>CM056049.1:676195925-676540706 GCA_029574335.1 Rana kukunoris | reverse complement strand
CACCCGCCCGCCTGGGACCAGACATCCTGGCCCGTTTACTGCACTATAGGGACAGGGAGGCGGTGCTGAGACATGCCGGGAGAGGGCCAACGTCCGGGTGAACGGAGTACGGGTGTCCTTCTACCCGGACTTCTCAGCAGAGGTACAGCGTGCGGCGCCAAATTCTCTGACGTGAAAAGGCGTTTACGTGCACTACAAAACCTTACGCTATGCTCTACCCCGCTAAGTTGAGGGTCACCGCTGACCGGCAGACCCACTTTTTTGAATCGGCCCAGGATGCTGCGGTATGGTGGGATCGCAATGAAACAGGCCTGCGCCACCGAGACAGAGAAGAGGAGGGAGAATGATCCTGCGGGCGGGCTGTGGTGGGCTCCTTTGCCATGCCTCTTTAGTGCACTGTTTGCGCACCCACGTATGGGGGGATTGATGGATGCCCCCCCCCCCTGATGGAGGTACTCACTCTGTTGCCTACACTCTTACAGTTCCACACAAAAGTGAGTTTCTATCTTTTTCATGTCACTGTGTATCTGCAATGTTCTGCTGGGAGAAGTTATATTAGGATGTGAACTCTGAGTCATCTTGTGAAGTTGCAAGGAAAATGCGATTCTCCACATGAAACGTGGAGGAAATGTGCCTTTTGGGGGTCCGCTCCCTGTTGGAGCCGCGGGTCTGCCCGGTTGGCGGCCTGGACTCGTTTCTTTTCTTTTTTCAGACTAAATGTGTTGTTTACAGATTGTAGGCCGGAAGTACGGTCTGAACCGTTGTCGGCCCGGCCTTTAGTTCTTTGCAAATTTACCTTCTTCATCGAGAACACTGTTTGACTGCTACTGCACCATGGAACTATGACTGTATATTCCTAATCATGCCCGGGACTCCCAGTACCTGCTTGAAATTGCCATCCCTTGGGGGGGAGCGGCCCCCACTCAGAATGTCTTTGCCAGTTAACCCATGTTTTTTTTTCTCAATGGCTGAACTGCCCATAATCTCTTGGAATGAGAGGGCCTAGGCTCCCCACTGAAAACGTATGATGGTGTTTACTTGTTTGAAGAAGTATCATCCCATGATCTGTGTATGCAAGAAACGCATTTAACCACTGAAACACATGTTGCCTTAAATATGCTTGGGTGGGCAGGGCCTACCATTCTACTCACCCTGTACTCTAGGGGTGTGAGTGTAATGATACATGCCTCAATTGACTTTCAGGAACTAGATGTGGGGTAGATGATGAAGGTCGGTTTGTATTCCTGCATTGCCGGGTGGGTAAAACTGCACTGTATATTGGCTTGTATTTATATACCCCCGCCGTTTGCGGTGGCGGTGCTCCGGCTGTTGCTCGCCTATTTGGGGAGCAGGCGGACCTGCCGCTACTGATAGTGGGGGATTTTAACTGTTGGCTGAGTCCCTCCGCGGACAGACACCCCGGTTCTGGGGTCTCTGCCACTTCGAGGGAATCTCCGTTGCTAAGACTGCTCAATGAGGTGGGGTGGGTTGATGTGTGGAGGTTAAGGTACCCGCTAGAGAGGCAGTTTTCCTGCTTCTCCAAAACGCACGGGACTCTGTCCAGGATAGACCTGGCAGTGAGTAACTCTGCAATGCTCCCATCCATCTCAGATGTGGTTTATAAGCCCCGTAGTGTCTCAGACCACTCACACTTAGTGACTAGACTAATTATCTCCCCTCCATCTACACTTCCTAGGGCCCCATGGAAGTTTAACGCCTTTTGGCTGAAATTATTCCTGTCACACGAGGAGGTGGAGCGGAGCATGCGGGAGTTTCTTGATAATAGAGAGTTTGCCGAATCCCCAGCTGAGCGGTGGGACGCATTTAAGGCGTATGTGAGGGGGTTACTTATCCGTGAAATTACCAGGGTGAAAAGGGACTCTTCCGGGCTCAGAGAGGACTTGAAAAAACAGGTTGCGGCCCTGGAGGAGACTTTTGTGCAAACCCCGACGGAGGCTGCCAGGGAGGCATGGCAGTCCGCTCAATCAGCATATGAGCGGCTGCTGTCCTCCAAGGCAGAACGGAAACTATTTTTCTCCAGACTGGCTTTCTTTGAAGAGGGCGAAAGTACAGGGCGCATGCTGGCTAGGATAGCCAACTCCCAACAAAGATCTCCCAGTATTGGGGCAATCAAAAACTAGGGAGGGCAAGATAGTGAACTCCCCAGACCTGGTTTTGGCAGAGCTGCACGATTCTATGAGACGTTGTACCTCCCCACGGAGCAGTTTACCCGGACAGACCTACTGACCTACTTACATGACATTGACTTCCCCCGACTGGGACTTGCACAGCGGAGGGCCCTGGACGCCCCTTTACCTTGGAGGAGCTGCAGGCGGCGTTAGCCGAGTTCCCCAACTGTAAAGCTCCGGGGGGCAGATGGCTTGCCCATGGAGATATACAAACACTATGCGGACATCCTCCTCCAAAAACTTTTAACGGTCTTTAACGCAGCAAGGGAGCGACAGATTTTGCCTGCCTCTATGGCTACGGCAAACATCGTGTTAATACTGAAAACCGACAAGGACCCTCTAGACCGGGCTCCTACAGACCGATATCGCTGCTACAGAGCGATATCAAGCTATTAGCTAAAATGCTAGCGATTAGGCTGAACGGGGTCATCACTAGCCTGGTCCACCCGGACCAAGGGGCTTCATGCCTAACAAGTCGACGGCTGTCAACTTGCGTAGACTGTTTCTTAATATGCAGTCCCCGGCTGATAATATGGGACAAAGGGCTTTGCTCTCACTGGACGCTATGAAGGCCTTCGATAGCGTCGAGTGGGAATACTTATGGGAGGTCCTCGGGAGGTTCGGGTTTGGAGACGCTTACATTTCCTGGGTCCGGTTGTTATATTATAATCCACAGGCTGCCATCCGGTCGTCTGGGGCGGTGTCGCAGACTTTTTCCCTGGGACGGGGCACGCGGCAGGGATGCCCATTATCGCCTCTACTTTTTGCCCTGGCGATAGAACCCCTAGCAATTAAGATTAGAGCCAGCCCGGAGGTAGTAGGGTTTAGATACGGAGACAAACAAGAGAAAATTATGCTATATGCGGACGACACTATGATTCTGCTTGGAGACGTAGAGGGCTCGCTGAGAGGGGCATGGCCCTAATAGGAGAGTTTGGTAGATTTTCGGGGCTACAGATAAACTGGGACAAAAATCCTCACTGATGCTTATCGATAAAGGGGGGGCCCCACCGGCCTCTCTTACGGTGCCTTTTGTCTGCCTCATTCAAATACCTGGGTATCCAGGTGACGCCCAGGATATGTGAGTATGGAAGACTGAATGTGTCCCCGCTGCTGCTAAAATTCCGTGACCGCATTAAGACGTGGAATTCGCTCTGCCTGTCAGTTGCAGGTAGGGTGAACCTGATCAAAATGATCCTCATGCCCCAGTTGCTTTATGTGCTGCATAACGCCCCCATAGTGATAACCTTAAAAGTATTTAGAATTGTTAACTCACTGTTTCGCTCGCTCATATGGAAAAACCGCACACTAGGATTAAATTGGAGCATCTCCAGTGCCCAAAGGATGAAGGAGGGCTCGCCCTGCCCAACCCATGGCTGTACTACATAGCCGCTCAGATGCAGCATTTGATAGGTACAGTCCATACTGGGCAGGAGAGGGAGGGGGAGGGACCGGCTCCTCAGAACTGGTGATGCTTCACACAGTTGGGGGTGAGTCGGTGACGTCTGCTCTGGAATCACTAGCGTTTGGGAAACCGAATAAACAATACCCGACATATAACCTTATTCAAAAAGTTTGGAACAAGGCTAGGTATCTACAGGGGGGTGACAGGATTCACAGACTACAGTCCCATTTGGTCCAATGGACTCATACCGGAACTCGCTAGACTGCAGCATGGGGCACTTTGGAGGAGGTATGGAGTGGTCTATCTGGGGCAGATATTTAGAAACGGGGAACTGCTCTCCTTCGAGACCTTGCAGGGCCTTTTTGGGCTTCCTCAGTCGATGAGGTTCTACTATATGCAACTCAGACATGCAGTGAAGGCCCAGAGTAGAGCCTCAGAGTGGACCCCCTCCCCTACCCCTTTGTTTAACTTGATTGCAAGGGCAGCTAATACCAAGGGGTTTATATCTCAATGCTATATTATGCTGCTACATAGCTTCTTGACCAAACACCCGCTGAAAGTGAGGGCCAAGTGGGAGGGGAAGTGGGCCCGATGGACGGCGAGCAGTGGGAGGAGGCACTCCGGGTTGTACCAATTTGCTCTCTGAATGTTTCCCACAAGGTGTCGCAACTGTATTTACTACTGAGGGTGTACTACACCCCTCACAGATTGTTTACCATGGGGCTACGACCCACCCCACTATGCACTAGGTGTAAGAGAGATCATGGGGACCTGATTCACCTACTGTGGAGATGCCCGAAGCTCCACACATACTGGAAGGGAGTGGTGGACACCGTGAATAGGGTGTTCCAGGTCTCGCTGCCCACTGACCCAAAACATTGTCTGCTGCTCATACTGGAAGAATTGGAATGGGAAGAGGGTACTAGAGTGGCGGTAATTAGGTCTCTATTCACAGCCCGTAAGCTAATAATGTCTCATTGGATATCGGAGGAAGCCCCTAGTTTGAAAGAATGGATCAATGTAGTGGGGGAAATGCTCAGGAAGGAGAAGGTAATATACCAGCACAGGGGATGCCCTCAGAAATTTGAGAAGCTGTGGGGTGCTTGGCTGGATGTACCGGGACTGGCCCCGGTGGATCTGGTTATGGGCAGGCTCCTGGGCCTGGTCAATTAACCCTGGGGAGTACACCGAGACAGGACCCCTTTAAGGAGAGTGGGGAGATGCATACAATGGGAGGTGGAGGAGAGCATGGTTGGGCTCTGTGAATAATATGTATATGGATGGTGCAGTGGGCAGTATTTCTCTAATAGAATATGTGACTGATTGTTTTGGATCTTATCTATATATTTGAAATCTCGATGTATGTCTCTTTTTTACCTGTGTCTCAATAAACTTTTTTTGGATAAAAAAAAAAAAAATGAGCGATTTAATAGCGTTATTTTTACCGCGAAAACACAGCATAAATGCCACAAAAACGCACCAGTGTGAAAGGGCTCTAACAAACGTATTTAGGCATAGGACACGCCCCCTGCCACACCCCCTTGAAGGGGAAATGTTTAGCACTGTAAAAGTGCATTTTATATACAACTATATGGATCAGACCAAAATGAGGGACAAATGAGGAGGAAAAGGGGGATAGAGGGACATTGCTACAAATCAAATAAAAGGGTCTGTGCTGCAACTTCCCGAAAACCGTGTGCAACACACAGGATTGTGATGGCAGTGATGCAGCATTTAGGGGTTTAAAACAGGTGGTGAGGTGGTAATACCACCTGTCAAACACCTCTGAACAGCAATATTTGTGTGTATTGCTTTTCAGAGGAGTGGCAGTATTTTGCAGTCAGAGACTCAGAATAGGAGAGGTGAGGGAAACACATATGCATTTGTCAAGTTGAGGTTTGGGTTTCAATTTCAAACATAGAATAAAATGAAATAGAGATATCCTTTGAATTGCACTTGCATGAAATGTCATTGTTGATACAAGCGTTGTAAAATAATTGATAAAACAGTCAGCCACCACATACAGCCATTTGGACTCTGGACTCACCAATTTCCAATCCTCCAAGCATGCAGCAGCTGTACACACACACCTACAGTATCTAGCACCACGCCGTATGACTATCTGTTCACAGACAGCAGGGATTGGCTACTTTACAAGAGCCCTTCTCACACTCAGCACCCCTGAGGATGTTCAGACCGAATCCCATCTCTCTAAGACCCCTTCCACACTGGAGAGCTGCGCTGGCAGAGCAACAAGAAAAGTCCTGCCAGCAGCTTCTTTTGCAGCGCTTTAGACCCCTTTAAAACTGGAGGCGTTTTTCAGGTGCTTTAGCGCTAAAAATAGCGCCTGTAAAGCTCCTGAAAAAAGTCTCAGCTGCAAACCCAGTGTGAAAGCCTAAGTGCTTTCACACTGGGGCACTGCGCTGGCAGGGCATCAAAAAAGTCCTGCCAGCAGCTTCTTTCCAGCGCTTAAGACCCCTTTCACACTGGAAGTGTTTTCGGGTGCTTTGGCGCTAAAAATAGCGCCTGAAAAAAGGCCTCATCTGTAATCCCAGTGTGAAAGCCTGAGTGCTTCCACACTGGAGCGCTGCACTGGCAGGACATCAAAAAAAAATCCTGCAAGCTGCTTCTTTGAGGTGCTTTGAAGTCAATGGGCAGCGCTGCAAAGCATTTCAGCAGCTGCGCTTTGTGGGAGTTTTAACTCTTTAGTCAGCCGATAAAAGTGCCCCACTAGCACTCGAAACACGGCAGTAAAGCGCCACTAGTTTTAGTTGGCACTTTATTGCCGTTTTCGGGTGCTGGTAGTGTGAAAGGGCTCTTAGGCCGTGTACACACGAGGAGACATGTCCGATGAAACAGGTCTGACGGACCGTTTTCATCAGACATGTCTGAAGGGATCTTTTGGTCTGATGTGTGTACACACCATCAGACCAAAATCCCTGCGGACCAGAACGCGGTGACGTAGAAGACACCGACGTGCTGGAAACAGGACATTCAATGCTTACGCATTCGTCGAATCAATTCGACGCATGCGCGGGATTTTTGTCCGATTGTTGGGCGTACTAACCATCGGACATGTCCGACGGACAGGTTTCCAGCGGACAAGTTTCTAAGCATGTTTAGAAACTTTTGTCTTCTGGAAACCTGTCCGCTAGGCCGTACACACGATCGATCGAACATGTCATGTCGCGGAAACTAGTCTGCGAACCAGTTTCCGCGGACATGTTCGATCGTGTGTACGCGGCCTTAGGAGCCGTAACCTCACCGCTCCTAAAGCGCGCCTCCCATTGAAATCAATGGGCAGCGCCGCCGAACCACCGGCAAAGCTCGGGCGTTGCGAGTGTGAACACGCCCTCAATGTCGGACTCGCAGGAATAGTGCAAGTGAGACATTGAGTGACAGGATTGGTACAGCCAAAGACAGCACAGTTCACTGTGCAACTAATCGGCTCCCAGCCACGGAGTCCCGGCGGCGAGTGGAGGTGAAACCACTAACATTCATTGATTCATTAAAGACAGTCACTCAGGGAGGCCCCTTGCTCTATCCAATATGAAAAAAAAAAAACATAGTTGTACTTCAGGCTTTGACAATAAAATCTAAAAGTTGATTGGTTACCATGCACAGCTGAACTAGATTCTATGTGCACCAGTTTCAGTAAGACCTGGTTCACGCCTATGTTTTTTTCAGTGCGTTTTCAGTTTTGCAGAAATGCACTACTGTCCATTTAACCTGATTTCCTATCGGTCACATTCTGTGCAGTTTTCTTTTTTTTTTAAAGGTTCAGGGACTTTTTTTCCCGCAGCAGACACCTTGTAAAAGCACCAAACACATCAGAAACAACATAAAAAAAATTCTCCATGCACACAGTGGTGTTTAGCTCTGTAATTTAGTGCTGAGTTTAACAATATAAAAAAATCCCGCTTTGGAGATGAGTATTTTCGCATACTTTACGCTTTTACGAACGTAAATGTATTCCGATGGATGAAGAATTACATGCTTAACCACTTCTGGACCAGAAGGATTTGCCCCCTTATTGACCAGGCCATTTTTTTGCGATTTTCTGCACTGCGTTACTTTAACTGACAACTGCGCAATCGTGCGATTCTGTACCCAAATAAAATGTACGTCTTTTTTTCCCACAAACAGAGCTTTCTTTTGGTGACATTTGATCACCTGTGTGTTTTTTTTGATCATGCACTATAAAACAAAAAAAGAGCGACAATTTTGAAAAAAAAATACAATATTTTTCACTTTCTGCTCTAAAACATTTCCAATAAAAAAAAATGTAAAAATCAAATATTTTTAAAAATTTTGGTCAATTTGTATTCTGCCACATATATTTGATATAAAAAAAAAAAAAACAATAAGTGGATTTTGATTGGTTTGCGCAAAAGTTATCGTGTCTACAAACTAGAGGAAAGATTTAAGGATTTTTTTAATTTTTTTTTCTAGTAATGGTGGCTGTGACAGACTCACCAGGGACATGCCTTAACCATCTTATGTCTAAAATCATCGTATATCCATTAGGGCATAGAATGACTGAGAAATTATATCTTGGACTACTTGAAATGGAATTATTATGTATTTATTATGCACAATATTCCAGGATATCTCTAGAGAACTATTTAATGTTTGTTGATTCTGAACTCAAAAGGTTAATTGTATAGTGACTCATTCATAGATGTTAATGTCCTCACCTCCAGTCATCTTTCTGTTCTCTGTGCTAATTGACCCTGCTATTGTGTGGGAAGATGCCCTGTGTTTACACTTAAGATAATGTGTATTGTATAGCAGGTGAATGAGGAGATGTGACGTCTACTCACCTTGTCTGGGTAAATAATTAGTTAATTAACTCATGTTCATTTATGTTCTGGTTACCTCCTCTTTACTGTATATAAGGCTGTATTCTTGGTTTCTATTAAAGACTCCATACTTATCACACAGACAAGTCTCGTCTCGTTGTGTGTTGAGGGCAGCTGGGATATCTGATATCTACATCGCTTCTCGGCCTTTTGGCTAGGATTAAGTTTAGTATCTGTTCTTATCAGTTGTCAGAGGAGCGCTGAAGCACCTCCGTTGGGAGGGTGGGTGCAATCCAATGACGTCATTGCACCTGGAAGGATGGTTTCAGCAGGGGACTATGCCGAGCTGCCCGACAGATACTGGGGGCCGGCCAATGGTCGAGTCTGAGCGTCTGGAAGGTGCTTCTGGTGAGGATGGAGAGGTAGGCGGTCGAAGTCAGAGGGCGGGGCCTCTGGCCTTCTGGCCTGGATTTGATGCAGTTCCTAACCCTGCCTTGCCAGTTTCTCGAGAGGGAACGTTGGCCCCACCCTTCAGGGGGGGGTTCAGTGGGTAGCTAGTACCTCTTGAGTATAATTAGGTAATGAATTACTTAATGGGATGTCCCATAGCAATACTTAAATTGAGGGGAAGAAGACACAGGTCAAAAATAAGACCGCCATTGGGCCAGAGAATCTATACTGCTGCCTGCAGCACACTACGCCCGAAGGCGGCAACTTCGTACCCTATCACATCTACCTGGTAGAACTTAGTAAATGTATGGACCAAAGACAAATTAGCAGCCTTACAGGTCTGAGCCATGGAGGCCTGGTGATGCAATGCCCATGATGCACCAACTGCTCTAGTCGAGTGCGCTTTCACCTGAAAAGAATCCCATAGGCCTGAATAATGACTTGTCGAATCCAACATGTAATAGTAGATTTTGACGCTGCCTGGGTGTCAGGGAAATGGCTGAAGGACTGGCAATTCTACCCAAGACAATCATAACCACCATGGTGACTAAGGTGGCGGTACTTCCTTCTTGTAACCTGAACAGATCACATGACTAACTTCCTGGTCTATTTAAGCATGCTGCTGGAGCTGCTCATTGCTGGTTATCTCTTTGGTCTCCAGTGTACCTTGACCTTGTCTTCTGATCTGTGTTATCTGTTGTGACCCGGCTTGCCTTAACCTTGCTTCCTGATCTCCTGTGTTTGACCCTCGGCCTGCTTCTTGACTCTGCTTCCTGACCACCCTGTATATGCTCTGGACTGACCTCCCTGTGTTTGACCCCGGCCTGGCTTCTGGTATCTCCGTTCATTTAAATACAACAAGCTCAGTTCTGCCTGCCTCAGCCATCCCTCAGTGGCTGGGCTCATCAAACTGCAAGCAAGCACCTGGCCTACTGTGCTTCTGTGGGCACCGCGCTTCCTGTTCCCAACTCCAGGGTCGTGCTGCACTAGGGTTGCCACCTCATCCCTTTAAAACAGAACACATATGAACTACACAGGTTCTGTGGCTGATTATGGTGATAATTAAACTCACTTGGTGCCTAATCTGCATTAGCCTGAGCCTCAGAACCTGTGTAATTCATATGTGTTCTGTTTTAAAGGGATGAGGTGGCAAACCTAGCTGCACTCAGCCACAAGGGGAGCCCCCTTAGCATCTCGATCTCCATACTCGTTCCTGACACTGGCCCTTCCTTGGGCCCTGTGGCAGAACAGACAATCATTCTTTCGTATATGAGCCGTAGCTTGCATATAAACTTTTACCGCTCTTACAACATCTAGAGAGTGTAGACTCTCTTCTTCCGCAGACTGCGGATCTGGAAAAAAGACAGTAGGACTATATCTTGATTCAGATGAAATCCTGAAACCACTTTAGGTAAAAAAAAGTCAAGTGAGGACGCAGTACCACCCTGTCATCGTGAATAATCATATACGGTTCTTTACGCGAAAGAGTCGCCAATTCCGATATCCTCCTTGCTGAGGATATGGCTACAAGAAAAACAGTTACTTTGTCAAAATACTTAAAGAAGCATGGTGTAATGGTTCAAAAGGTAGTTTCTGTAAAACATACAATACCAAATTAAAATCCCATGGGCACACGGGAGACTTAATTGGCGGATTCAAGCGCAGCGTTCCCTGAACAAAAGCCCAGACTAGGGAATGAGAGGACAAGCGGTCTTTGAAAGAATACAGACAAGACTGAGATTTGGCCCTTGATAGTGCTGAAGGCCAACTTCATATTTAAGCCTAACTGAAGAAAGGAAAGAATCCTATCAATGACATACTTCCTAGGATGCCATCTTCTGGGTTCACACCAGGAAACATATGCCTTCCAGATTCTGTAGTAGATGAGCCTGGAGGCTGGCTTCCTAGCATTAACCAGAGTGGATAGGACTGGGCCTGAGAGCCCACGTTTTCTCAGAATGTGGGTCTCAACAGCCAAACCGGCAAATTTAGACTTTTGTAAGGCAGGATGGAATATTGGACCCTGCGATATTAGGTCCGAGCATAGTGGGAGAATCCAAGGTCTTCCTTTTGCCATCCTTACGATTTCTGCATACCAGGGTTTCCTGGGCCAAGCCGGGGCGACCAAAATCACTGGCTTCCCTTCCTCTTGACTTTCTGAAGGATGCGTGGGAGAAGCGGAACTGGAGGGCACGCATAAATCAGAGAATAATGATCCCACGAAATTGTCAGGGCATCCGACCCTTGCGCAAAAGGATGTCTTGTCCTTGACTCAAAGTTGTCCAGTTTTGTGTTGAACCTGGAAGCCAACAGATTCACATCTGGGGACTGGGTACCCCATCTCTGACATATGATTTGAAATATGTCGGGGTGTAGAGACCATTCTCCTGGATTTAGTTGCTGGCGGCTTAAAAAATCTGCCTGCAAATATCTACCCCTGGAATGAAGACCACAGACAGGTAAGGAATATGCCTTTCTGCCCAGGACAGGATGTGATTCACCTCTCTTTGGGCATCCAGACTTCTGGCTTATAGGCCACAGCTGTAGCATTGTCGGACTGTATCCGAACAGGACAACCCTGCAGTCTGTAAGACCAGACTCTGAGGGCCAGATGAATTGCCCAAATTTCCAATGTTCATGGGTAGGAGCTTTTCTGCTCTGGACCACTTCCCCATGGTAAATGCCTCTTCCAGAACTGCCCCCAGCCTAGAAGGCTGGCGTCTGTGGTTACCATTTTTTGGTAACTGGAGTAAAGGATCTTCCTTTTGATAGAGTTTGGGGGAGCAACCACCAATTGAGGCTCTGGCAAACCTTTGGAGATAAGATCATAGTAAGGTCCAGGGCCTGAACATCTTTGTTTCAACGGATAGAATTTTGCTCTGTAACGGCCTTGAGTGAAACTGGGCGTAAGGGACAGCTTCAAATGAGGCTACCATTTTTCCCAATAATTTCATGCATAGACGGATGGAAGGCCTTCTTTTTGCCTTTATCATTCGGACCAAGTCTCCTATTGCTTTTGCCTTTGGCTTGGGAAGTAATACCTTGCTTTGGAATGTGTCTATAATCTTGCCCAAATATTCCAGCCTTTCCTGAGGCTGCAAGGAGGATTTTTCCAGATTGAGGACCCAGCCTAGGTACTCCAAATACTCCACTGTGCTGCGCACATTGTGGCCCAAGCGTGCAGTGGACTGAGCTATGAGCAACAGATCGTCCAGAATGGCTGTTACTGCTATGCCCCATGCCCTCAGCCTTGCCAGGGCCGGGGAAAGTATTTTCATAAAACACTCGAGGTGCAGTAGCCGTCCGAAAGGATGGGCCACAAACTAAAAAGTGCCGCTGATCCACGCAAACCTTAGAAATCTTTGGTGAGTGGGGAATATTGGCACATGTAGATATGCATCTCTGATGTCTATTGATGCCAAGAATTCTCCTCCCTGGAGGGTGTAGTCAACTGAACGGACAGACTCCATGTGAAAGGAGCGGATGTTCAGAAACCGATTCAGGCTTTTACGATCTAGAATAGGTCTGACGTCCCCATTTGGTTTTGGAACCGTGAAAAGGTTTGAGTAAAACACTAATCCCTGATCTTCTGGGGCTATGTCTATGATTACCTCTTGGGACAACAGGCGTTCCAAGGCCAAAAACAAAAGCCTTCTTATTTCTCGGATCTTTAGCAATTCTTGATCTTAGAAAACAGGGTGGCGGAAGTTCTCTAAACTCCAGCTTGTAGCCTGAGGACACTGTGGAGACCCACTTGTCCTGAACTTCTTCCTGCCATGCGCTTTCAAATTGCAGCAGCCTTCCCCCCACTGGGCCGAGCAAGGGAATCCCTTCATAGGGAAGTTTTGGGGTTCTACTTGGAAGATTTTGTACCCCAAATCCTTTTCTGACCTTGGGCCTAACTTTGGGCCTTTCCCCTAGTACTAGGCCTTCGCCACTGCCTGGAGAATGAGGTTCCAGGGGCTGGGGAAAAAGAATGCCTAAATGAAGGAAGTTTACTCTTCTTTTTAACCAGCAACAGAGTAGACTAGGCCTTCGCCACTACCTGGAGAATGAGGTTCCAGGGGCTGGGGTAAGAGAATGCCTAAATGAAGGACGTTTACTCTTCTTTTTAACCAGCAACAGAGTAGACTTGCCTCCGGTAATCTTTTGGATGTATTTATTCAAATCATCCCCAAACTGTCCTCCACCAAAGGGGAACGCTGCCAAGTATCTTTTGCAAGAAACCTTGCTTCCCAATGTTCCAACCAAATGTACCTGCGCATGTGTACCAGCAGGAGATTCAAGCAGGATGCTTTCTGAACAGAGTCCATAATCGCATCAATCGCATCAAAACACAGGGCCTTAGGAAGGTCCTCATAAACCTCAATCTCCTCTGTAGGGAGGAGGTTATCCATTGGCTTCATTTGTTCCTCAAGTAACTGACACATGCGAGTCGCTGAAACTGCAGGTTGTACTACAGCACCGGCCATAGAGGAGGAGGCTTTCAATAAAGATACCAGCTTTTTATCAGTTGGATCCTTAAAGCCCTGAGCATTGTCTATAGGACAGGTCAGGCTTTTGTTTGCACAAGAAATAGCTGCATCTATAGCAGGTACCCCCCATTTCTTAGTGAAACCTTCCTCTATAGGATAAAGGAGGGAAAACTGCTTAGGAGGAGAAAACAGTTTATCTGGGTGAACCCACTCATCATACATCAGTTTATCCAGCAAAGGATGCACTGGAAAGGCGTATGCAGCCTGTTGGGATTTCCGAGATCCCAAAGAGGAAACAGAGGTCATAGAAGCTTCAACAGGAGGCAATTTGTAAGTGGCACGCACCATCTCTGCACAATGTTGCACCTGCATCTTTAGCGACTGAGAGGTAGAAGGAATCTTCCCATCCTCTGAGTGCTCAGACTGCACCTGATCCTCATCTCCAGAGAGAGATTTTTCACCCTCAGAATGCTCATCTGATGAGAGAGCCAGAGCAGATAAAAGGGGATCTACCCCATTTTCTGCCACCTTTTAAGGAGGTTGCAATTATAGTAGCAATCCTTCCTTCTAAGCCATCCAAAGCAACTTTTAAAGCATCCTCAGTGACGTATACAGGAGCTGCCATAGGAGAAGCTGCAAAACCAGACAGGGGCACATGATCATCCTGTGAGGCTGCTACCAGACTGACAGAGAGGGATGGTAAACTGCAGGCATGCTCAGAATCCTTAGCCATAAGCAGGGATTTCCTAGTGCCTCTTTAACTAGCCCTTGTACCTCTTCTGGGGGACATAGTCCTTACTGCAAAGCAGAGGTACTATCACAAAAATGCAATCACTGTTGTGCTATAGTCTTACAATACACAAATATTAGCTCACTGCACAACCTGATGCTGAGAAGAAGTCTTAGGTTTGCCTGGTTCACTCCACAGGAATGCAGGAGGGCCTTTTAAACAAGCCTCTTGGCGCCTGCACAGAGATGTGTGGTGCATGCGCACGAGGCACAAGCAACCACGGCCCTCCCCACTCCACCTGCTTACAGACAGTCACAAGAGTGCCCTATGGTGAAAGAGGAAGGAGAGCAGATCACTGGGGGCTTTGGGGGACCCCTGTATGTGTTTTTGTGGCAGAGCCTGCAGCGGAGGAGGTTAGTGGTGTTTAAACTGACTGACTTCACTGGATGGCTTTGTAAGAATACACCAGGTATGAAAACCAGGTAAGACATCCTACTCACAGAAGATAACATTTATTAAAAAATTATCCTCTCTTACCTTCATCCCCGCCGCAGGAAAGCTACTAAAAATAGTAGATCCAGCCTTCACCCATCACGGCGGGTAATGTGCCAGCCTTCATGTTTCCATGGGTTCCTACCTAGAGGAACCTCATACCTGGACCTGTAGAAGACTCTGCCAGTAACGTTTCTTGCCACAGTTGCATTAGTACACCAAAGCCTGGATCCCAGAGCCCAAACCTCCGCAGAGAGACAGGCAAACCTTGTTTCTTCTTTACACAAGGCCCATGTACAACCCATCTTAGGCTTTTCATATCGGCCTGAGGCATGGATCTGGTTATAGCTCCTAGGCCTCCGCAGAAGACCATCAAAAGAGCTTTTTCTTCTTAGCACCTTAGACACTGATGAAAAAACTGAGGTGCTCTCCATTTGGAAGGGGCTATATAGGGGAGAAACTCAATTCTAATTGGGTTTGCCAGTGTCCAATCACCTTTGGTGACTACATAGCCTATTAAGTAATTAAGGCCCTGTGTCCCATGATGTATGAGCAAGAAAAAGGTTTTTTTATAGGGCCACTAAAAGGAAAAATAAAGGAAAATGTACTACTCACCTGTGGATTATCAGAATATGTCTTGTGATATAGAGTGCTTGATATACAGTGTGCTATATACTAATCACACTCTGAGTCAATCTACATTATCTCAGAGGAACTGTTCACGTGGTCTCCCTGAATATCTCAGGTATTGCTTCGTTTTTCATCAAATTGTCAATTTCTTATTATATTTTTGTTTCTTTATTTTTGATTGAATATTTAGATGATATATAAGAATGTGCAATAAATTATACTCTTTTTATATCTGTATAATAATTTATACTCTTTATATTTGTATAATAGAAATCAATGTTCATGCCAGTTCCTGACGAAGCCGTTTGGCGAAACATGTAGAACGATCAAACATGAACATTAATATGGAGAATATCAATCATGTATAATTCTCTGTGATGGTGCATTATATGAAATTTCTAGATGTCCATTTTGTATGTATAATAAAAAATATATATTTGTAGAATATTGGTATTTTGTATATTACTAGCACCCACATAGTCCCATCATTATACTTTCTAGGACTTTTTAAATAATTGTACATTAGTTTATGCATCATTACAACGGTCTCACTGTCACAGTTGTGACCTACCTACCTAACTTCACAGCAGTTTGCACTGACTCACTGGCACACCAAGTTCACCAACACTTGACTGTCTAGTTCACCAACACCGTCAGCTATGAGTTAGCACTGAGTATCAGTGCGAAATGTCAGCTGTGTCCTGATTTTTCATTTGTTGTGGATTGTAGTGTATTCATTTTACCAATAAAAGGAATTTTTTTCCCGGGAGTGCGGCTGTCCAAACATCTCTTTTTGTTATTTGCTATATGCATTGCCTGCACCCGTGGAGGAGACTGAATAGCCAAGCATATCCATCTGGAGCGGTTAATTCCCTTTTCCTGACTGTCTTCCCGGGCCTTCTCCTCACCGCGCTGGGTGCTGGAGAAGATGATGAGATCAGAAGATGGAGGGACAGGAGGAGGTGGGTGGAGCCAGCCAGCCTAAATCCACTAGGTGCGGGGGAGGAAGAAGGTAAACCCTCCTCTGCTCTGAATGCTGGAGCTTTGGCCAGAAAGCAAGACCGATGTTCCAGCATTCAGAGTGGAGGAGGAGGGTTACCTTGTTCCCCCCTCTCCGCATCGCGGTCTTAGACTTAGCCAGCACCACCACACCACTAGCCCAGCAGCAAGCAGCAGTGGCAGTGCTCAGCGCCACCAGCCCACCGCTGCTGTGCTGAAGTGAAGAACACTGCCAATTGGTGCCCCCCTTGGCCTGCACCCCTGGCGGACGCCGGTCTTGCCAACCTGTTGGTACGCCCCTGGTGAGTTTGGTTGGTCGCATGCTGGTTGGTAAGTTGAGCGTGGAAGTGTCTTTGATATTTTTATGTGTTTGCCTTTCCAATGCTCCTTGCTGCAGTGACCAGTTGCAGGTGGGGGCAGTAACCACTTTTTTGTACCACCAAGGGTGGCAATGCATCTTAGGCTCAGCTACACCCACCCATCTACCACCAAGAGTTACAATGCCTTTTACTGTATAGTGTTTTCTACATTTGCAATATAGTCCCATCTGTGAGATTTTTTATTGGATATTATAATCAAATTTGACTACTTTTACTTAACAATACATGTTGGTGTGGTACTGTTACATTTATATAACTGTGTTCTTTAGGGTGTTTTATTTATGAACAGATGGGGGTGGGGATTCCATTCATTTTTTTCCCATCCGCCCACTGGTTGATTGAAAAAAAAAAAGACACTCTTCTATGGCCAACCTTTGGAACTTTTTAGCAGCACTTATGCCGCGTACACACAATCATTTTTCGGCATTAAAAAAACTTTGTTTTTCAAAATGTCATTTAAAATGATCGTGTGTGGGCTCCACATCATTTTTCAGGTTCGGAAAAACGACAAAAAAAAAAATTCGAACATGCTGCATTTTTTAACATCGTTTTAAACCATGTCGTTTTTCGGGTTGTAAAAAATTATCGTGTGTGGGCTAAAACGACATAAAAAACCTGCGCATGCTCAGAAGCAAGTTATGAGACGGGAGCGCTCGTTCTGGTAAAACTACCGTTCGTAATGAAGTAAGCACATTCATCACGCTGTAACAGACAGAAAAGCGCGAATCGTCTTTTACTAACACAAAATCAGCTAAAGCAGCCCCAAGGCGAATGGAACTTCCACTTTTTAGTGCCGTCGTACGTGTTGTACGTCACCGCGCTTTGCTAGATAATTTTTTTAAAAGGATGGTGTGTAGGCAACGTCGTTTTAATGATGAAGTTGGGAAAACTTTGTTTTTTGGACATGCTGAAAAACAAAGTTTTTTTTTCATGCTGAAAAATTATCGTGTGTAAACGGCAATAGGTTATGCAATTTTCTTTCTGTCCACAATGGGTGGACGGTAAAAAAAAAATTGCTTGATTTCCCCTATCAACACAGGTGTGGGAATCTCTCCCATAGTGCTATTGTGTTTTGCCAGTGGGGAGCTTTCCCTGCTGGCAGAACCAAATGATCACTGCCGGTGGCTATAGCTGGCAGCAGTAAAAGCCTAAAAAAAATCCCACAGGCTGGTTGTACTGAACTCAATCGATTTCAGTACAACCAGTCTGCCCATGGATAGATTAAATCTTGGGCCTGTACCTGCTGAAACAGCCAAAGTTAAATCCTTCTGTGGCCGGCTATGGATTGTAAGATCCGAGAGGGCTGATATTAATGTGCAATATAAATGTGTAAAAAAGGTAAAAAGGATGAGCGCAAAATCAATGACACAGGGAAAGCTAAAAAGTGCCTATAGTAAATCAAGATAATAATGTGACAGTGTAAACCATAAATAAGTGGATAAACAAAACACAAAAACAGTAATAATAATCAATGATGGTGAAAGGAGCAACTCTGCAACATGTCCCAATGACTGATGGCTGCTGAATCCAATGCAGTGTGTCATACACAGTTCATATGGTAGATTTGATAGTACAGACAGGTGCAATTTTCAATTAAGTCTTCCTGGTGGTTGGCTCACAGAGCGCTTACCTGACTTCAAAGGAATGACTGCTTTTATCAGCTGAGTACTGATCTCCTGGAATCAGTGTGGTTGCTGTGTGGGCATCTGTTGTAGACTGGTGTTGGGCTTCACAAAGATGGAGGCTCCCCGACAGATCAGAGACAGCAGTGGATGAATCCGAAATACGGTCATGTGGGCTAATACTTGTTCCGGACGCGTATCGTCATGTCACATAACTTCATCAGAGACATTCCTCTGATGAAGTCATGTCACATGACACTACGCGTCAGGAACAAGTATTAGCCCACTTGAACGGAAGTGACGTGAGTCTGTCCACCAGCCCGATTGGATGCTATACCAGATCCCTCGTTTTGCATATTTTAATCATTTTTACATGTAAGCACATTTATCCCATTAAATTAGTCTCACTTTTACATACTTCACTATGGATCTTTATTTTATTTATTTCGGATTCATCCACTGCTGTCTCTGATCTGTCGGGGAGCCTCCATCTTTGTGAAGCCCAACACCAGTCTACAACAGATGCCCACACAGCAACCACGCTGATTCCAGGAGATCAGTACTCAGCTGATAAAAGCAGTCATTCCTTTGAAGTCAGGTAAGCGCTCTGTGAGCCCACCACCAGGAAGACTTAATTGAAAATTGCACCTGTCTGTACCATCAAATCTACCATATGAACTGTGTATGACACACTGCATTGGATTCAGCAGCCATCAGTCATTGGGACTTGTTGCAGAGCTGCTCCTTTCACCATCATTGATTATTATTACTGTTTTTGTGTTTTGTTTACCCATTTATTTATGGTTTACACTGTCACATTATTATCTTGATTTACTATAGGCACTTTTTATTATTTAGCTTTCCCTGTGTCATTGATTTTGCGCTCATCCTTTTTACCTTTTACCCACTTTAGTGATTTGTACTCACCTAGATTTGAGCAGCACTTTCATACATTCACACCCCTACACTAGTCACCCCGCACCATTTAGTTTCACTTTGGCTAGCGCTGAAGATTTCCACTTGAAATATAAATGTGTAAATTGTTGGCATTATAGAAATACCTGTGATAAATAAATGCATTTATTTAACCACTTGCCGACCATTCGCCACAGTTTTACTGCGGAAGAATGGTACGGCTGAGCGAAACAACGTTATGGTACATCGCTTCGCCTTTTCGCCACTAGGGGAGCCGATGCGTGTGCCCGGCACAAAGTATGAACACCGATCTCTCTCTTCCCCTAGTACAGTGTTTCTCAATTCCAGTCCTCACGCCCCCCCAACAGGTCAGGTTTTCAGGATTTCCATTATTTTGCTCGGGTGATTTGATCAGTTTCACTGCCTTAGTAATTCCCACAGCCTTTTCATCTGAGGGAAATCCTGAAAACATGACCTGTTGGGGGGGCGTGAGGACTGGAATTGAGAAACACTGCCCTAGTAAGTCCCATCCTCTCTACAGTTAGAACACAGTGAGGAAACACATTTAACCACTTGGATCACCCCTAGTGTTAACACCTTCCCTACCAGTGACATTTATACAGTAATCAGTGCATTTTATAGCACTAATCGCTGTATTGATCGTGTGTTTATACAAAGTATGAACACTGATCTCTCTCTTCCCCTAGTAAGTTCCATCCCCCTACAGTTAGAACACAGTGAGGGAACATAGTTAACCCCTTGATCGCACCCTAGTGCTAACCCCTTTCCTGCCAGTGACATTTATACAGTAATCGGTCCATTTTTATAGCACTAACCGCTGTATGAATGTGAATGGTCCCAAAAATGTATCAAAAGTGTTTAATTTGTCTGCCGCAATATCACAGTCAATAAAAATCGCAGTTCGCCGCCATTACTAGTAAAAAAAAAAAAAAAACACAACAATAAAAATGCCCTAAAACTTCCCCTATTTTGTAGACGCTATAACTTTTGTATAAACCAATCAATATATGCTTCTTGCGATTTATTTATTTTTACCAATAATATGTAGAAGAATACACATCAGCCTAAACTGAGGGAAAAATTATTTTATTTTTTTAAAAAAAAATTGGGATATTTTTTGTAGCAAAAAGTAAAAGATATTGTGGTTTTAAAGCTACTTTCACATCGCTCATTTTAGCGGCGCTTTTCGACTGCTAGCGTGCATTTTGCGGCACTTCCAAATCGTTTTTCAGGTGCTTCGGAATCACTGTCTATTCATTCCAGGGGGTTTTAAATTTGGGGGGTATTTGTACTGTCCTTGCATTTTTGGGACTCAAGAAATTAGATTGGCTGTTGGTACATCAGGATAGCTTTCTTTTGGTGTTATTTGATCATCTCTGCAGTTTTTATTTTTTAGCGCTATAAACAAAAGAAGAGTGACAATTTTGAAAAAAAACCACAATATTTTGTACTTTTTGCTATAACTATCCCTTTTAATAAAAATCGCAATAAGTGTTTATTGATTGGTTTGCGCAAAAGTTATAGGGCCAGATCCACAGAGAATTACGCCGGTGTATCTACAGATACACCGGCGTAATTCGAATTTCCCGCCGGCGTGTCTTTGTTTTCTATCCAGAAAACAAGATACGCCGGCCTTACACTAAGATATGACTGGCGTAAGTTTCTTACACCATCGTATCTTAGATGCATATTTACGCTGGACGTTAGGGGCACTTCCGTCTATTTCCAGCGTAAAAAATGCAAATGAGCAAGTTACGGCAATCCACGAACGCACGAGCGGCCGACGCAAGCCTTTTACGTAGTTTGCGTAAGTGTATCTCCGGCATAAAGCTACACCTGCTATATGGAGGCGCAGCCAATGTTAAGTATGGACGTCGGGACTGCGTCGTATTGGACGTCGTTTGCGTACGCCGATCCAGAATGGGCCTGGGCGTAAGTTACGTTCACGTCGTTTCATTGACTATTCACGCATGCGCACTAGGATACGTCCACGGCCGGCGCATGCGCAGTTAAAAAAAAAAAGCATCGTTTGCGTCGAGTCATTCATAATTGTAATAAAACACGCCCCCCCTAGTCAATTTGAATTACACCCGCGAACGCCGGCCCATTTACGCTACGCCGCCATAAGTTACAGCGGCATTTCATTGAGGATTAGTAATACGCCGCTGTGACTTACAGCGGCGTAGCGTATATGGGACACGCCGCGCGGGCGGCTGCTGTCTGTGGATCTGGCCCATAGTGTCTACAAAATAGGAAATAGTTTTATGGCATTTTTATTAATATTTTTTTTTTACTAGTAATGGTGGTGACCAGCGATTGTTATCGTGACTGTGACATTATGGCAGACACATGGGACACTTTTGACACCATTTTGGGACCATTGTCATTTTTACAGCGATCAGTGCTATAAAAATGCACCGATTACTGTAAAAAATTACACTGGCAGTAAAGGGGTAAACCTGTAGGGGGCACTGAAGGGGTTAAGTGTGACCTAGGGAGTGCTTCTGTGGGCAGGGGGCATGGCTTGCCATGACATGTCACAGATCGCTGTTCCCGATGACAGGGAACACGATCAGTGACAGTGTCAGGCCGTGTACACACGGCAGAGAACCTCGACGGGCAGAACACATCGTTCTGCCCGTCGAGGTTCTCTGCCGGCCGTCGAAATCGGCGACCCGCCCGTCGGGAATGGCAACCAGCCATTCATCCAGGCGGGCCGTCGAGCAAAAAGAGAGCGTGCTCTCTTTTCGCTCGACGGGATTCCCGACGGGCGGGGCGAGCGCTCTGTGTACACACGGCCGAGGTCCTCACTGGAATGCAGCTTCCAGCGAGGTTCTCGCTGGTTTCCAGCGAGAACCTCGGTCGTGTGTACGCCGCCTCACTAGGCAGAATGGGGAGATGTGTTTACACTAACATCTCCCCGTTCTTCAGCTCTGTGACATGTTCGCGGGACACCAGCGGACATAGAGTCCGCAGGTTCAGTGGGCACGTCACTGAGCTTGTGGCAGGGTCGCATATTTGCGTGCATTAGTGCAAACAGTGCTAAGCCAAGAGCGTGCACCTTGTATTAACACCAATCATGGCAATCACATGACCCTTAGCCCCACCTCTCTGTGTGTAAAACCTCTTAAGGGGTCGGCAGGCTCTGGCTCCAAGGGGTTAAAATAAAACTATTGCCATGACTTTATTTTTTATTTTGAATAGAGTAAGGGAGGGTTATAACCCCGTCTTTTTTTTTGCCATCTGTGTCCCATTGGGGAGATTTCCCTTCACTTCCTGTCCCATAGCCACAACAGGAAGTCAGTGGAAATCCCTTGAAAAGGATGGAATCCCGGGGTGGCACCAATACCAGCGTACACCTTTAAATATTCCTCTTTTATTCCTGTGAAAACCCAAATGTGGGTTTTTCTGTTACACTCATGACAGTAAACAGGATTAATAGAGAGGGCAGAGCTCCCCGACAGGGAAACAGACAACAACAGAGACATACCAGGTGTTCTAAACCTTCTCAACTCTATCCAAAACTAAATAAAAAATTGAATGTAGGTGCTTAGATTCCAGTCCCCTCTCTTCTGTGGTAATGGTGGTAACATCTTCAAATAATATCTATACACCTTGGAGAAAAAAAAATGGTTTTCTAAGTTTTTCTTTATGGCTGGGTTCTTCTTTTTTTAAATCAATGTTGTATAGTAGCAAACACTGTCCATTTAGGCTTGGTTCTCACTGCCGCGACTTGTCATGTGACTTGAAAGTCCAACGTCGCATGACAAGTCACACCACATTAACTATAATGGAAAAGTTCTAATTGGTGTGACTCAAATCACAGCAACTGACTTCAGTTAATGAAGTGGCAAGCAAGCCACCATGAAGTTGCGCAGGAAAGTCACACCTTAACCACTTGTCAACCCCAGCCGCCGCAGTTTTACTGCAGCAACATGGCTTGGCAAAACAACGTTATGTTACGTCGCTTCGTCCTGTGGCCACTAGGGGCGCACTTGTGACACAGCGAGAACCTGGTTCTCTTAGGCCGCGTACACACGATCAAATCTATCTGCTGGAAACGGTCTGACGGACCGTCTCAGCAGACAGATTCGATCGTGTGTACGGGCGAGCAGACGGATTTTTCCAGCAGACAGATTTTAAAGCATGCTTTAAAATCTGTCTGCTGGGAATCCGTCGGACCGATATGTCTGCTGGTTAGTACGCTAACCAGCAGACATATCTGCCCGCACATGCATCGAATGGATTCGACGCATGCGCGGAAGTGTTTTACTTCCTGGTGCGGTGACGTGGCGGCGTCAACGTCACCGCCACATCACCGCGATGTCTGCCGGCGGGGATTTTGGTTTGATCGTGTGTACAGCGATCAAACCAAAACAGCCAGCAGACAAATCTGATCAAATCGGTCTGTCCGACCAATTTGAGCAGATTTATTTGGTCGTGTGTACGCGGCCTTAGGGGAGAAATTAAAGTATAAACAGCGATCTGTCATTTCCCCTAGTAAGTCCCATCCCCCTTCAGTTAGAACATGCAGAGGGAATACAAATAATCCCTTGATCGCCCCCTAGTGTTAACCCCCTTCCCTGCCAGTGACATTTTTACAGTGCACTTTTATAGCATTGATCGCTGTAAAATTGTCAATGGTCCCAAAAATGTGTCAAAAGTGTCTGCAGTCCTGATAAAAATTGCTGATTGCCGCCATTACTAGTAAAAAAAAATAATAATAAAAAAAATCGGCATAATTCTATCCTTTATTTTGTAGACGCTATAACTTTTGCGCAAACCAATCAACATACCAAAAATATGTAGACGAATACATTTCGGCCTAAACTGAGGAAAAACAATTTTGGGGGGGAAAAAAATGGGATATTTATTTTGGCAAAAAGAAAAAGATAGTGGGCCAGATTCAGGTAGATGGGCGAATCTTTATGTTGGAGTAACGTTTCTCATTTACGTTACTCCGACAAAACTTTAGGAGCAAGTACTGTATTCACATAGCACTTGCTCCTAAAGTTGCGGCGGCGTAGCGAAAATGAGCCGGCGGAATTCAAATTGGGCGGGTAGGGGGCGTGTATTATTATAACTAGGCGCGATCCCGCGGCGAACGTACTGCGCATGCGTCGACTGTCAGTGCGCATGCTCCAAATTCTGTCAGTGAACGTCAATGACGTCAATCCCCATTCATGGACGTTTTACGCAAACGACTCAAATTTTTTTTTTTCCGACGCGATGACGACGGCCATACTTAACATAGGATACTCCACTAGGGGGCTGCTTTATCTTTACGCCGCTTATCTCTTACGGAAACGTCGGAAAGTCACTGCGTCGGGCCCGAATATGATCGTGAATTGCCGATTCTTGCTGATTAACATATTCTCGGCGTTAATCAGCGGGAACGCCCCCAGCGCCATTTTTAAAGTTGCAGTTCCGATACGACGGCGAAATACAATTACGCCGCTCGTATAGGAACTCCAACTCGGCGTTTCTTGTTTTCTGACTACAGAAAACAGAAACGCCGGCTCAAAGTGAGAGTTAGGCTGGAGTATCACTGATACTCCAGAGTAACTCTACCTGAATCTGGCCCAGTGTGTTTTTTTCAGAATTGTCGCTGTTCTTTTGTTTATAGCGCAAAAAAAAAAAAAAAAAATGCAGAGGTGATCAAATACTACCAAAAGAAAGCTCTATTTGTGGGAAAAAAAGGACGCAAATTTTGTTTGAGTACAAAACTCGGGTACAGTGTAACCACACAATTGTCAGTTAAAGTGATGCAGTGTCAAATTGTAAAAAGTACTCTGGTCGGGAAGGGGGTAAAATCTTTCCCATAGCGGCAGTATGAACCAAGCCTAAATGCCTAAATTAGTAGTAACCTAGACACACTTTTTTGTGTCAGACTCTAGCTTCCAAAACGCTAAAAGTGCTTGTTGGGCTGTCTATAACAACCAAAATAATAAAACATAAATAAAAACAAAAATGAAAATTTTCCTTTAATCCACAAATATAGCTTAGAACCATACAAACAGCATTGACATGTCCTTGAAGTGCTGAATTCCATCAGAGAATGGTGTTTGGAAGGCAACTCGCTTTTATTGTGCATACCTCTCTGTGTCTCCAGCACTATATATGTGACGGGTACACTTAACGTGCATCTGTCATCTATACACAGCGGAAGGAGCCATTTTGTGGGCAGGGCTAATTTCAGGGTGCTGCCTATCAATTCAAATTCAACAAGTGTATCAAAACAGCACGAAATACTCATCCAAATTCAGCAGAGCTTGTAGGGGAGACCTTATGAACCTTCACGTCAGTGCTTAAAGCGTTACTAAACCCAGGACCCTGCATTCGCTATATCTGGTCCCCCACACTACACAGAACATGGAAATGTAATTATTTTAGTAAATATGAACTGCTAAATACCTTTTCTCATCAGCAGACTATAGCACAGTCACAGCCGCTCAATTAGGGACGCCGCCCCCCTAATCCATGCGCCCGGCCCCTAATCTACATGCAAGGAGCTGGACACATTGATTTTATTGGGTTTTCTTTTGGGTTGGAGCCTGAGGCTCTAATTGGCTTTGTGAACACTGCACCCTGAGCTACCCAGTCGTGTCACAATAGCGAATATTAGCTATTGTCTTCCTGATTCTCCTCCTGGCCAATTAGGAAATGGGTCAGTATTTTGACTAACGGACCAACCAAACGGGGGTGTTTTGTTTGCCCCCTTCCCAAAAAAATGGAGCACCAGCCGCCACTGATATAGCAGTTTATGTGCAGCTCACGTGCACCTTCCCTCCCCCCAAAAAAATTAAAACCGCTCTAGCAATACACACAGGGCTCAAGTCCTGCGGGAACGCGTGGGAATGGAGTTCCTGCACTTTTTTCACAGCAGGAACTCAGTTCCCTTTGCAGGACTAGAGCAGCCGAGCCGCCTGAGCCAATCCTTCACTAAGCGGCGATGCCCAGCTCGAGTCACTGTCAGGGGCAGGCAAACCTTAGTAATCCTGTTACTGGCCGCCTCCTGTATGTGGATTCATCGGGTAGTGTGCGGGTATTACGTCACTTTCTCAATGCCGCAATGTCTCCTGGGAGCTTTTGTCATTGTTTTCCAAGAGACATTGCGGAGGTCTGTCGCGAGTTTAGAAATTTAGAAAGAACTTTCTTCCCGTGATAACTCGCGGCAGACCTCTGCAATGTCTCCTGGGAACAATGACAAAGCTCCCAGGAGACATTGCGGCATTGAGGAAGTGACGGAATACCCGCACACTACCCGATGAATCCACATACAGGAAGCGGACAGTAACATAAAGGGTTACTAAGGTACAGTGGATCGGAAAAAAAAACAAAAAACATGCGGTTTAGTCTTTTTTTTTTTTGGTGGGGGAGTGGATCTTGGGTGGGAGTTCCCACACTTTTTTCCCCAGGACTTGACCCCTGAGTACACACCAAACATGTGCAGAGTGCCTCCAAGGGCTCTTTGCTATCAGCAGATGGATTGGGGACAGTAAAAGAAGGGGAGGATCAGAGAAGACAGGCTCAAATAGCCCTTTTACACAATGCAGAGGATTAACCCCTAGTTCTACAGTGAGTATAACAAGCATGCTTTACTGCATATACAGACTGGTTTTACTGTTGTGGGTTTAGTAAAACTTTAAGAATAGTGGATTTTTCCTCTGAGCCACCAATCAGACACAAACCCTGGAAAACGCATCCGATTGTTCAGGTTCATTAAAGGTTTTCAGTCCTTACACCTTGATTCTTGAGCTAAAATTTTATTTTTAAATGCTAAAATTACCTTCAAAGCCATTTATAAAGCAGTGGTATGACCTTTTTGTGGCTTTGAATGCCTTGGCAGTTGCTGGCCCTTTGCAAAGAGTGAATGTTTTTTTAAGACCTAACACCTTGAGTTTCTCATTACTCAAGTATGGGTATTTTAGACATGGTGGAGAGGCAGAACAGTGATGTAGCGCTCTCCACCTCGTCCAATCAGAGAAGGCTTTGCATTCATCAACACCTCCCTAGGGGAACACTAAACCCATTGATCGCCTCTAGTGTTAACCCATCCCCTGCCAGTGCCATTTATACACTAATCAGTGGCTATTGTTAGCTCTGATCGCTGTATAAATGCCACTGGTCCCAAAAAAGTGTCAAAAGTGTCCAATCTGTCCACCGCAATGTCGCAGTCCCGCTTAAAAATGCTGATCACCGCCATTACTAGTAAAACAAAATAATAATAAAAATGCCATAAATATGTCCCCTATTTTACACACGCTATAACTTTTGCGCAATCAATCAATACGCGTATTGAGAGGTTTTTTTTTAACAAAAATATGTAGAAGAATACATATTTGCCTGTATAGATGAAGTGTGTTTTTTTAATTGGGAATATTTTTTATAGCAAAAAGTAAAAAATATTTTTTTTCACAATTGTTTTTTTTTGTTTTGTTTTATAGTGCAACAAATAAAAACTACAGAGGTGATCAAATACCACCAAAAGAAAGCTCTATTTGTGGGGAAAAAAGGACGTCAATTTAGTCTGTGTATAACGTCACATGACCGCGCAATTGCCAGTTAAAGTGACGCAGTGCCGTATTGCAAAAAATGGCCTGGTCATTAAGGGGGTAAATCCTTTCGGGGCTGAAGAGGTTAATGATGTCACTAGTTCCTATTGGACTGATACCACAGTGCTTCAAAGCTATGTAAAGAACAATGATTGGGATATAATTCCCACTGTGCCAGCTTATACCTGTAGCATGAATTAGCTGCCCAGCACTACATAGGTTGGCTGCAATCAAGTAGCGGTACAAGACCACATTAATCGATACTTTCTAAAAACAAGGATCTCATCACCAGTGTCAGCCAGAAAGGCCTCTTCTGTGCCCCTCTCTGATTTAGTTTAAATTTAATTATCGATTTAATCAATAATTATTCAATTTAGTTATCATTCAACTATCCAATATGATTTCCTTTAGTGACCAGAAATGGCATTCTTATTGGAGATAGGAACAACCATCTGGCTAATAAAGCTAACAGCAGGCATCTTGCAGGGTCTACTTTAAAGCTGGCTAAACATTACACAATTTTCTTGTACAATTTTCCATTAGATTTACCAAAACCATATAATATAAGGTCAAACCTAAAGACTTTCAAATTGTATGCAATCAGGCAGGCCCTTTGCACTACACAGTTGAAGGTAAATCTAAGGGAAATTGATCAACAAGAAATGGTATCATGTGCAGCCAGCTTTAGATACAACTCTAAGGCCCCATACACACGAGCAGACAGATTTGTTCAAATCGGTCGGGCCGACCGATTTGAACAAATCTGTCTGCTGGGGACGTATTGGTTTGATCGTGTACACATGATCAAACCAAAATCCCCGCCGCCAGATGGCGGGGTGACGTGGCACTGATGTTGACGCCGCCACGTCACCGCACCAGGAAGTAAAACACTTCTGCGCATGCGTCTAAACCATTCGGCGCGTGTGCAAGAAGACATGTCTGCTGGTTAGCGTACTAACCAGCAGAAATGTCAGGCGGACGGGTTCCCAGGCGACAGATTTGAAAGCATGCTTTCAAATCTGTCGGCTGACCAAATCCGTAGGCTCGCCCGTACACACGATTGAATCTGTCTGCTGGGACGGTCGGGCCGACCGTTTCCAGCAGATAGATTTGATTGTGTGTACGCGACCTTATGCCGCGTACACACGACCGTTTTTCATGTCATGGAAAAAAAACAACTTTTTTTTCGACGTAATTTTTGTCACTGGTGAGAAAAAAATGCTCGAGCAAAGCGCGGTGACGTACAACATGTACGACGGCACTATATAGGGGAAGTTCCATTCGAATGGTGCCACCCTTTGGGCTGATTATGCAAATTTTCCTTCTCATAACTTGCTTCTGAGCATGCGCGTTTTTCCCCCGTCATTAAAGCCTACACACGACCGTTTTTCACTATGAGAAAAACAACGACATAAAAAACAGAGCAGGTTCTAAATTTCTAATGCCCACTTTTGTCGTCAAGAAAAATGCTTTGGAACTTACACACGATCGTTTTTAACGACCAATTTAAAAAATTGCATTTTTCTCATCATGAAAAATGGTCGTGTGTACAGGGCATAACTATCACAGCACACAGTGGAGGTCCGCAGGAGAAACCAGTTGAGAGCAGCTGGTGGGGAGATTTCTACTAACTGGAGTGGTGTTCTGACAGCAGGAAAGGTAAGTATTTACTTGCCCATTTCCCAGGTATGCTTGTTTTTAATTAGCTGGGTTAAGGCCAGGGTTGCTTTAAAACAGATGTAAACCCTAACTGGATGACATTGAGTTTAAGTACCATTCTCAGCTTTTTGTCAATCTTTTCATCTCGGTGTTGCCAATTTCCTCCAGCATCTTTCGGTCACTTCCTATGTACATGCACTCACTCCAACATCAGCAGCACAGTGCTCATTGTCTGCACACTGAAGAACAAAACCAAAACTGATAATAGGACTTCACTGGTACAAACGGGGCAATCACGTCAATAAATAGAAATCACATTATGTTAAAAGAAAAAGCTTTAAACCTAAAACTTTATTCTGCAGCTGGTTTTAATAAAGAACACCTGGTGGTCCTTGTTCAGGTGCTTCATCATATAGGCTGACACCAATTGTACTACTCGTTCATAGTTATAACCCCAAAAAGAGAGATTAGGCAAGAGATCAGAGGCCGACTTGTTTCTCTTTGACTGCTTCCTCAGGACCCAGTACTCTTGGATAAAGGGGTGAGTAGCCTAAACAATGCCTTCAGAGCACTACAGACTGCAGAGGACTAGCAGGTAGGTGACAGCAAACCCCAGGCAGAACAAAAATAAATCGTTCAATTGTTCCAAAGCTTGCGCTAACTTGACCAGTCAACTAATTAAAGGGGCACCCAGCAAAAAACAATCCCGATCATAGAAGGCATCTAGTATTTGTAGTGCGTGATCAGTTAAATAACCTCGGACTCAGAGATATCGTGCTGAAAGTTCTAGGGTCCTCCAAACCCAATATCAAACCTCTTGAGAATCTTATTGCACCCATGGATAGTTAAAACAGGACCCCATCTTCCCAAGGGGTTGTTCTTTAACCCCCATGACTGGTCAAGTTAGTGCAAGTGGCAAACACTAAATATCTTGGCTTTGGATCAATTGAGCCATTTCTTTCTGTTTCTTCTGGGGGTCGCTATCACCTACCGCTGGTCCTCTGCAGTCTGTAGTGCTCTGAAGTCATTGTTAAGCTACTCACCCCTTTATCCAAGAGTACTGGGTCCTGAGGAAGCAGCCAAAGCAAAACAAGTCGGCCTCTGATCTCTTGGCTAATCTCTCTTTTTGGGGTTATAACTAGGGTTGTCCAGATACCGATACTAGTATCGGTATCGGGACCGATACCAAGTATTTGCAGGAGTACTTGTACTCGTGCAAATGCTCCCGATACCTAAATAGAATACTTTTTTTGTATTTATCAACATGTTCTGTGAAAATTCTTTGAGTTTTTTACTACTGCGTGACAAGCAAATAAAACATTTTTATAAATTTTTACTCTTTTTTTATTCTTTTTATAATGTCTTGAGTTAGAGTTCTTCATAATTCTAAAGAAAATATCCTTAGTCTGTATTGTGGTTTGAAAACTGTCACATGACATTTAAAAAAAAGTATCGGTATTCGGTATCGGCAAGTACATGAAAAAAAGTATCGGTACTTGTACTCGGTCCTAAAAAAGTGGTATCGGGACAACCCTAGTTATAACTATGAATGAGTAGTTCGTGTCAGCCCATAAGATGAAGCACCTGAACAAGGACCACCAGTTGTTCTTTATATAGAGCTGCAGAATAATAAATAATAAATAATAATAATAAAAAAAATTAGATTTTAGCAATTAGGTTTAAAGCTACTTTAAGGCCCCGTACACACGAGCAAATAGATTTGTTCAAATCGGTCGGACCGACCGATTTGAACAAATCTGTCTGCTGGCCGTTTTGGTTTGATCGCTGTACACACGATCAAACCAAAATCCCCGCCAGCAGACAGCGCGATGACGTGGCGGTGACGTTTGACGCCGCCACGTCACCGCACCAGGAAGTAAATTACTTCCGCGCATGCGTCGAATCCATTCGACGCATGTGCGAGAAGATATGTTTTAAAATCTGTCGGCTGGCCAAATCCGTCTGCTCGCCCGTACACACGATCGAATCTGTCTGCTGGGACGGTCGGGCCGACCGTTTCCAGCAGATAAATTTGATCGTGTGTACGCGGCCTAATACACAAGTGCTGCCTATCTAAGATTTAGGGACCATGAAGGTGGGACAAGCCACAAAAAAGCCCCTGGGATGTATAGCACTTACATGGACTGTTCTAGCTGTATAACTGTACTATTGCCCTGAGTCACAGACTGAATCTGTATTTGGCCCACAAATGACTCCCTCCACTCTGTATAGATGACAGGTACTCTCAAATTCCTCTAACACAGACTGTGGTTTTAAATACTTTCAGTCACTCAAATGAACACTGTGTGCGCATGTAGGTATATTATATAGAGAGATATGGATCATTAATATACATATGTACACACACACACAGACACACTAGATGCATTGGAGTGGTACGAATAGGACCTTATTGGTTTTGTACAATACACTTGTGAAAATATACATCTTAACAGAATTCAAGTAGAAATGTACAAAATCTGTAAACGCATACAGAATTCTTTGTTTAATTTATAATACACCTTTACAGTTCATAGATACAATAAAATATTTGCAGTTTAACTCTTCTAAGGTTTGATTTTTTTGGCTATTGGACAGTGGTTCATGGTCGGGATGCCTCTTCATCGTCGTCATTGTAGGAGGATTTGAAACAGACCTGTGCGGGCCAGAAATAAAAAGGAAATTAGCTTTGTAAAGGTTTAGTACATCACATACGTAGATATTTCATACTCTGTAGGATACAGGTTTTCATTTTTTCTAAGTTTTGCTGTCAGTGGGTATGTTCTTGCTGCATGTTGGTGTGCAGGCAGCTCAAGCAGAGCAGTGTCATCTTTTGTTCTTTACGTTTGTGGCATTTATCTTAAGGACTCTATTACACTGGTACTATTATGTTTTGCTTTTCTAAATGCAGGAGAAGTTCTCCTTGTATGCCTTCAAGATCATTTTTCGTGCATTTAGATGTTCTTTTTTATTCTACCAAAATACATTTATAAATGTCCTGGTTATCAAGGGGTTAAAGCAAACTCAAAACTGCGGCTCGTCTTTTAACCACTTCCATACCAGAAAAATTCTGGCATTCTTCTCCTACATGTAAAATCATCATTTTTTTTGCAAGAAAATTGCTCAGAACCCCCAAACATTATATATATATATTTGGCAGCGCCCCTGGTGAAGAAAATGGTAATTGTTGCAATTGGTTATGTCACACAGTATTTGCGCAGCAATTTTTCCAACGCAATTTTTTTGGACAGCAAAAACAAAACAAAACACTCTTTTATAAATAAAAGAAAAAATAAAAACACAATATTACCCCAATTATTTTGTATAATGTGAAAGACGATATTACGCTGAGTAAAGAGATACCCAACATGTCCCACTTTATATTGGGGGATGGTGCTGGTTTGGCCACAAGGAGTGAGATTTACCCACATCGCAAAGTTCTATGTGCACAGGGAAATTATTTCTCTAGTGGGACTTTGAAAGGCTTATACCCTACGCCTTTACTTAGGGGAGTTTTACCTTTCAAAGTCCCACTAGAGGAATAAATTCCCTGTGCACTTTAAATCTGTGCACACTCGTGGAATGGTGTCAGACGTCAGTACCTAAAAATCTCCATAATTTATTTGTACACTGTCCCTTTACATGGATTTTTTTTATCATTTTTATTCCTATTACAAGAAATGTAAACATCCCTTTTAATAGGAATATTGGAATGGTAAGTCCTCTTTATGGATCTGTTGTTTAATCAGCGGCGGTCCCTCCATAGAGGGCGCTGGAGCGCCGCCCCCTCTGGCTCCGCACCGCCACTGAAAATAACATACATTCATGCATTGCATGAATGTATGTTATTGTTGCCAGCGGCCGCTGGTCTATGCAGGTGGCCGGACATTGAGCGCCGACCACCTGAATAACGGCAGCTGGTTGGCTGTGCGGAAGTGCCTATCAGAGCCAGAGTACAGCCCTCGTCTCCCGGATGCTTTATCCAGGGAACGTACGGGGTGCGTTCCTTGGATAAGACTGACGGCCGTCTCAGCCAATCAGGTTCGTCGATTCTGGTTATCGGTAACGCGTATGGCTAAAGCGTCACCAAGGCGGGAGAAGACATCAAGGGACGTGGAAGGATTAAGGTAAGTGCATTTTACAGGGCACAGCGGTGACAATGCGCATCAATGGGCACAGTTGCATCAAGGGCACAGTGGCATCAATTAAAGGGCACGGTGACATGCACAGTGGCAACAATGGGCACATTGGTGACAAGTGGCACAGTGACTGCGTTTGATGGCATGGCACAGTGACATTGTTTGATGGCATTGGCACAGCGACTGCGTTTGATGGCATGGCACAGCGACTGCGTTTGGTGGCATGGCACAGCGACTGCGTTTGGTGGCATGGCACAGCGACTGCGTTTGGTGGCATGGCACAGCGACTGCGTTTGGTGGCATGGCACAGCGACTGCGTTTGATGGCATGGCACAGCGACTGCGTTTGATGGCATGGCACAGCGACTGCGTTTGATGGCATGGCACAGCGACTGCGTTTGATGGCATGGCACAGCGACTGCGTTTGATGGCATGGCACAGTGGTGCGAATTGATGGCACAGTGGCTGCGTTTTATGGCATGGCACAGTGGTGACAATTGATGCCACAGTGGCTGCATTTGATGGGCACAGTGAGGCTGCAATTTTTTTTTATTTTTTTCGTTTGCGCCCCCCCAAAAATGTTGAGCACCAGCCGCCACTGTGTTCAATGAGACCCCAGATATATCCTCTACCCTAAAAAGCATGAGATCACGAAAATAAAATAAAACCTAGATCTCTGCATTGCAGGTAAAACAACTGTGTTTACATCTGCCAGTGCCGGAAGTGACACCATGACCATCCAGTCCATGGCCAGCTCAATGGTAATCCTGCATCCCCTCCCGCTACCTGTAAAAGCAATCCAGCAGCTGGATAGCAGCCCAGGTGGCATTTACATGAGAGGGAATCGCTGGCTGAAAACACAGATGACTGAATGATGCCTGTAGCTGCAGGCATCAAGCAGATATCACCACTTCAACCAAAGGATGTCATATGATGTCCTATGGGCGGTAAGGAGTTAAGCTAAAATTTTAAAACTGTATATTAAGTGGAACTTCACTCAAAAAGTGAAATCCTGCTGGTTCGCTCCCTTACCCAGCCTTACAGTTTTTTGGGAGGGAGTGAGTACTGATTTTTATCAGTACCTGTTCCCAGACATCCCGAATACCCTGCGAGGTGTGAGAGTCTCCGCATTTTGACTGCGGCTCCTGTCAGGGATTAGAATCCCTTCTCCACTATCCAAAACTATTTTTTTTTGCCTTTAGTTAGATTTTAAACTTGGCCTTACTAAGCTATAGAGCTTAGCTGTATAAATGTGGGATAGAGACCTTAGATTGTAATCTTTGAGGACAGGGACTGATGTTAATGTACAATATATATATGTAAATCGCTGCGTAAATTGACAGCACTATATACAGTGGATATAAAAAGATGTTAAAATGTCAAGTTTCTGTGATGTAAAAAAAGAGACAAAGATAAATAATTTCAGAACTTTTCCCACCTCTAATGTGACCTATAAACTGTACAACTCAATTGAACAACAAACTGAAATTGTTTAGGTGGAGGGAAGTAAAAATAAAATAATATGGTTGCATAAGTGTGCACAGCCTTAAACTAATACTTTGTTGAAGCGCCTTTTCATTTTATTACAGCACTCAGTCTTTGTGGGTATGAGTCTATCAGCATGGCACATCTTCACTTGGCAATATTTGTCCACTCTTCTTTGCAAAAACATTCCAAATCTGTCAGATTGTGAGGGCATCTACTATGCACAGCCCTCTTCAGATCACCCCACAGATTTCCAATGGGATTCAGGTCTGGGGTCTGGCTGGGCCATCCAAAAACTTTAATCTTCTTCTGGTGAAGCCATTTCCTTTGTTGATTTGGATGTATACTTTGGGTCGTTGTTATGCTGAAAGATAAAGTTCCTCTTAATGTTCAGCTTTCTAGCAGAAGCCTGAAGGTTTTGTGGCAATATTCACTGGCATTTGGAACTGTTCACAATTCCCTCTACTAATTATTTTGTACCCTTCTCCTGACTGATACCTTTTAACAATGAGATCCCTTGGATAATTTGGAAGCTCTCCGTGGACCATGGCCTTTTCTGTAGGATGCGACCAAGAAAATGTCAGGAAAGACCTACTAGAACAGCTGAACTTTTTTGGGGGTTAATCAGAGGCACTTTAAATGATGGCAGGTGTGTACTGACTCCTATTTAACATGAGTTTGAATGTGATTGCTTAACCACTTAAGACCCGGACCAATACGCTGGTAAATGACCCAAGGTGTTTTTGCGATTCGGCACTGCGTCGCTTTAACAGACAATTGCGCGGTCGTGCGACGTGGCTCCCAAACAAAATTTGCGTCCTTTTCTTCCCACAAATAGAGCTTTCTTTTGGTGGTATTTGATCACCTCTGCGATTTTTATTTTTTGCGCTATATACAAAAATAGAGCGACATTTTAAAAAAAAAAAACACTATTTTTTACTTTTTGTTAAAAAAAAATCAAATAAACTAAATTTTAGTCAAACATTTAGGCCAAAATGTATTTAGCCACATGTCTTTAGTAAAAAAAAAAAATCGCAATAAAAAAAAATAGCTACCTAGCGGGAACAGCGACACTAATACAGCGATCAGAAAAATGATCGCTTAGTGACGCTGGCAATAGGGAGTGAAAGGGTTAACTAGGGCGGTGATCAGGGGGTTAAAACTTTATTAGGGGGGGTGGGGGGGCTATCCTGAACCTAACACTAACTGTTTTTTACAGTGCCTGTCACACTGACACTAAATGCAGTGATTAAATCACTGCATTCAGTAACACTGTGACAGGGGGGTGGGGGGGGCGATCACAAGGGGTTAATATGCCTATGTGAGTGTGTGTCAGTGTTGTGTTGGTGCACACTTACTTGTCATGTCTTCTCTCATCAGCAGCGCTGGGAAACAGCGCTGCGATGAGAGAATACATCATTTCCTCCTTCCTGTGTAAACACAGGAGGAGGAAGTGACAGGCTGGGAGCGCGCTCCCATTGGCTGGGAGCGATCGCGGGGGGGGCGGAAAACACGGACATCCGCCCGCAGATCCCGGATCGCTCCCAGAGGTAGGGAGACCCCCGCACGCCGCGGAGGGGGTCCCGATGGGACCCCCGAACCGCACTCAGGCGGGGACGTAAATTTACGCCCTTGTGCCTGTACGAGCCATGTTGTGGCCGTATATGTGCGTGCGGGGGTCTTTAAGTGGTTAAAGGAGTTGTAAAGGAAAAAAATTAATTTGCCTAAAATTAATGTATGCAAGGTAGACAGACAGAATAGTGTAATGATTCTGTTAAAAAACGAGTAAATACCTATTAAATTCCTTCATTTATATCACCTCCGGCGTTCTAGTTTCTGTTCTCTCATTTACTTCCTGGTTTGCGGCACTCGTTCATGTATGAACTACATTTCCCAGTATGCATTGTGGCACGCCCAGTAATTCACACCTCCTTGAAGTCTCTAACATGTACAGAGCGTTTTGCCACACAGATGTAGTTCCTAGGAGGGGGCGAGCACCTCACTGACCACCGCAGTAAAGCCTCCCTTCACAGGGGTGAGTAACAATCAGACAAGCAGGAAGTGAACAGAACAGAGAAGAAATAGAGCAACTTCTGAGCAAAAACGAACAACGAGGCAGGTAAAGGATGCTTATTATGAACATTTTTTTTTTCCTTTACAACCCCTTTAATTCTAAACACAGCTACATCCCCAGTTATAAGAGGTGTGCACACTTATGCAACCACATTATTTTAGCCCCCCCCCCGTAAAAGATTTCAGTTTTTTTTCATAGGTCACATTAAAGGTGGAAAAGGTTCTGAAATGATTTATCTTTGTCTCATTTTTTTACATCACAGAAACCTGACATTTTAACATGGGTGTGTAGACTCTTCATATCCACTGTATAAGTACCTGTAATAAATAAATGATTAGGGAGTCTGCATTGCTAGCCAGCAATCCATTTTTTAGTGACCTGTAGAATAAAGAGTTTCCAGTAAATTCAGCACTGTAAAGAGCATATCACTGGAACGTTTCTCACCCCTCTTCTGAACAATCGATGAAAGAAGCTTCTCTTTGGTCTTATGTTCGGTTTGCTCACATCCAGATCTGGCGACAAGCAGCCGTCCGTCTCATAAATATTGATGTCTTTAAAACACTCTGTTTCAATCATCTGTAAAAGAAAGGAGAAGAGAAGACCTTCAGAATAGTCATCACTCAGCAAGTGGAAGGTAGGTACGGAGGTCATTGTCAACCCTGCAAAGCAGTAGAAGACCTGGCCTTGCGTAGACTATAAAGTTGCTCATGAATCCTGGTCATGGTATGGCTAATAATTTGTCACATTAATTTGAACTTGTTCTATAAAGCTGTAGATGATTCACTAATCAACCAAGTAACCTCCCCAGTTTACTCAAAAATCCACTTGGATGAGTGACGAAAGGTCTACAACATTACATAAAATGTCCAATTAAACAAACTACTACTAGCTCGCCCTGCGCCATTACCACCGCACCACTTAATTGTCTAATTATTTTCTTTTGGCTCAAGGCAAGTTAGTCTCCCAGAAGATGGTAATGGTTCCTGAGTACATGTTACTTTGATGTGGGAGGCCTAAGGCTGGCCATACACTGTGCGTACTTTGCTTTGCGAGTGGCTCTGGAGTCTCTTCCCACCCTACATCCCTTAAAGTGAAGTTCCACACAAGGTGGTCTTAAACTAAAGACCACCCCTCATTTTTGGATATCTATATTTATTTTTTCTTACCTATCTTTTTAGAAAGAATACATTTAATTCCGTCCTAGCCCGGCTGTGGCGCAGTATGTCATGTCCTTTTCTGCGGTGAGCCCTCCTCCTCCTCCTCTGCTGCCTTCTGGGACCTGTGTGTCCCAATAGACTAGCACCACGTGACTGGCGCATGCGCTGTAGGAAACTGGCTGGGAAGCCTCAAGGCTCCACTGATGGTTTCCCTTAGTTGGAATGGCGGCCCCTGCACCCGAGCCGGTGGATGAATCCGCTTAGGGGGGCCGACATGGCAGGCTCCCTGGACAGGCAAGTGTCCTTATTAAAAGTCAACAGCTACAGTACTTGTAGCTGCTGACTTTAAAAATAAATAATAATTTTACTGCTGGAACTCCATTTTAATTGAAAAATGTAAAGTGATTGTAAAGTCTTTTTTTTTTTTGTTTAACCACTTCCAGCCCGGTCAATAGGAGATTGACGTCCGGGTAGTGGTTCTGAAATCCTGACTGGACGTCTATTGACGTCCTGCAGGATTTCATGCCGCTCGCAACCGTGGGGGCGTGCAGCAAGTCGATCGGTGATGCGGGGTGTCAGTCTGACACCCTGCATCTCCGATCGCGGTAATGAGTCTCCGGCGGAGGCTCGCTACCACGTGATCAGCTGTGTCCAATCACGGCTGATTACGATGTAAACAGGAAGAGCTGTCGATGGCTCTTCCTCACTCGCGTCTGACAGACGTGAGTACAGGAGAGCCGATTGGCGACTCTCCTGACAGGGGGAGTTTGCGCCGATTGTTTATCAGCGCAGCCCCCCCCCCCCCTCGGATACCCACACTAGACCACCAGGGAAGCCAACACTGGTCCACCAGGGAAGGAAAAAAAAGAAAGAAAAAAAAGGGGGCAATTGGTGTGGTACGGACCCTCTCACTCGCTCTTCTGTTTGGCTAACTGACTGATTCACAGCCATGGGAGCCGATGGCACCACTGCTTTGTCTCAGCCAATCAGGAGGGAGAGTCTCGAATGGCCAAGGGGCATGTGGACATCGCTGGACAAAGATGAGCTCAGGTAAATATTAGGGGGGCTGCTACACACAGAAGGCTTTTTTATCTTAAAGTGAACGGCATCACTGCTGGGTACTGTTGGGGCTGCACTGATGATCAGGGCCCTGATTATCGTTGGTCTCCCTTGTAAGGAAATGTCGTTGATTGGCTCTCCTCTCCTCACACGCTGTCAGTGTAAGGAGAGGAATGCTGATAACCTTAACATATCCTTGTTTACATGTGATCACAGCTGATCACATGGGTAAAGCGCCTCATCATCCCAGTGCATCACCGATCGCCAGGTGGGAGGTGGTTAAAGAAAACCTGTACATGGGCTACAATTGCCAATCTTGTTTTGAAAAAAAGGATTTTTAATAAACAGCTTACCTGTAAAATCCTTTTCTTGAAGTACATCACGGGACACAGAGCGCATAGCCATTACACTTGGGTTATATGGGTACCTTCAGGTGTGGACACTGGTGTAATCAATTTCACAGGAAGTTTCCTCCCTATATAACCCCCTCCCACTGGGAGTGCTTCAGTTTTGTAGCAAGCAATTCTCCCGAGGTTACACAATGTTCCCCAAAAGAGGGGTGGGAGCTCTGTGTCCCGTGATGTACTTCAAGAAAAGGATTTTACAGGTCAGCTGTTTATTAAAAATCCTTTTTTCTTTATCGTACATCACGGGACACAGAGCGCATAGCCATTACACTTGGGATGTCCTAAAGCAATGCTCTATGAAGGGAGGGAGACCGTAAGGCCAAGAATAGCCAAATAAAAACATTGTCAGGAGAAAACATGGCTCCACCAACAGAAAAACAAGGGGGCGTGAACCGGGCCAGAGGATTCTATACTGCTGCCCGTAGGACCGCCTGCCCAAAAGCTGCGTCCGTACCCTTTGCAACGTCCAACTTATAAAATTTAGTAAACGTATGTACGGAAGACCAGGTTGCCGCCTTGCAAACCTGTGCCATAGAGATCTGATGGTGTGCCGCCCAGGAGGCACTCATGGCCCTCGTAGAATGGGCTTTAACTGCTAAGGGAGGTGGAACGCGCTTCAGACCATATGCCTGAAAAATCAGCTGCTTAATCCACCTAGCCAAGGAAGACTTGGCAGCCGGCTGACCCTTCTTGGGGCCATCCGGAAGAACAAAAAGCACATCTGTTTTCCGAATCTTCTCTGTAGCCTTGAGATAGACCCTCATGGCTCTAACCACGTCCAAAGTATGAAGCCGTCTTTCCTCTCTGGACTGGGGAGTAGGAAAGAAGGATGGTAGGACTAGGTCCTGATTCAAGTGAAAACTGGATATGACCTTAGGAAGGAAAGAAGGTTGAGGCCGCAGAACCACTCTGTCCTTATGCAGAATAAGGTATGGCTCCCTGCATGACAAGGCTGCCAGCTCGGAAACCCTTCTGGCTGAAGCCATAGCCACCAAGAAAACCAACTTTCGGGTTAGTAGCACAAGAGGGATTTCTGTCAGAGGTTCAAACGGCTGCCTTTGTAAAGCTGACAAGACCAGATTTAAATTCCAGGGGCAGAGGGGAGCTCTAATAGGGGGATTCACATGCAAGACCCCCTGCAAGAAGGTTTTCATAAGCGAATGGGTGGCCAAGGGTCTTTGAAACCATATTGATAAAGCCGACACCTGCCCCTTTAGAGTACTAAGAGCCAACCCTTTGTCAACGCCAACCTGGAGGAATCGCAAGATCCTGTCAATAAAAAACTTTCGAGGATGCCATTTTTGAGACTCGCACCACTCCACATAGGTTCTCCAGACTCTGTAATAAATATTTCTGGAGACCAGTTTCCTAGCCTGAATCAACGTAGATATGACCTGATCTGAGAGGCCTCTGCCCTTAAGAATTAGGGATTCAGCTGCCAAGCCGTCAAATTTAGTTGCTGTGAAGCAGGATGGCAGATTGGGCCCTGAGACAGCAGATCTGGGCGCAGGGGGAGCGGCCACGGCGCCCCGACTGACATCTTCACGATGAGTGCGTACCAAGCCCTCCTGGGCCAGGCTGGGGCCACCAGGATCACAGGCCTGCGCTCCACCCGGATCCTCCGTAGAAGGCGGGGAATCATCTGCAGTGGAGGGAACGCATACAGAAGAGAAAACTGGTGCCAAGGGCAAACCAACGCATCGGTCCCGTAGGCCGAGGGATCCCTGGCTCGGGATATGAATTTGTCAAATTTTTTGTTGGATCTCGTTGCCATAATGTCCACATCTGGGACTCCGAATCTTTGGCAAATCTCTTGGAATACCTGGGGGTGAAGAGACCATTCCCCCGGGAGCAACTGTTGACGACTCAAAAAATCTGCTTGAGAATTGTCTATCTCTGGGATGAACACCGCCGAGATGCAGGGTACATGGGCTTCGGCCCATGAGAAAATCAGGTTTACTTCTCTTTGGGCTGCTGGGCTCTTCGTGCCCCCCTGGTGGTTTATGTATGCCACCGCAGTGGCGTTGTCGGACTGTATCCTTACTGGCAGACCCTGAAGGGGGAGAGTCCAGGTGATCAGGGCCAGTCGAGCAGCTCTGATCTCCAAGATATTGATGGGAAGCAGTTTTTCTGCCCCCGACCACAGCCCTTGCTGGGTCTGTTCTTCTAGAACTGCCCCCCAACCTGACAGGCTGGCATCCGTGGATACTATCTTCCACGTGATGGGGCAAAAGGATTTCCCTTTTGACAAATTTTGAGAGACCAGCCACCAAGACAGGCTGCGCCGGACCTTCGGGGAGAGCACTAACGGACGATCTAACGCCTGAATGGACTTGTTCCAAGCAGAGAGAATGGCTGCCTGAAGATATCTGGTATGGATCTGGGCGTAGGGCACAGCCTCGAAGGCGGCCACCATCTTCCCCAGCAGTCGCATACATAGGCGAATAGTCGGCCTCTTCTTGCCTAAGATCACTTGAACTGCTTGAGCTATTGATCTGATCTTTGCTTGAGGTAAACTTATCCTCTGGCAGTCTGTATCTAGCCGAAGGCCTAGATATTCCAACTGCTTTGTGGGTTTCAATACCGATTTTTCTAGGTTTACAATCCACCCGAATTCCTCTAGATGCTAAACTGTGCGACCTACTGCCTGATTGAGGTTGGAAGCTGATCTGTCGATAACCAGAAGATCGTCCAAGTATGCCAAGACTAAAATGCCTTCTGTCCTTAGGACGGCTAGCACCGGGGCTAACACCTTTGTGAATACCCGCGGAGCTGTTGCCAACCCGAAAGGGAGGGCTACGAACTGGTAATGGCGGTGATCTATCATACAACGAAGAAACCTGTGATGTGCCGGGTAGATCGGCACGTGCAGATACGCATCTTTTATGTCTATAGATGCTAGAAAGTCGTCTTGATGTAGGCTGGCTGCCACCGAACGTATGGACTCCATACGAAAGGTCTGAATGTTTAGAAAGCGATTTAGGCGTTTGAGGTCCAAGATAGGCCTGACGTCGCCATTGGGCTTTGGTATTATGAAAAGGTTGGAGTAGAATCCCAGACTCCATTCCTGGGTTGGTACTTCTACAATTACTCCTTGGAGCCAGAGACGATCCAATGCTTTTACAAGAGAGGCCCTCTTTAATGGGTCGCTTGGAAGACTTGACCCCTGAAGATGAGGAGGGGGGACTTCCCGAAACTCTAGCTTGTAGTCCGTGGTTACCACGGATCTTACCCAAGAGTCGGGAATTCTGGCCTTCCACACTTCGGAGAAAACCCGAAGCCTTCCCCCCACCCAAGAGAGTGGGGGCGCCCCTTCATGAATCTGACCTAAGGAATGGTTTAACCGGCTTGCGAGACCATGGCCTCTTGCCTGTCGTGGCTTGTACTTGTGGGCGGCTATTAAATGCTGAACGCCCGGGAGGCCGTCGATACTGACGGGAAGTTGAAGGGGCCGAGCCTGTGAAGGCCTGACGCTTAAATGCGGGCCCCCGCGATCTTTTCTTGATAGGCAAGAAAGAACTTTTACCACTTGATATGGTCTGGATATATTTATCTAGGTCTTCACCGAATAGTCTCCCACCATGAAAGGGAAATCCTGCTAAAAGCTTTTTGCAGGGTGCCTCTGCTGACCAGTTTTTTAGACACAAAAGGCGACGCATATGAACCAACAGCAGAGATAAACGGGACGCCTGTTGAACGGAGTCCTTAACAGCATCTACTGCAAAGCAGAGAGCTCTTGGGAGGTCAGCCAATTCACAAGCTTGCTGAGCCGGTATGTCCCTTAATATATGTTTAGTCTGATCCTTTAAAGCCTGACAAACGCCAATGGCTGCCACTGCTGGCTGAACCACGGCACCTACTGTGGTAAAAGAAGCCTTCAGTAGGGTCTCCAATTTTTTGTCGACTGGATCTTTAAACACCTGGACATTTTCCACCGGACAGGTCAGGGATTTATTTACGCAGGAAATGGCTGCGTCCACGGTAGGGAGTGCCCATTTCTTTGCAAATTCTTCTTCCATAGGATAGAGAATGGTGAACCTTTTAGGAGGGATAAAAATCCTATCAGGTCGAGCCCAATCCTGAAAAATCACGCTCTCCAGAAGGGGGTGAACCGGGAAAGACGCACCACTCAATGGTTCCTTCAAGGAACCTAAAGAGGATACCACGGGGGCTAATTGTTCTGACACTGGAAGTTTAAAAGCAGTGCGAACCATATCCGTCAGAGACTGGATCCACAGACTCTCTGCTTGAGAAGCCGAAAAAATTTCATCTATAGTGGAATCTTCAATGTCTGACCCGTCAGGACTCAGGTCCGCTTGATCCCCCTGTGGGTCCAATTCCTCCGAAGAGAGGACCTCTGCATCCGAACACACCGTTCTAGGTGACGGGGATCTAGCCCGTTTGCCACCTGGCAAAGAGCAGGCAATTAAAGCAGTTAACCTTTTCTCTAGCCCACCCAGGGTCGATTCTAGCATTTCTTCCGTAACATAAACGGGAATGGGTTGATTGGGGGCCGCCTCTGCCCCTAGCACCCTCAATGGCTCCTGCATGATGCTGTTCGGTGGTCTATCTGGTGAGGGTGGGGCCACTGGAGCCTGGCCCAAATCCTCTGACCCCGTTGGAGACCCCTTTACTTTTTTGGCACCTTTTGCAGCCTTAGCTGGTCCTGATCCCTTGGGAGCCATTGCACAACCTTGAGACACCCCTACAGCCAACACCCAACTGTTGTAGCTAGAAGTGAAACATTAATAAGGACAGGCTATGGTAAAAAAAATTTATTTTTTTTTTTTTAAATTTTCATACGCCTGAGAAGGCGGCAATACCGAGGAGAGTCCTGTGAGTATTGCCACACCAATGCCCGTTAGCTGGAGTCCAAGGTTGCACCGACTCAGATACTGCCAGATCTATGGCTGAGTCCCTTTAAGAAAAAAATCTTTTTTTTTTTTTCTGGTCAGTGTGGACTAAGTCCAGACCTGAAGATCTACAAACCACCACTGGGTGTCACTGTTAGCCAGAAATGGCTCAGCTGCGCGCTCTGTGTCCTCACTCTCCACTGCTCTCAGGAGGGAATGACCAGCCAGGAAATGCTTTTTTGCTTTATCTGAGACCTGACGCTGCTGGCCCGCCCCCCCCCCACGCACGCTGACGCTGTAAAAGGCGGCGCGCACGCGCGCGTGCGCGCCCCCGCCCCCCCCACGCTGAAACCAACATGGAGGAATCAGAGAGCAGAGGAGAAGCCTGGACCAGCGCTAGTAACACAGACACCCGGTAAGCCACTAATCTTTGTAGTGCACACATAGAGGAAGCTGTCCCCCTAGGCTTCCTAGGAAACAGGAGTTTTTGTCAGCACTTCCTCTCTATACACGTGGGGCTGCAGTATCATGCTAACAGGCAAATCTGGGGGGAGTAGCAAAATACATATCTTTAAAAGCATATGTATATCTACATGTTATCTGGGTAAACATTAGTACATCCCATCCTGCCTCAAAAGACATAGTGGAGATAGTGGCTGATGCACAAGCATACCATTAGCCAACCCAGAACCCCCAGGGGGATACCTACTGTCGAACCAAGTCCCGCAGGTTCCCTCTTACCTGCTCCACGCCGCAGGGTATTGCAAAATGCAAGAGGCCCAGCCTTCCCCCATCTCCGTGGGTATTGTCTTGGACCTTCAGGGACCGGGGTCCTGTGTTAAGGAGCCCGCACCCCTGGACCTATATAGCATCCTGGCATCAGTAGTGTTTAGTTCTTGGAAGAGACTAAGGCACTGGAGCCCAGAATCCAGCCCTCCAAGGAGAGGCATTATAGGCAAAACCCCACTCCAGCAGGGCCCGGGTACCGTACACCTTGGCTTTGAAGCACTTCGGACGGATCCGGCTAGCTATCCTGGGTCCCGAGACCTCCGAGGGACAGCTAGACGTGACCAACACCTAAGACACTGGCGAAAAAACTGAAGCACTCCCAGTGGGAGGGGGTTATATAGGGAGGAAACTTCCTGTGAAATTGATTACACCAGTGTCCACACCTGAAGGTACCCATATAACCCAAGTGTAATGGCTATGCGCTCTGTGTCCCGTGATGTACGATAAAGAAATGCTAATTGCCTAGCTTCTCCGAATTTAAAACATTTATAGTTGCTAACCTACAACAGGAATTCAGTAAATGAAATCAAATTTATTCTAAATTGGCTACTTGAACATAACAAGGATGAAGCGTTACAATTTGTACAGTAAATTAACTACGCCAACATTACTGCAGTACCTCTTGCTGCCAGGGGATGGGGACACAGCCTGTCACAAACTTGCAGTAGAAATCATCATCTGTGGTATCCAGATTTACTCCTTTCACTGTGGAAAACTGCTCAATGTCCAGAACATCCTTACAATATACAGCACGCGGCTGGAAGGTAAAAAAAAAAAAAAAGGCATGGAAACTAATGGGTATTTAATAGACAAAGCAAAACATTTTTTTTTTATCTTGTTTTTATTCCTAACCATAACAAATTAAAAATGAAAATATACAGTATGAGAAAAGGTAATAGAAAATAATTGCATTTCCATGTTCTGTGTACTATGGGATATTGTGAATGCAGGGTCCTGGGTTTAGTAAAATTTTATATAGGCCTGCGTGAATAAGGCCAAACATGAAGGACGTCATCAGTTAGGATGTTAAAAGGTTCTCCTTGATGAGCAAAAATCACACAGGGTCCTTGCCATCCAACATTCTGGAGCTAAAACTACTTACATCTGGAGCAAAGGGTGGATCCAGCATATTGGCTCCAAGACGCTTGAAGTTGACGTTCCTGAATATCGTGTGCTGCTTTACACCTGCTGCTCCATCCCCTTTACATCCCAGCCTCTGCTTGGGGTCCTTTGTCAGCAACTAGGTTGAAAATCAAGACACAGGGCATGCTCATTAGTCATTAAAGTTATAACACTGCAGGTGCTGACCTGCTATATATCTTCCTTAAAGTGAGGTTCAACTGCAGTCAAATTTAAGAAAACCACACTATATGTTTGTCACGTGTTCCCATTCACACAACAAATCTAAAAAGTATGTATTGTATTATATATATATATATATATATATATATATATATATATATAATTATATATATATATATATATAATACATCTATATATAACTCTTACCTTCATAGTTGTTTCTTTGGATAAAGCCTTTGAGAACACTGCAGGCTACTCTGAACAATTTAAAAGTGAAAGTAGAGGGACAAACTGATTTTCCTACATTACCATACAATTGAGATCTCTAACCTTTGTTAGGACAGACTGTGTTCAAGTCTATTTTGAAACAAAAGAGAAAGAAGTTCGGACTTCAAATGAGGTAAAAAAAGTTCATATACCTCCATCCCTGATACATTTTCTGCATATATACTACGGTTAGGTAGGAGTGGTTGGGATCCATTGTTGTTCCCGATCTTTTTCTCTATCTTTATCCCCCTTTTTATCTACCATCATATTATTTTTGGCATCTCTATTTTATTATATATACATCCAACTTTCATCCTCTCCTGATGAGTGGCATTATGTCCACGAAACGCGTAGTGCTTTCCTACGATGCTACATCACAGTAACCATATGCAATATTTAAATTGTATTACTATTTTACCATAATGAATTTCCCACTACTATCAACATGTTTACATATTACCATGTTTGTTTTATTCTGGGTATACACACCGCAGGTCCATTACAACTTGTATCATGTTATTCTTGTGTACATAATTTGTACTACTTGGATGATTCTTGTGACCGTTTTATATACAGTGCGGAAAATAAGTATTTGAACACCCTGCTATTTTGCAAGTTCTCCCACTTGGAAATCATGGAGGGGTCTGAAATTGTCATCGTAGGTGCATGTCCACTGTGAGAGACATAATCAAAAAAAAAAATTCCAGAAATCACAATGTATGATTTTTTTTTTTTAATTGTTTATTTATACATAACAGAGAACCGGTCCACACGGACCGCAACAGTAGTTGTACATAGCAACAAATAAAGAGCTAGCGCCTAACTGGCGCGTACATAGGCATGAATACAACATTCCATCAACAAGTGTCAATTAAGGCAGCCGAGTAGGCAACACAATAGTACTGTAATCTACACCAGACTGTACTGTCCTGCCTTGCAGCCTCTCGTAGACACCGGGGCAGGGGCCCCGTCTCGGTAAGGTGCAGCATCAAGGCAGCAGTCCATGCGGCCAGCCCCCTGCATTTTCCCGTTTTCTAAGAGCATGTGAGTAAGAGTAGAAATAAAGAGAAGAGTGAAGAAAGGGTGGGGAAAGGGGGGGGGGACAGTAGGAGGGAAGGGGGGGGGCCACGAGCAGGTCAGGCCCGTATGTTTCAGCGGATCGCAATGAGGGAGCAAAATGAGGTGTCCCTGAAGAGGGTAACTGGAAGCACCGATCGTCTGGTACAGCTAAGGGGCGCCCCTCAGCAGAATATTTAAAGGCATTCCAAAAGGACCATGTTTGCGAGTATTGTTCATTTCTATCTTGCTTCGTCAGGACTAAGTCTTCCATGGTGTTTACGTCATCCACCTTTTTTACCCACATGGCTAACGTCGGTGGGCTCGTGGATTTCCAGCACAACGGGATGCACGCCTTCGCCACGTCGACCAAGTGCCGGACCACCGATTTCTTGTATACACGATCAGGCGTGTCGTTCACATGCAGCAAAAAGAACGCCGGATCATCCGGGATCTCCCGATCCGAGAATTCCTGCGTCACCCTACGCACTCCCTCCCAGAACGGCCTCAGACACGGGCAGGACCAAAAAATATGAAAAAGAGTGCCCCTTTCCGCTTGACATCTCCAGCAGATGTCCGAAACCTCTGGGAATAAGCGATGGAGGAGGTCGGGGGTCCTATACCACCTCGTCAACACTTTAAAGTTAGTCTCCTGTATTTTAGTGCAAATTGACGATTTGTGCGTAAATCTCAGTATCTTATTTATCTGGCTGGTTGAAAAGTGACGTCCCAGATCCCTCTCCCATTTACTCAAGCTCGGTAACCGGTAGTCCGCCGATGGTGTGATCAACATCGTGTGAAGTAGTGAGAGGGCATGCGGCAGTGGGCCCACGCCCACACACATCTCCTCTAGGGTTGTCTGGGGGTGGCCCGGACCAGGCGGAGGTGTCAATGTCTGTAGGAAGTGTCTCAGTTGACCGGCTCTGAAGAAGTCCAGCCGGTATTTACCCGTCATGTCCATTAATTCGTCACAAGATCTCCACCTGTCCGCTTCCCCAAAATGCGAGGCTTGAAACAGACCCGAGTTTCGTAGTGCGCGAAACTTGGGGTCCAGAAGGCCTGGTGGAAACGACGGATTGCCCAGAATCGGGCGCAGCGGCGAGGGGTCCGACGCCAGACGAAACCGTGCAAGCAGCCTAGTGCAGACTGCAACAGTATTTCCAATCAGGGGGTGATCAAGCACCTCGCTTAACCGCATAGTCGGGTTCCAGGGAGCGTTTCGCAGCAGAACTGTGCTTTGCGCCTGTTCCATTCGAGGCCAGAGTTTGATATGGTCGTGTCGGCACCAGTCTATCAGCCTGTTTAATTGGGCCGCGTAATAATACATACGGATGTCTGGGGCGGCGAGGCCTCCGTTGCCTTTAGGCAGGGAGAGGATCGCTCTGCCGATCCTGGGATGTTTGCCCGCCCAGAGAAACGTCCCAAACGCAGATTGGACTTGTTTAAAATAATCCGCCGGTATTCGCACGGGGAGGGCTTGTAAGAGATATGAATTTAGGTAGGATGGACATCTTAAGTATGTTACATCTCCCGAACCACGAGTGTAAGCCCGTGGTCCATTGGGACAGCAATTTTTGAACCGTCCGCAGTAGGGGGGGAAAATTAAGCTTAAACACGTCAGAGATCCGTGGCGAAACGCGCGTCCCTAAGTACGTAAGAGCCATGTCCGTCCACTTCAAAGTAAAATTTTGTTTGAGTGAGGCCAAGTGTGATATCGGGACGCCCACCCCCATTGCCTCGGACTTTGTCAAATTGATTTTTAGATTGGAGATCTTACCATAGTAGTCAAAATTCTTCATCAGGGCTGGTAGAGAGGTCAGCGGGTCCGTCAGGGAGAACATCATGTCGTCAGCGTAAGCCGAAACTTTGTATTGGTGGTCACCCACTACCAGTCCCGTAACGTCCGGGTTCAGTCTAACACGCCGTAAGAAGGGTTCAAGGGTCAGGGCAAAAAGTAGGGGCGAGAGCGGGCAGCCTTGCCTTGTCCCGTTAGTAATCGGGAATGGGTCGGACGTCGTGCCGTTCGCCCTAACCCTGGCAGTCGGGGTCGTGTAGGCTGCAGCCACCCAGTTAAGCATTTTCCGTCCGAGTCCTATGTGTTTAAGTGTCGTGAACATGAACCTCCAGTCTACGCGATCAAACGCCTTCTCCGCGTCTGTCCCCACGAAGACCGAAGGCGTCTTAGTAACATTGGCAACGTGGATCAAGTTCAATACTTTAGACGTATTGTCTCTGGCCTCTCTGGAGGGTATGAAGCCCACTTGATCCAGGTGTACCAGGTCTGGAAGAAATCTCTGTAGTCTGGTGGCGATCACTTTCGTGAACAACTTAAGGTCTAAATTGAGTAGCGATATGGGACGGTAGCTACCGCATTGGCCCGGGTCCTTCCCATCCTTGTGGATCACCGCTATCTGCGCCTGCAGCGTTGAGGTGTGAAAAGTGCCCCCAGAACTCAGGTCATTAAAGAGGCCCAGCAGGTGATCTCCCAAGGATGGGAGCAGGATTCTGTAATAGGGGGTGGTGAGTCCGTCAGGTCCCGGGGCCTTCCCTGGCTTGAAAGATTTCAAGGCCGCCTGTATTTCGGGCATTGTAATCGGTTCGTCCAGTAGTTTCACCGCATCAACCGGAAGTGCGGGCATTTGAGAACTAACCAGGTAGTCTGTATGTCGGTCTGCTTCTCCAGTCGTGGGCAATTTAGGTAGGTTGTAGAGATCCTGGTAGAAGTCCTTAAACTCGGCAGAGATCTCCTGCGGGAGAGATACTCTACCTCCCCCTCGTTTTGTAATGTGAGGGATGTATGAAGTCGAGTGTTGTGAGCGGAGTGCCCGGGCCAGCATCTTCCCGCATTTATTGCCGGACTCGTAAACCGATCGCCTGCAAATTTGCATGGCCGCTTTGGCCTTGTAATGTAGTAGATCTGTGATATGTTTACGAGTAGTATTAAGTTCAGTCGTGGTCTGGTTTGTCTGAGTCCGTTTATGTTGTAGTTCCAAGGTCTGTAGTTTTTGAAGCAGGGAGGAAAGCTGTTCAGTCCTCTGTCTTTTCAGCCTGGCCCCATGTTTAATTAGGATACCCCTCACCACTGCCTTATGGGCCTCCCACACCAGTCCCCGGTCACTGTCTGCCGTGGTATTCGTGCGAAAATAGTAACCCAGTTCCCTCACCACCTCCGTCATAGTATCCTTGTCATGTAGTAGACTCTCATTGAGTCTCCAGGGGTGACCCCGGTCGGCCATAGTGTCAGACAGTCTGTACCGTAGTTCTATGGGAGCATGGTCCGACCACGTGATAGAACCTATCGAGGCCATTTCAATCGCCGCCAGATGTCTGTGGGGGATCAGAAATAGATCAATCCTCGAGTATGACTGATGAGGCTTGGAGAAGAAGGTGTAGTCCTTCTCTCCCGGATGGAGAAGTCGCCAAGCGTCCACCAGCCGGTGCGCGTGCAACGACTCGCAAAAGCGTTTGCGCAGGTCCCCCGAAACGGTGGACCTACCCGTCGATGTGTCCTCCGGGGGTATTAGCGGGATGTTAAAGTCCCCCCCTACAATAAGGTGACCTGATCTGAAGTGTGATAGCCGGTCCAACTGTCTAGTCAGGAACCTATCCTGTCGTTCGTTCGGTGCATAGTAGTTCGCTATGGTGACCTGTACCTGACCTATACGTCCCTTCAAAAGCAACGACCGGCCCTCCGGGTCCGTCTGCACCTCCCCCAGGGTCCAAGGGACCCCGGCCGAGATGAGGACGGATACCCCCCTCGATTTTGCCTCCGTGTATTGAGAATGGTACACTGTGGGGAAGTGTCTGTTCTTCAGCACAGGCAGGTTGTTATCCCTGAAATGCGTCTCCTGAAGCAGCACCACGTCCGCCCTCAGGTTCCGCATATCATGGAGGAGCATTCTCCTCTTCTCCGGGATGTTTAGTCCCTTAACATTCAGGGAGACCACCTTGAGCGTATCCATGCTCGTGACTCAGGGGTGGGAAGGGTAGAGGGGGAGGGATTAAGGTAGTGGACGGTAGGGTGGGGCCAAGAGATAGTGAATCTCCTGGAGGAATGTAGTGTGAGCTAGGACGGGGAGCGGGGAGAGAAAGACAGATGGGCAGAGAGGGAAGAAAGGAGGAAAAATAGAGTGCCTGCACAAGAGCGTGCGGCACTGATAAGAAGAAACTAAATTAGCTTAAACAGCTAGAGCGCTCTCCAGTCCAAGACTGGGGATTGAGCGCAGGCCTAAGTGGGAAGTGAACGGACAGGGCCAGCAAGGCGAGCTCCCGGGTCCCCTCCCTCCCCAGCCAAACAAGGTAACATAAATAAGTAAATAAGGCACGATCAGCCTCTCAAGTACGCTCGCGGCAGCCCCAGTCCCAAAGTGGGCTAGGCCCAGCAAACGGCCTGAGGCGTCCCGAGCACACGAGAAAGTCCTTGATAACAAGAGCAGCCATAATAATAACAGTAATAAGAGCAATAACAACGACAGCAGCAATAATGGCAACAATCTCCCTTCAACCCCATGGGGCACACAGCACACATAGAGGGTGTGAGTGGCCTCCACATCAAATTGTAGTGTAATCTCGATCTGGAGACCTCCACCCCATCAATCCCGAAGCCCGTCCCACCCCACAACCCCCCTCCACTGTATATCGTCTACCGAGACTCAATGAGCCGCAAGAACCATCATGAAAACACGTGATGTCGCCACAGCCCTCACCCAGCAAAATCATATACAGCCCCACCGCCTCTTATAGTTCTACTGAGCAAATGTCCCGTGGGGACCTCTCTAACCATCCCCTTATACGTCACGAGCCTTCATCCCGAAGAGCCCAGAAGAGGGGTCTCCCACACTGAGCTGAGCTGTTGCAGTCCTCGCATAGCGGAAAGATGGTAGATGTCCAACCCTCACCCCCCTCCCTCCACCATGGGGCAGGGGCCGATGTCCCGGGAGCACTGCTGCATCACGTTCCCAGATCCCCCTCACAAAACAGCTGACTGATAGTAACATAGCCTCACCCGGGGCACATAGCTAAAAATATAAACAGGATACAGCCTGATGAGAGCAGGGTAGAGAGCGGTACCTCGGATCAGTTAATGCAGTCAGCCGGACCGTGTCTATCCCATCTCACGGTCCCAGGCCCAAACAGGGTGATCCCGGCAAGCAGCATGCAAAGTCCTCCCTCAGGTGCACCTCAGCCCATTCCTGGGAAGTCCAGCACAGCGGGACGGGCTAAGGGGTTGCCAACCCCCCCCCTCCACCCCCACCCGGGGACGCTAACGGGCAGGATTGGGCATAAACTTGGCCCTAACCATATAACAGCCAACATAAGTCCCCATGGAAAGCTCAACAAACCCGCGGGAGCGGGAGGGGGGGGGGCGCGAGGAGAGACGGCCATGGCACAGCACTCCCATGCCATCTAAGACGAACGTTAGCTCCAGGTGGGGCGGCTGCGGTCATGGCACCGGCTATCGTCTAGTGGTGGGGTGTAGGCTAGGACAGTCAGTGGAGTGTGGCCCAGGGCCTACTTACAGGTCAGATACGGGGTTCCTCTCCAGAAGGGGCTCTCCTCCTCCTCCTCCCCTGCCGCTGCTGTCGTGGTTGGGCCGGGGCTCCGATGTCAAAGGGGCCCGACCTCCCGCTCGATCTCGGCAACAGCTGGAGCCAATCCGGCACCGGTATCCGTTCTGCCCCTAGGAATCTGAAGAGACCAGGTAGGTCTGCTGGTGTCTGCAGGGTGTACGCGTGTCCATCCTTCCGAAAGGTGACCGAAAGGGGATAGCCCCACCTGTATGTGAAGCCACCTTCCCTTGCCAGATCCAGAACGGGCCTCAGCATTGCTCTGCGGCGCAGGGTTGCTCTTGATAGGTCAGGCAGCACTCTGATCCGGGAACCCTCCATCTCCAGCTCCCCGCGATCCCACGCTAGACGGAGGATGCGCTCCTTCTGGGCATAGCGTAGCAGGCGGCAAATCACGTCGCGCGGCCTATCCTGTTCCGGCGCTCTGGGGCCTAGTGCTCTGTGCGCCCGATCCACCTCCACCTCTTCCTCGGGTGCCCCCAGAATGTCGCGGAATAGACCTTGCAGCTGACCGTCAAGAGCCATGGAGTCTACCGTCTCCGGCACACCGCGAATCCGCAAATTATTGCGGCGGCTCCTATCTTCAGCATCCTCCAGGTGGAGCTGTAGGGACACCGCCGTCTGCTGATGTTGGTCCCTCGAGCGCTCCAGGCCCGCCACCCTACTTTCCAGGTCCACCAATGATGCCTCTCCGGTCGACACCCTCTCCGTGAGTGAGGATACCTCGGCCCTTACTTCCTGAAAGTCCCTGCGGTGCGTCTCCTCCAGACGCAAAATGAGGGCCTCGATATCCGAGCACGTGGGGAGGGCCTGCAGCAAGGCGCGTATGTCCTGTTCCGCCGCCGAGCCTCCCGGGGGGGAGGCCGGGGACGCCATGGGGATGTCCGGGATCTCCGCCGATGACAGCGGGTCTGAAGGTGAGTCCGCTCGGTCAGGGATATGGGCCCACTCGTCGCTTCCCGGTCTTTCAGGCGAGCCTTGGCAAGCTGCTCCTCGTGGTGCCGTGGCCTTAGCTCCGGACGACTTCCTTGGCTGCCGGTGAAAATAGTCGTGTAGATCGTTCGTCGCAGCACCGGAACGGGTCACACGGGTGCCTGACTTGTTGGTATGCTTCTTGGCTGATTGCATGCCTATAACAGGGCGAGTTTGGCCGGCATAAAGAGGGTCAGGGCCGGGAGCTCAGAACTCAAACAGCCTCACTCAGCCATGTCCAGGCCACCATGTATGATTTTTTTAACTATTTATTTGTATGATACAGCTGCAAAGAAGTATTTGAACACCTGAGAAAATCAATGTTAATATTTGGTACAGTAGCCTTTGTTTGCAATTACAGAGGTCAAACGTTTCTTGTAGTTTTTCACCAGGTTTGCACACACTGGAGGAGGGATTTTGGCCCACTCCTCCACACAGATCTTCTCTAGATCAGTTAGGTTTCAGGGCTGTCGCTGAGAAACACGGAGTTTGAGCTCCCTCCAAAGATTTTCTATTGGGTTTAGGTCTGGAGACTGGCTAGGCCACGCCAGAACCTTGATATGCTTCTTACAGAGCCACTCCTTGGTTATCCTGGCTGTTTGCTTCGGGTCATTGTCATGTTGGAAGACCCAGCCTCGACCCATCTTCAAAGCTCTAACTGAGGGAAGGAGGTTGTTGCCCAAAATCTCGCAATACATGGCCCCGGTCATCCTCTCCTTAATACAGTGCAGTCGCCCTGTCCCATGTGCAGAAAAACACCCCCAAAGCATGATGCTACCACCCCCATGCTTCACAGTAGGGATGGTGTTCTTGGGATGGTACTCATCATTCTTCTTCCTCCAAACACGGTTAGTGGAATTATGACCAAAAAGTTATATTTTGGTCTCATCTGACCACATGACTTTCTCCCATGACTCCTCTGGATCATCCAAATGGTCATTGGCAAACTTAAGACGGGCCTTGACATGTGCTGGTTTAAGCAGGGGAACCTTCCGTGCCATGCATGATTTCAAACCATGACGTCTTAGTGTATTACCAACAGTAACCTTGGAAACGGTGGTCCCAGCTCTTTTCAGGTCATTGACCAGCTCCTCCCGTGTAGTCCTGGGCTGATCTCTCATCTTTCTTAGGATCATTGAGACCCCACGAGGTGAGATTTTGCATGGAGCCCCAGTCCGAGGGAGATTGACAGTCCTGTTTAGCTTCTTCCATTTTCTAATGATTGCTCCAACGGTGGACCTTTTTTCACCAAGCTGCTTGGCAATTTCCCCGTAGCCCTTTCCAGCCTTGTGGAGGTGTACAATTTTGTCTCTAGTGTCTTTGGACAGCTCTTTGGTCTTGGCCATGTTAGTAGTTGGATTCTTACTGATTGTATGGGGTGGACAGGTGTCTTTATGCAGCTAATGACCTCAAACAGGTGCATCTAATTTAGGATAATAAATGGAGTGGAGGTGGACATTTTAAAGGCAGACTAACAGGTCTTTGAGGGTCAGAATTCTAGCTGATAGACAGGTGTTCAAATACTTCTTTGCAGCTGTATCATACAAATAAATAGTTAAAAATGCATAAATTGTGATTTCTGAAAAAAAATTTTTTTTGATTATGTCTCTCACAGTGGACATGCACCTACGATGACAATTTCAGACCCCTCCGTGATTTCCAAGTGGGAGAACTTGCAAAATAGCAGGGTGTTCAAATACTTATTTTCCGCACTGTATACAGTATATAAAAGTCTTTACTGTTTTATATGTATGTGTGCTCAGATGTAATAAACAATCATTACTATTATATAATCATTGGGTTGTTCATTTTAGTTGTGTGCTTCATTGAAAGTCCCACTTTCCCTCTCCTTTTTTTTAATGTGTTAAAATCTAGTTTACAATAATGAGATCTGACAACACAATACAGACAGGGTTAAATTATGGTAAACTGCTGTTTCTGAGTTATCAGAAAAGCAAGTAAAAAGGTAAGCAACATTTTTTAAATATTTTAAATAAGTAATTTTAGGTTATTGAGAACATGTAACCAATATAAAATAGATGGTGTCTCAATTTGGCTGCAGAAGTGGAAAAGACTACTGTATATGAAACTGGTAGTACCTTGGGTGATTAGGCAAGGCTGGTCAGAGAGGACTGAGAAAAATACACTTGTCAGTTAAAGAGTAATTCCCCCGTACACAGTCAGATTTTCCGTCAAGAAAAGTCCAATGTGAGCTTTTGGTCTTAAATTCCCGACCGTGAGTGAGCTCCATCGGACTTTTCCTGTCGGAATTTCCACCAACAAAAATTTGAGAGCAGGTTCTCAAATTTTTAGATGGAAAAAATTCCTATTGGAAATTTCAATTGTCTGTAGCTATTCTGACACATAAAATTCACACGCATGCTTGGAAACAATTTGACGCAATTCGACGCAAACAACCACCCAAGGTTTTTCCAACAGAAACTCTGATCGTGTGTATGGGGCATAACTGCACATTTGTAAAAAAAAAAATCTTTGGGCAATCAATGTACATTGCAGGATTTTTAACTTTGTTGTAGATTCCTGCCAGTTTCAGCTCTGAAGGAATAGCTCCTTGTTAGATCATGTCTTATGCAAGGCTAATTCTGAATGGAAGTGACCAATTCATTATATGTAGCTGATGCATTTTTAGGGTTTTAATGAGAAAAGTTCCACCCCTTTAGAAGTGATTAACCCATTGGGAGTATCCCACCAAAAATACATTGTTGCAGAAGATGCCTAAAATCTGATTTGTATCATATATATATATATATATATATATATATATATATATATATATATATATATATATATAGAGTTCTTCAAGCAGCAACAATTAGGCCTCATGCACACTGGCTGTTATAAAAAAAACTTCAGTAGCTTTAGAATGCCACGTTAACGCGTTTTGCAACGTTTTTGCATTAAGTGATTGTAAAGTCTCTTCTTTTTTTGTTAAAAGTAACAAACATGTTATACATATCTGCTCTGTGTAGATTTGTACAGAGCAACCTGGAACCTCCTCTTCTCAAGTCCCTCCTCTGTGCTCCTGGACCCTCCCCTCCTGTTGAGTGCCCCACAGCAAACGGCTTGCTATGGGGGCACATGAGCAGAGTCAGAGCTCTGTATGTCCATTCAAACATGGAGCTGCAGCCCAGCCTGCCCCCTTTCACTCCTCATTGGCTGAATGATTTTGATTGAAAGCAGCGGGAGCCAATGGCGCCTCGCTGCTGTCTAAGCCAATAAGGAGGGGAGTCCTGGGCAGCCGAGACAACCGTACAGCATCGCTGAATATTGATGGACCTCAGATAAGTATTAGGGGGGTGCTGCACACAGAAAACTTCTGCCTTTACAATCACTTTTTTTTAGAGTAAGAGCATTTTTACAACAGAAAAACTCTTTGTCAAACCCACCAGAAAACACCCCTGCCAAAAACGGTAATAAAAGCCTATGTGTGCATGGACATACAGGCTAACATGCTGGGGAGTTTACTGGATGCAGAAAAAAACGTCTAAAGCCAAAAACAGCAGCTATAAAAACGTCCAGTGTGCATGAGCCCCTATGATCTTGAAGTATAATGCTGCGTACACACGATCGGAAATTCCGACAAGAAAAGCGTGGAATTTTTCTGACGGAATGTTGGCTCAAACTTGTGTTGCATACACACGGTCACACAAATCTTGTCGGAAATTCTGACGGCCAAGAACACGGTGACGTACAAGACGTATGACGATCTGAGATCAATGAAGTCCAATAGGCAGTTAGGCTCTTCTTTTTGATTCTGAGCATGAATGTTATTTTTGCACGTCAGAATTGCATACAGACGAGCAGACTTTTCGATAGAAACTTTTTCCGTCGGAAAAATAGAGAACCAGCTCTCAATCTTTTGTTGGCAGAAATTCCGGCAGAAAAAGTCAGATGGAGCCTACACATGATCGGAATTTCACAAAGCTCACATCGGACTTTTCTTATTCAGAATTTCCGATGGTGCGTACGTGGCATTAGACAGGGTTTTTATTGATGTACATTGGGGCAGGCATTAGATCTCTAGACCAAGAGTCCACCGTGGGTTGTTTTTGGTACTGGACTTTTGGTGCCGAGAACAAATTAGAAATTATAAACCCTCCTATGAAATCTATATGTACGTTGAAAGGAAACTATTATGAGTTTTGCCCAAATTTATTTGACATCTTTTAACTGTTTGTATATTTATGTCTTTTTTCCACACTGTCTTTTATTGGCAAAGTTATTGAAAATCTATGTGACCAATATCTTAACAGCTGCAAAAAAAAAAACTATGAAAAGTTATAAATTGGTCAAAAGTCATATAAATGTAGCGCTCACCCCCTCAGGAGCCGCTGGTTGTTGTTTTGGATCGGCGTATTAAGTTATCTTGTGATGTGTCTAGGGGTAGTAGCAGCGAGTAGTAGCAGTGAGCGAATGTCCAGTCACCAAATGGATTTTCAAATGCTTTATTCCAGGGCCCAACAACGGCCAACATCAACAGGGGATAGGAAAGGTTGATGAAGCAATAGAGAACAGTGCGGTATAAGGCCTGGATAATAAACAGAGCAATCCTGCTCTCAGTAGTAGTAGATACAGTTCGTCGCCACTCTAGCCAGAGTGGGTGAAGTGCCTCCGGACAGACCCTTGTTATAAGCCTGGCAGCCGGAATGTCACTTTTAGGTTGCTGGAAGGAACAGGCCTCTATTACAGACCTGGCTCGGGCCTCTGCCACAGGCGTAGTACTTTAATACTCAAGAGAACAATTTGGTTTGAGCGAATCCTGCCAGTAAATGCAATGAAAGGGGTCACCGGTTGACAGCTGACATGTACCTGTCAATTCCAGTAACCAGATCCCCGATGGTTCGTTCAAGCCCTTTTGGATAACCTGCCTCCGGGTTCTCCTCAAGCCGATCCCCCACCGAACGGCACACAGCCTGGGATCTTCTCAGTAAGGTCGGGGACCCAATAAGTCACTGGGGCCCCTATCAACATCTGGATGGGTCTCCATGGAGCAGGCAGCTCCGGCCAGGTGGGCCATGGGAGCGGGGTCCGTAGATGCACGCACCCTGAAGGTGGATGCCACACCTGGAACGTGGACCCCGCAAAGAGAAGAAGAAGAACCGCCGACCCGAACACACGGCAGCTGCCCCAGATATACCCCTCCCCAGCATGCCCAGCGAGGGAAGAACTCCTCTAATTGGCTGCTGGGGAAAGATGGCTCTGTCAGAACCCCTCTAGCGCCAACTGACATCCAGGGGTGTAATCACACCCCTGGCTCGCAGACCGACCTACAGGACAGTTCTGAAATAGCAGCAGCCTGAAATTTGACAAATTATGAATGAGAGCAAAATAACTCTCCCATTCGCCCACTAACTTTAGTGTAACGCCCATACTGAAAGTAAAGGGGCACTACATAAAAAATACAAAATAACATTACAATAATATCTAAAATGGTGTGCTTACTGAAAATATACAATACTTTCCCAGTAAGATTTTGCTTTCTGTACTAGCAGAAAATCTAAATTTGAAGATATTAAATATTAAAAGATAACATTAATTATATAAAGGTGATCTCTTACATGTTTAGAAAAACTATTTGAAGATATTGTACATTCCAGCTGCTGAGCTAAACAGAGACCCAAAATGACTCCAAAGGAAAGGTACCCAAATGAGTCATTTTGGGTCTCTGGTTGGCACAGCAGCTGGAACGTACAATATCTTCAAATAGTTTTTCTAAACATGCAAGAGATCACCTTTATATAATTAATGTTATCTTTTAATATTTTAAAAAAGTATCCATGTATAATTTGTGATATCATACCTGTGCATACATGTCAACAGCCATATTTGTTCACTATACATTCATGGTTCAGATCAGTTATTAAAAACATTTCTCCCTCTCAAAGCTCATAAGCTTCAACGTGACATCAAAAATTTCTTACAGGAATTATACTATCATCCAATATTACAAAATGCTCTACGAATGTTGGGTTTTGTTCCTTAATTTTATCCAACCCACCCAAATTTGTCCCCAATGGCAAGGGACCTGACTGGCATCAGATTTTATCATCCACAATGATGGCCAAATATCTATGATACATTGGTTAATCAGTCCATAGTGTGTAACATCTAGGACAATAGAGGTGATGTACAAGAAACACTTCCAGGCACCAATGAGGTCTTCCTTTAGTCACTAAAAGTCTATGGCATGGGTGCCCAACCTTTTGAAGAGTGAGGGCCACGTAAGCGACTTGGTAACCAGACATGGCCCAAAATGAGTGGAGGGGACACAAGTCTGTTTACATCTGCCACTCCATAGAGGTGAATGCAGGGTCCCATTAAGTCAGACAAATTGTGTGAAAGGGGCCTAAGACTGCTTTCACACTGATGCACTGCAGTTTACCCACACCGCGGATTTGTGGCTTTCCTGGGTACGTTGCACTTTGTCATAGAGGGACATGAACTTTCTGAAAGTGCACCAAACCTGCAGGTAATAACAGAAGTCTATGGCTCAGTTCAGGTAAACTTTGGATCAGTTTGAAAGCAGCCCAGTTACCACCGCAGAACAGACATGCCCAAATATACACTGTGATTTTAGTAATAAACTTACCTTTAATAACAGTCTTCCATTCAGGTGTCATCGGCTGTTGCTGTCCCAGGCAGAGTGCATTTGGTATCACTCCACCTGCGACAGGTGGCAGCGCTTTACAGGAAGCATCCGCTTGCTTTATCTACCACTGGCACAACTCTGATGCTCTAGTATGGCAACCTGCGATCTGTGCTTGCCAACCCACTACCCCAGAACAGGAAGTCACGGGCCACATCAGAGGGCTTCGCGGACCACTGGTTGGGCACCCCTGGTATATGGTATAACATATTCTGGACAAATCACTGTTCATGTATGGAAATTTATACTCCAGGTTTTGGGTTTAGCTCCTCTTGGGGAATGATCCACTATCCACACAACAAAGTACCTGCTTTCATTATACCCACTTTTCCGTCTGCACTTACCATCCTGCAGATAGATTTGGCATCTTCTGAAAACTTGTCTGAATATTCCTCTTCATCCTCCTTTACTCGCCGGTCCACCTCATCCCTCTTCACCTTCTCTTTCCTTTTCCTAAACGGAGACTGTCCCTGGATCATTTCATAAATAAGGCAGCCAAGCCCCCACCAGTCGGGGCTAAAAGTGTAGTTTTCATTGTTGATGACCTCTGGGGCTGGAGACAGAAGATTCTATATTAAAGTCCCTCGTTTTATCATCGGTACATTGTATAAAACAATATTATAGCATTTAAAAAAGAAATCTAACTTCCATTATTATTTGTCTGTTTCCCATGGTACATGACGTATTTTGTCTCATCTTTCTATGTGCAGTTCAAGACTAGTTGTGATGTCAGACAGGGTACCCCTCCTTCCACCCCACGTCTGACATTGCAGTTAGCAAGGAGATAGCGGCTTTGACAGGAAACATCTTTAACCGTCTCCAAGCACTGCCGCTCACCTGGAAATGACAAGCCGTGTATTTCTGTGAGACTTGTGTCTTGGGCAAGTGCTTGGAGATAAGGAAAATTGTCATCTGCAAAACCGAAGTCTCCTTGCTAGCTGTGTTGTCGGACAGCTGTGGAGGTAGGAGGGGTGCCATATCCAACCTCACAGATTGACAGCACAAAGGATGATGAGACAAAGTACTACACATACAGGTGCAAGGCAGGTACCCTTAGGTACTGTCGTGGAAATTTCACGAAGATGTATTTAATATGTATTGCCATAGTGTCACCAAGTGTTAGTACTTCCGCAACCTGCTTTAATGAGCTGACTGGGGCAGTCTGAGGCTGGTGAATTCCGTCTGGTAGTGGAAAACGTCTTGAGGTTGGAGTGTGATGTTTGCAGCGTGGGCAAAGGTCTGCCGACGAAGGTCCCTCTGCATTAGCGCGGACGATCGTTGAGGAGAGGATATGCTCACTCTGCAAGAATGTTATTGGTTATAGGCAGATGTGCGCTCTTGTCTCTGCTGTGTCTGATCAGCATGGTCGGGATCCATAGAGCACCACTGCAGATAGCCTTCCTTCCACACGCAATAATAGTATAATCAGGATATGCGTTAGTCTATGAAATGGAGCAAAATAAGGATTCTTAGCGGTAATATGAGAGCTTATGAGCGTTTCAGAATCGGCGAGAGCGCCCATGTTTTAAAGAAAACATACATGCATTCCCTGCCCGGACACACCCATAAGACTTAAGCCATCATTGTACTCATGTTTTGTATTGTACTGGACATCCTGTTAGAGGGATGCCCTTATATGGACATTTCCTGTGTGAAGGGGACATCCTGTGATGTCCCCTCCCATGGAGAAGGTGATTGGCTGCTGCAGCCAATCGCCTCCTGTTTGTTAAATCTTTTGATATAATAGGCATTCAGTGATGCTGGGATGCTGAGATGAGAGCATAGCAGTGCGGTGATATTTCTTGATTTAAATTAATGGGAAAGCGAATGAAAGGTGAGTGAACTTTTAACTGAGCTGCATTATGTCATTGAGACGAAATGTGTTATTATTAGAGATACGAGATTTGGCTGTGTGCTCTGCATACAGCCTGATTTCGCCAACAGAACTAAGGAAATTCCAACATGCAACAGAGAATACCACTGGAATCTGGATTACAGACACATTCATCCAGTTTTAAATTTATCATATTATTGGTTATTGGTTAAGTATGGGGAAATGTATAGTATTTATTATCTTTTTGATTTTAGATATAATACAAATAACTTAATAAAAAACTTCGAATGTGGAAAACTCAAGTCCCAAACAATATAAAATTACTTTTTTTTTTTCATGTGATGTGTGTTTGAAAGTGATATGGGAATTCACAACGTTGCTACAACATAATCTGAAGAAAAAAAATTATTATGTGCTTAAAATATAAATCTGTGTTTCTATGTTAAGCTGAACACCCAGGCAGACTAATACCATCCTGCTCAAGCTAATTGAATATTTACTTATTAATCAGTGGAAATGACTGTCAGGAAAAAGTCTTTCAGCATTAATATTTTACTGGGCAAAAGAGCAGGAAAATCTATTGCACAAATCCCAGCATAGTTGAATTCTTTTTCTCCTCTAAACCACATGGATAGTTCACGGATCTTAAAGAGGACATGAACTCTGAAAGCGCTGACCCACAAATGGCAAGCAGAATTAAAGGACTAGTCCCCAGCAGGGCCGCTGATAAGCCAGTACAACTGGCCCTGTTGTACTGGGCCCGGCCAGCAGGGGGGCCCGGGCAGCCTGAACAGAGAACTAAATCCTCCAGCCACTTTAACCAAACATCGTCTGTCTGAGACGAGTACACCAAACCAACTGCACTCAACCCCTGTTCTTTTTAATTTTTTTTTTATTATGCTCAATAGGCACGGGGAGGGACTATTTTTCCTTTTACGGGCACGGAAGGATGTCTCCTCTGCGCCCTCTCCTCATGCTGGCTCAAGTCCTGGCCAGCGCGTCTTCTATATTGCCTTCCCTGGCACAGAGTGATTCCTCCCACTCGGCCTGAGTAAAGAAACAGCGAGGCGAGGCGAGCAGCAGCAGCAGAAGAAACCCCCCATTTTAACCCCCCAATAAATATAAAAATTATTTTTTTTCCCAAACGCTTCTAGACGCAAAAACGGCTAAAGGCGGCAAAGCGTAGCATGTAATTGCGGCTAAACGGACGTTTTTAGATGCCTGTTTCTAGCTGTCAAGTTAAATCGTTGAACAACATTCCGTGTACATGCAACCTAAGGTACCGGCTGTCTTAATTATATAGCCGGCATAGAGATTTTTTACATCCATGGTGTTTAGCGTGGATGGGGGAATAGAATTATTTTATGTGAGCTGAAAATGAAAATCTAAAGTGTATGGTTAGTTAAAAAATAAAAGATACTTGTACTGAGAGAAAACTACAATTTCCCTAGTTGCAGCACTTTAAGTCACTGACCTGGAACAAGCATGCAGATTAGAAAGTCACATTGAAGTCAAAAATCCTGATCTACATACTTCATTGGTGACAAATAAAGTACTGGAAACATTGTAGCAACAACACATTTAAATAAATAGCATTTTTAGCAAGAGAGATTAGCAATGGCAGCCTTCATATTCTCTTAGTACAGGTTACCTTGAAGCAGTTGTGCCCGCCACCCTCCAAGTTGTTGCCAAGCAGTGTGTGTATATAAGACCGCATGGAGACAAAAGGCTACTGTGGTGACAGAAAGATGTACTTGGCAGCTTACAGACCATTGGAGACATCTAAATTGTGGTAATCATCATATTATATTTGTATAAAGAAGAGGAATTCCGCTGCAAATATTAGGTTTAAAATAAGACACGTACCCATGTAGCCCACGGTGCCAACCCTACCACGGATAGACTCTCCTTCAGGGATTTGCACAGCTAACCCAAGATCGGAGATCCTGATGTGCCCTGTATGATGAAAGAACATTATGTGAGATGGCTTCATGCCACAGGGAATAAGACACAAGACATGAGGTTCTACAGCTGGAGAGTTAGAAAGAAAGACGGATATTTACTAAAACTGGAGCACTCAGAATCTGGTGCAGCTGTGCATGGTAACCAATCAGCTTCTAATGGCCCGTACACACGATCCGAATATCGTACGACGGATCGTACGACTTTTTCCGCTTAATAGTCGCAAGTAAAATTAAATAAGTTATTAAAGTCACGAAAATTCTCGTACGACAGAAAAAAAAAAAAATCGTAAGTGATGTCATGTGTTGTAATGTATTTGTATTGTATTGTTGGACGACAACTATACTGACTAAACAAAAATCGTACGATCTGACATCGTACGAGGAAAATTTTCGCGCTTGTCCGATCGAATAATATCGGATGAACGGTCGTGATCGGCTCTCTAAAGTAGTGTACACACGATCCGAAAATCGTACGATCCATCATCGGACAATCGTTTTCGTCCGATATTTGGATCGTGTGTACGGGCCATAAATTTAGCTTGCTCAATTAAGATTTGACAATAAAGCCTGGAAGCTGATTGGTTTCTATGCAAAGCTGCACCACATTTTGCACACTCCAGTTAATAACCCCCAAAAAGTCTACCACACTATACGTATTAAGGCAGATGGAAATATTTTTTGTATGCTTTTTTTTTATATACAACTTCATTTTTTATTAAAGGTTTTTCAAACAATACAACAGATCACCATATTACAATTCTTTTTCTAGAGATAAACATATTTTTTTAAATTTACTCTCTCCATTTTCAAATGGTCTTCAGATTATATCGCTCCTAGAACAAACAAACTAACAAACAACCAAACCAACAGACAAAGCAAAAAAAAACACACAAAAAAAATAGTATGCTTTACTGCACAAACCGGTTTATTTAATAAGGGAAAGACACATTTTGTACCAAAAACAATCAATTAAAAAAAAAGTATCAATAACCAGTAAGGTACTCTGTAATCTGACTGCTTTTATCTAAAACAATGGCATTCCTTTACCAAATGGAGAGACTAAGTAGTTGAATTTTAGGTTCGTCTATTGTTTTCCTTGTTGTGTACCTGTTTATAAGTTTGAATTTCTCTGAGCCGGGGAATGCCCAAAGGCTCAGTTTTGCAACTTTCTTACTTCTTTGGAAATACTAATAGAGAGAATAATTTTTTTTTAAATAAATGCCTAAAAAGGGAAAGTGTGTGGCTGTGTTGTTTGTCAACCAAGCAAAATGGCCTGTAAGAGATCTGTATTCCTGACTTCACATATAGGGCCAGATTCTCAGCGGCGTTACGATGGAGTATCTCAGATACCCCGTCGTATCGCCGTTTTTTTTTGCCTCGTATCTATGCGTGTGATCTACATCCGACAAGTGTAAAACCATTACACTTGCGGATCGTAGTTGTAATGACAACTCCGGCCACTAGGTGGCCTTTACGTTGTTTTCTCATTTGCATATGCAAATGAGGCTAGTACGCAGATTCCCGATCGCTTTTACGCCGCCCCGTCGTCGCGTACGTCGTTTTCGTACGCGTACGGTTACCCCAGCTTCGATGTGGAGTAACCTTACGAAGTTCCGTCAGATGCCGTCGGGTGCCGTCGGATGCCATGTTAAGTATGGCGTCGGGTCGGCGTCGGGTCAGCGTCGGCTTTTTCCGTCGCTTACGTCGTTTTACTAACTCTTTCGCGAATAGGGAGTTGCGTAAATGACGCTCACGTCGTTTTGACGTCGGTTTCAACGACGCTTTCCGACGTGAGCTGGAGCATTTTTCCCGGGCCGGCGCATGCGCAGTTCGTTCGACGCGGGGGCGCGCTTCATTTAAATACAAGCCGCCTCATTTGAAATACGCGGGCTTACGCTGGGCCATTTTCGCTACGCCAACGCAAACTACGGAGCAAATGGTTAGAGAATACGACACCTGCTCTAGTACGATGCGGCGGCGTAGTGTAAATGGCTTACGATACGCAAGCGAAATTCTATGAGAATCTGGCCCATACACTATATTACCAAAAGTATTGGGACACCTGCCTTTACATGCACATGAACTTTAATGGCATCCCAGTCTTAGTCTGTAGGGATTAATACTGAGTTGGCCCAGCCTTTGCAGTAGGGTTGTCCCGATACCACTTTTTTGAGACCAAGTACAAGTACCGATCCTTTTTTTTAATGTCAATTTTTTTTTTTTTACAATTTTTTTTTTTTTTTTTTTACAGTGACTCCTCTCCATTCATAAACTGAAGCATCGTAAACACAGGTTACGATGCTCAGTTATATGAATGGACAGAGTCAATGATCACTGACTGTTCATTCTGAAAAGGTAGGAGTCGGATTTAGCGGCTCCTACCTCCGCTCTCCATCCTGACAGATTGAGGGGGAGAGAGGACAGCACGGAACACGGGGGGGGGGGAAGAGGACAGAATGGAACACAGGGAAAGAGAGGACAGCACGGAACATGGGGGAAAGATAGGACAACATGGAACATGGGGGAAAGAGAGCACAGCACGGAACACGGGGGAAAGAGAGCACAGCACGGAACAGCTTTGCACCTATAACAGCTTCAACTCTTCTGGGAAGGCTGTCCACAAGGTTTAGGAGTGTCTATGGGAATGTTTGACCATTCTTCCAGAAGCACTTTTGTGAGGTCAGGAAATGATGTTGGACAAGATGGCCTGGATCGCAGTTTTCGCTCTAATTCCTCCCGAATGTGTTCGATCGGGTTGTGATCAGGACTCTGTGCAGTTCAGTCAAGTTCCTCCACCCCAAACTCTCTCATCCATGTCTTTATGGACCTTGCTTTGTGCACTGGTGTGCAGTCATGCTGGAACAGGAAGGGCCCATCCCCAAACTGTTCCCACAAAGTTGGGATCATGAAATTGTCCAAAATGTCTTGGTATGCCTTAAGAGTTACCTTCACTGGAACTAAGGGGTCAAGCCCAACGCCTGAAAAACAACTCAACGCCATACTCCCCCCCTCCATCAAATTATTTGGATAAGTGCACAAAGCAAGGTCCATAAAGGCATGGAATGGGCATGTTTAGGATAAAGAAACTTGATCGTTGGTGTCTGTGAGAGACGTAGTGACCCATCATTGGTGTCAGTGGGAGGAATAGTGCCTTTAAGCTAGTATTAATGGGAAAAATAGTGCCCCATCTCTTGCGCCAGGGCGGTACATTCTTAGAAAGGGATAGATTTCTGCAAAAGGTACATTCTTAGTTCTAAACTACTGCCCCCTCCACCTGTGCCACACAACCCTAAGTGCCCTAATGATAGATGTTCATTTTAAAGTGAAGCAGGTTGGGCTGTGCTGCTGAGAGAGTGAATCGGAAAACATTTGTGCTTCTGCTGTAGAATGTAAGGATGTTTTTTCCACAGTACCTGCAGCTACAGAAGTCAGTGGGAGTTTGTTTTACAGCGTATTTACTGCTCGATATGAATACCATGAATGTCCATAGCCCAGGCACAGGTTGGCTTTAAATTATGAGGCAACATGTCACGAGCACTGCAACTCCGTAAATCTTATTGGCAGTCATCTAATTTGTTTGTCTTTTGCATTCACTAAATAACAATAGCAAATTTTTTTTTTAAATATATGTATTGCAGTAGTCCTCATTTTCATCCCTAATGATAGAAAACATTTCTAAATTGTGAAAGCTAGCAAACAGTGGCTGTGTGAGCACCTTTCCTATAATAAACATAGGTAAAGAAAAAGGGCTGTTCTGAACACCAGGTTACCAATAAAAGGATGGATTGGTGCTACATACCACTCCAAGGATAAAAAACTGAATTGGTTGCCTCTCGGGGGGGATCAGGAAGGAATTTTTTCCCCTCCTGTAGCAAATTGGATCATGCTCCACTGGGGTTTTTTGCCTTCCTCTGGATCAACTGTGGGTATGGAGTTGGGTGTATGGGATTGTACTGTGTTTTTTATTTTGTTTGTTTATTTTTTTATGGTTGAACTGGATGGACTTGTGTCTTTTTTCAACCTGACTAACTATGTAACTATGATTTCAAGATTTTATTTTCTACTGTATTTCTTTTTTAATAACACAAAAAAATGAATGTGATTTATTTTGTAAGTTTTCTGTAATGCTTATCATTTTGTAGCACATTAAAAAGTATATACAAGTGGTTCTAACAAACATTATTGCAAATAAAAACATACACTTACCACGGTCATCAAGCAGAATGTTTTCTGGCTTTAGGTCTCTAAAATAAGAAACAATTAGGGAAACCTTTAGGATAATAAAAACAGTCTAAGTTACAACTTGGCTAATAAACAAATCATTAGATGGTACCTAAAGCAAAAACTCAGGTTTTTTTGCTCTGTGTCCCTGCTGAGCAGATTAGTCCTCTCCATTTGTAATAGTGAAAACTGTCACCAGACAAAGTAATGGAATATCGAAAAAGTAAACACAATCACCAAAAAAGAATAGAGGACATATTTCATATCCTGAATTTATGACTTTCAGGAACTTGTTGAACCCAGCAGAATGGGCAAGACGTCTTTGTTTGGTGGGATCTGTGAACTGGTTTCAATAGAATACTAAGACCCAACCCAGTTGGGTGGGACTTTGGGACTAGTCTTTCCAGGGCCACAATAAAAATGACTCTTTTTGTGGATCCAAAGATAATTTGAGTGGATATAGCATGAAAGGGAAAGTAGCAAAACTACAGCTTGTAGCCTCTGGACACCACACTGCAGACCTAGGTCTTTGGTGTCTTCCTATCTCTGGATGACTATAAAAGACAATAGATGTCCCCCCACCATCCCATTGTGAGGATTATGAGCCTATTCAAGACTTGTTGCTTACAGAAGGTACAAAGGCATCAACTGTTTCTGATCCGTCACTTTCTTCTTTAGGGGGTAAGAGCATGGGTCTTCAAACTACGGCCCTCCAGGTGTTCAGGAACTACAATTCCCATCATGCCTAATCATGTCTGTGAACGTCAGAGTTTTACAATGCCTCATGGGATTTGCAGTTCCACAATAGCTGGAGGGCCATAGTTTGAGGATCCCTGGGTAAGAGAGTGCTTTTACCCACAGTCACCTTTAGGATGGAGTCATCCATGTATGGTCCAAACAGGCACTTGCCTTCACAGGGCAGCCTCTTAAATTGCTTCATGCAGAGAAGTTCCACTCACCAACACTTAAGCCATAGGATCCTTCTTTTGTGGGCAGATATGGTTCCTAACATTCAAAGCTGGGATATGGAATCTTCCTAGCCAGGTCCAGGTCCAGGTCAAGGCTCTTGAAAATCATCTAGGAACTTCCTCTGGGTCTGAATCAATTGAATGGAGCATATGCTTTGCCCAGACTTTAAGGGCTTGGCAAACTCCCATTAAATCCACCACAGGCTGGAGAGCCACATCCACCAGAGAGCAGGATACCTTACAGATGGCCTGTAGCCTTTTGTCTGTAGCGAGTAGCTTTTCAGTGCCAACCAGCAACATTAAAGGCCACCACCACTCTTGCATGTGGAGCCCGAGTACAGTCCCTCTTGACCATTAGGCTGTAGTGACAGATACAGATAAAGCCCTCCTCTACCCCAGCAGGGGGGCTCGGAATAAACCAGGAAATCATAACTAAACCATTGAAAAAAGATCTTCAAAGACAGCTGTAGAAACATCCATCACCCACAGATACTAGATAAAAAGGGAGGCTTAGCTGAGCTGAGAGGGGTTGTACCTTAGCAGCGTTTCCTGCCTTTTTGGGTCAGTGTGCATTCACTTGAAGGTGGCAGCATAACCCAAGTAATCATGAATGTAAAGACCTCTGTCCTGTGATGTACAAGAAAATATCACGCTGTTCTGCCTCTTGGCTTGATGATTGAAAGGTGCTGGTGGACATCCATGCCACAACAAGACCAGTTGGCAGTGTGCCCTAACAGCAGTAATGGAGCACCAGTCTTTACTTCTGGAGGAGATGTCTTGGAGGATCAAGCAGTGACTTAATTGGGTAAAAAAAATATTTTTTACTTTGAAACTAGGTGGGATAAGGATGGTGCGGATTTGGTTAACCCGCAGATAGTCTTTAAGAAATATACATACGAAAAGTGTCTAAAAAAAGGATGTACTTCAAACAGTTGAAACAAAGACAAACAATAGGGGGTGGTGCCTGTAGCAAAGACTATAGAAGGAGACAATAAGTTCAAATTTAAAATAAAAATGCTGCACCTGGTATTCTCCAGTGTCCTAAAATCTAGCCATTCAGCCATGAGATCTCTGCTGAAGGGGGATCAGCCCTTCTGACGTCTGGTCAGTCTCGTCACCAACATGGTTGCCAGTCTCACCATACAGAAATACATAATAAACCGAACGGTTGGCACACAGCAATTTCACGTTTAACAATTCTCTCTTACCTGTAAACTATTCTTTCCCTCTGTAGATCCTCCAGTCCACAGCATAGCTCTGCAGCATAGAACACAGCTCTCTGCTCATCGAAGCCTGGGTTCCCCATGTTGTATATGTGAAACTTCAGGTCTCCGCCATTCATAATAGTTAACACTAAGCAAAGGGCGTCCTTTGTTTCATAGCTGTAGGCTAAACTTACCTAAGGAACCAAAAGGATATGGTTTAAATCACAATGTCAGCATATGGACAATAGATAACACTGGATAAAATAGATAAGATTATGACTCAGGCAGGATTTACAATTGCAATACATTGAATTTCCAGAATAAAATGAACTTCAATCAAAGATCTAAACACACAGATGAAATACACATAAAAGAACTGGTTTTACCTGCCAACGGATTTGTGATTATATCCATCCAGTACTGAGATTTACAAAACCCTACCAGATAACACAGCCAGGTTGGTGTGCACAGTTTTCCCTACTGCAAAAGAGGGTATACCCCCTAGATGGGACTTTATCAGCCAAACACAGTTAAAGTATAAAAAAGATTTTTATTCGGACAAGCTATGCATGTTAGCACTTAGTGCAAACACACCGTGTACCCCTAAATACATAGAGACAACAAAGTGCAAATGAACAGTGGAAAACCACCAAAGACAATGTGTGTGCCAATGAAGGTAAAACATTTACAAAACAAACAAAACATAAAAGCACTCTCCAATGGGCGAAGTAAAATAGCCCAACGCGTTTATGGTTTTATTCAAAAACCCTCATCAGGAGCCACAGGAGCAGATTTGTGCAGATTACAGTTAAATGGTGGAATGGGAGTGAGTCTCACCCAGGGTCGTTCAGGCTTGTTCCAAAATGGTGTGTCAGGGGGAGGATGAAACTAGAGCATCCAACCCAGCCCTAGCTGCCCGAAGGATGGAAATTGAAAGGGCCCAGGACCTGCTGGCAACGCTGTATCTTGGCCTAGGCCAACAAGGCCCAGGCCTAGGGCAGCACTTTGCAGGGGGGCAGCACGGTAATTGTCCCCGCTGGCTTGTAATACACTGTTGGTGTAACGCAATCTGCTTCTAATTTTGACTGTCCTATCATCCTGGACCACAAACCTTCCTCACTGTGCTGTAACATCGGCATGGTTATACCTCCTCAGTCCTCTCCATAAAATTATCAGAAATTTCTGCTTGAAGTAGAACTACAGGCAACACTTTTTTTTCCATTGGGAGTAAGGGAGGGTTAGAGCCCCTGTCAGCTTTTTTTTTACCATCCCTGTCCCATTGCAGAGATTTCCCTTCACTTCCTGCCCCACAGCCAAACAGGAAGTGAGGAAATCTATGCAAATTAAGGGAATCCATTCCCCCCACCCAGGCATTGAGAACTAGTGTCCCCACTCAAAAATGTCAGGGTGGGTCTTAAACAGAAAGGGGTGTGGCCTTGACAGGAAGGGGGTGCCTCTGGGCGCTCGATGTTTCTGTCTCTCTGGTCATCAAAAGAGCAGAGTTTTTATCTGTCTTCTGAAGCTCAGGTGGTTTTCCTCCAACCGAATGCTGGTTGGTAAAGTGTTCCATAGTCTGGGACCTTGGAAAGCAAACCTTCTTTCTCCTTTGGACTTGTATCTGGCTTTGGGTATCTTGACCAGATTTTGGTCGGTGGATCGCAGAACGCGATTGGGATTGTGGGCTTCTATCTTTTCGCATAGATATTGCGGAGCCTTCCCATGGATGCACTTATGAGTCAGACAGAGTGTTTTAAAAGCAATTCTGTCTTTTACTGGCAGCCAGTGAAGGGTTCTCAACGAAGGTGAGATGGATTCCCAGGTTTTTTTTCCCGTCACAAGTCTGGCGGCTGTATTTTGAACAACTTGCAGATGAGCGATTTGGTACTTAGGGAGTCCGAGGTAAAGGGCATTTGCATAGTCCAGTCTGGAGTTCACAATTGTTCCCACCACGACTGCTATGTCTTTTTTGGGGATAAAGGGAATAAGTCTGCGTAGTAGGCGCAGCAGATGGTGAGATCCGCTGACTACTGACCCTATTTGTGCATCCATTGTCATGTAGGAGTCGAAGATAACCCCAAGACTTTTGACTTTGGAGCTAGGGGTGATGATCTGGCCCAGAATGGGCGGGGGTGTCCAAGTTGTTGCCAGCTGACTCTTGCGACTGGCATGAAACAGGAGAAGTTCTGTTTTGGAACTGTTGAGTTTAAGATAACTCTTGGTCATCCAGTTTTCTATCAAAGAGAGACAATTCTCTAAACTGGGATGATGATCCTTTTTATTGTAGATGCGAAAATACAGTTGCGTGTCGTCTGCATATGAATGATAAAGTAGTTGTTGGCTACTGATGATTTCAAAGAGAGGGCGAAGATAGATGTTGAAGAGCACTGGTGATAGGGGGGATCCTTGAGGGACTCCACATGATACCGTGCGTTTTTCAGAAATGAAAGGTCCTAATTTGACTGTTTGTGATCGGTTTTCCAGAAAGGAGGAGAACCATGATAGATCACCTTCTGCGACTCTGGCTACTTCAGCCAGCCGAGTCAGTAACAGCTTGTGGTCTACCGTATCAAAGGCTGTGCTTAGGTCCAACAAAACCAGGAGACAAGATTCTCCTTCGTCTGCGGCCTCAAGAGCATCGTCCCATATTTTAAGCAATGCTGTTTCTGTCCCGTGTCCGGGACGGAAACCTGATTGGAATGGATCAAGTAGATTATGGGTATCTAGATGCTGTTGCAGCTGTTGTACCACTACTTTCTCCATTATCTTGGATAGAACATTTATGCCTGTTATGGGACGGCGGTGATTAGGGTCCTTGGGGTCTAGAGTGGGTTTCTTCAAGATGGGCTGGAATTATGCCCTCTTTCAGCAGGGAGGGCACTATGCCTTCCTTGAATGACTGGTTTATGAGCTGCGTGATGGGTAGTGCCAAGAATGTCGGCACATTCCTTCAGCAGCTTAGTGGGAATAATATCATTAGGCGCTGTGCAGTTTCGCAAAGTACCGATGATATTTCTTGTGGCATCAACGGAGATGGGTTCCAGAGTGAACTTGGTTGATTGTAGAAGGTTTCTATGGGTGTTCTGTGGTTGATTAAGGGGGTGGTTGTGGGGGGTATTATTTTGTTGAATGCTTTCCCGGATTCCCTCAATTTTATTGATGAAGAAATCCGACAATTCATCGCAAAACTCTTGGGTATCTGAACTCGGGGGTTCAAGACAGCCTGGATTCATGGTCTGACTGACCAGCTTGAAAAGTTCCCGAGGGCGATTTAGGGCGCTATTGATGGCCTTAGAAAAAGAATTTTTCTTGGCTTGGAAGATTTCTTTACGGTATTTCCTTGTTGTTGTCTTGTAGCTGATGAGGTTCTCTTCTGACGCGCTTCTTTTTCAGGCGGCTTCCGCCCTTCTGCGCTCCTGCTTCAGGAGCGATAGCTGGTTGTTGAACCAGCCGGACTTGTTTTTCCGGATGTGGGCTTTGCGTTTCGGTGCTACTAAGTCAGCAGACTATAGTAGTACTGTATTTATGGCATCCAATGTATCTGAGACTGTTCGGAGTGGTGGGAGTGTTTTTATTTTATTTCCTAAGGTAGATTTGAAGAGTTCCGAATGGAGCTTCTTCTGAGATCTAGTCCAGTGTGTTGTCACCGGCTTAGGTGTTTTTATCAATGGGGGAGTTTTGGAAATTATGAATTTAATTGCATGGTGATCTGTCCATGGCAACGGTTCATTTTCCAAAATACTTATTTCCAGATTTTGTCTGAAAATTAGGTTGAGCGTGTGACCTGAAGCATGTGTGGGGCCACATACTAGTTGTTGTAGTCCTAATCCTTCCAGGTGGTCAATACAGGCGTCGGCGATCGGATCCTGTGAAGAGTTGGCCCAGAGATTGAAGTCCCCGAGCAGCAAAAGATGTTTGCTGTTTAGGGTATAAGTGGAGAGAAAATTCCGTCAGTGATGTTAAAAACTGCAATTTTGGCCCGGGTGGCCTGTAGCAGAGTAGAATATGGATGGTCTCCTGGGGATTTGATTGCAGTTGTAGAGTAAGGGTTTCCATGAATGGAAAAGGATTTTGAAGGACTGGTTTAGTGATCGCAAGATGCGTCCTGTAGATCACCGCCAGGCCCCCTCCTCTTTGCCCTATTCTGTTTTCCGTTATAATATGGTAGTTTTCTGGCACCAGTTCTCCTAGAATGGTGTTACAGTCGGCTGTGAGCCAGCTCTCTGTAATAAAGAGGCAGTCTAAATCGTATTGTAGAATGAAATCATGGATTTCTAATCGGTGTTTTACTGCCGATCTTGTGTTGATCAAAGCACAAGATATGTGCTCAGGCTGGGGTGGATGACTGAAATTTTTGACAGTCGATCGTCGATCGATTCTCAATAGTTGCTCAATTCTTAAGGCCTTCTTGGTGATGGCTGGTAATACTGTGGCGAATCGCCTCAGACCCCGAATGGTTTCTGCAGAGTATCGCAGATTAGCCATTTCGCCAAGCATCGGGGGGGGGGGGGCAGGGAGGTTTTTAATGGGATGGGGGGGGGGGGATTCTATGAATCCTCACTCCCAGGTTGATCCAGAGGAAGGCAAAAAAAAACCTGGCCGTGCTAACCAAATGTGTTGCGGCAAGGGAAGAAAATTCCTTCCTGACCCCTCAAGGGCGATTGGCCAAAACCCTGGATCAATGCTAAAGGGGTGGTGGATACGTGGTGGGGCAGAATAGGGGGAGATGAACTGGGGTGTACCAAGATGGCCACTGATCAGGAAAAAGGATGTGTCATATTTAAATTAGGGGGTGCGCGAGTTTAGTCAGGCCTAGGGCAGCACAAAACCTAAACACACCTCTGCCTGCTGGTATGTGTCCAGCTGCATAATGTCCTGCCCCAATTCCAAAACTTTTCCTGAGGCGGTTCCCCACGTTGGTCTAAGTAGACCGGGAAGATCTAGAAGCCTGTTGTGGCATTATCCCAGTGTGGATGGGTGCCTGTTTTCCCTACTGCAGGTATGCAATACAACTTAGTCACCTACCTACCTTGGTGGCTGGACAATGAAGGAGCAGCAAGCTAATGAAGTCATCCCATAGACACTACTAAACCTTGTGGACAGCCTTCCCAGAAGAGTTGAAGCTGTTATAGCTGCAAAGGGTGGGCCAACTCAATATTGAACCCTACGGACTAAGACTGGGATGGCATTAAAATTCATGTGCGTGGAAAGGCAGCGGTAATATAGTGTATATTTGGTAATATAGTTGTAATATAGTGTATATTTGGTAATATAGTTGTAATATAGTGTATATTTAATGATTTTTAAATAAGCTTTTTTTAGAGGGCAATGGATGGTCCGATTGGGTCCACCTGAAAAAAACTGACAGGCAGACCCGATTGGTCTGCTGTTGTGAAAGGGGCATAACATGTATAATACAGTAATGTTATCAAAAATAAACACAATGATTTACATCAGGGGTCTCAAAGCTTTTTAAATAAAAGGGCAGATTTACTGTGCTTCAGACTTTGGGGGAGTCTGACTGTGGCTAGCAAGGGTAAAAAAAAGCTTATGTCTTTTTATGGTGTTTAGGAGGAGGAATAGTGAACCATCATTGGCATTAGTGGAAGGAATGGTGTCCCTCATTTTTTTCAGTGGAAGGAATTTAGCCCTATTGGTGTTAGTGGGATTAAATACGATCTATTGTTGGTGTCAGTGGAAGGAATAATGCCCCATCATTGGTGTCATTGGGAGAAATAGTGCCCCACTGTAGTTACTGTATCGTGCCAGTGAAAAGAATAATGCCCCATTGTTAGTGTCAGTGGAAGGAATAATGTATCATTGCTGGTGTCAGCAGGGGGGGAATGGTGGATCATCATTGGTGTCAGAAGGATGAATGGTTCCTTTTTATTGGTGTCAGTTGAATGAATGGTGCCTTGTTGTTTGTGCCAATTGAAGGAATGGTGCCTATATCGCTGGTGTCAGTGGGAGAAATATTACGCCATCATTGGTGTCAGTGGAAAGAATACTGCCCTGCTGTTGGTGTCAGGGGAAGGAATAGTGCCCCAATGTAGACATATGTGGAAGGAATAGTGCCCCATCGTTGTAGCACTGGAAGGAATAGTACCTCATTATTCGTGTCAGTGCGATGACTGGTGCCTCAAAGGCCAGATAAAGGCAAACCACGGTCTGCATCCAGGGTGCAGGTCACATTTTCGAGACCACTAGTTTATATTATTTAATTCTGTTGATTTACAATTGATGGGTTAGTGCACTTTGAACATCCCCTTATTGACTTCTTTAATGCTGCTGCCACAGTAGTAATCCAAAATTAACATCAGGGCTTCGCCTGATTATGCCAATTAAAACAATTGCAAATCATTTGAAATACCATGACTATTTAAAGGAAAGTATCTCTAGATATTTTTTGTTAGTTTAAAGCCTCATACACCTGATTGGACTTCCATTTGACTTTTCCGTGGATTTTGTATGCATACACACGGCACTTTTTCAGCCAACAAACATGAACATAGTGACGTAATAGACGTACTACGTGTTTTTTCTGCTCTTAACTCCACCCTTTGGGCAACTTCTGCTAATGTCTGATCTTTAGCATTGGTTCTGAGCATGCGTGTTTGTACTTTGGACTTAAGTCCGATGGACTTGTGTACACACAATCGGATTAGCCGACGTAGGACATGTGTTGCTGAAAAATTTGTCTGTTCTCACAGCGAAAATTTGTCCGATGAAAAAGTTTGTTCTGATGGAGCGTACACATGGTCGGATTGTCCGCAACAGGTCAGTCAGACAATTGTTGTCAAAAAGTCTGATTGTGTGTACGGGCCCTTAGATTGTAGTAGGGTTAGAACCTCACATACAGTACAGACCAAAAGTTTGGACACACCTTCTCATTCCAAGAGTTTTCTTTATTGTCATGACTATGACAATTGTAGATTCACACTGAAGACATCAAAACTATGAATTAACACCTGTGGAATTATACACATAATAAAAAAGTGTGAAACAACTGAAAATATGTCATATTCTAGGTTCTTCAAAGTAGTCACCTTTTGCTTTGATTACTGCTTTGCACACTCTTGATGAGCTTCAAGAGGTAGTCACCTGAAATGGTCTTCCAACAGTCTTAAAGGAGTTTCCAGAGATGCTTAGCACTTGTTGGCCCTTTTGCCTTCACTCTGCGGTCCAGCTCACCCCAAACCATCTCGATTGGGTTCAGGTCCGGTGACTGTGGAGGCCAGGTCATCTGGCGCAGCACCCCATCACTCTCCTTCTTGGTCAAATAGCCCTTACACAGTCTGGAGATGTGTTTGGGGTCATAGTCCTGTTGAAAAATAAATGATGGTCCAACTACACGCAAACCAGATGGAATAGCATGCCGCTGCAAGATGCTGTGGTAGCCATGCTGGTTCAGTATGCCTTCAATTTTGAATAAATCCCCAACAGTGTCACCAGCAAAGCACCCCCACACCATCACACATCCTCCTCCATGCTTCACGGTAGGAACCAGGCATGTAGAGTCCATCCGTTCACCTTTTCTGCGTCACACAAAGACACGGTGGTTGGAACCAAAGATCTCAAATTTGGACTCATCGGACCAAAGCACAGATTTCCACTGGTCTAATGTCCATTTCTTGTGTTCTTTAGCCTTACTTTGAAGAACATAGAATATGACATATATTTTCAGTTGTTTCACACTTTTTTGTTATGTATATAATTCCACATGTGTTAATTCATAGTTTTGATGCCTTCAGCGTGACTCTACAATTTTCATAGTCATGAAAATAAAGGAAAAACTCTTGGAATGAGAAGGTGTGTCCAAACTTTTGGTCTGTACTGTATGTGGTGTGACAGGAAGTCAGGTAAATCTGTGTGTGTTGTCCCAGATGGAAGATACTTTTCTGCCTTGTGTAGACAATACACCAATTACTATTGGGCGTCGGCTGCAGAGATGGCCAGAGAGGTTTGGGGCGTTACAAGGTTTCAGCTGTTCAGAATTAAGCAATTAAAGCCCCTATAAAGACAGCCTAAGGATAACGACTGATTGCTGGATCCTGGGGCTTTGTGAGTGAAGGAGCAGTCACAAGCACTTCTGAAGAGGTGAGGTGCTGATGGATATTTCAAAGGAAAAAATGTGTATTCCGCGCCAAAGCCAAATATTTAGTGATATCCACTATTGTGGAGATAAGAAAACAATATTGTGCTGCTCCTCAGTGATATAGTATGTGACTATAAATAGTGGTGAATTGAAGAAACAATAGAGGGCGCTACTGAGACTATATACAGAGATACTCACTAGTGATGTCTAAGTGGTTGATTGTGTACAGAAAAGTATTAGAGCAATGGAAAAACAATATTAATGGTTTAACAATAATTAATAAGTGATAACGTCCACCTGGAATCCCAAACACATAAATACAACAAATTGTAATAGTGGGATGTCAGAACAAATCTTCTTGAAAAAATATATATATATTGGAAAGAGTCCGTGTATAATTATAGTAGGATGGTGATGTGAAGACGCACAACGTGCGAAACATATGTCGGCGGCTTCCACTCTGGCATCTAGCACGGCTTACAAGCCCTCCGTTTTGAGCCGACCTGAACCCACCAAGCCCGGACCTGTCTGCTACCCACAAATCTTCGGCCATTGGAGATACAGGCTGTGACACGCTATATTCCCAGTGCCAGGCAGGCACCAGCTGGGGTAGGAGGCCAATCGGCTGTGTGTTTATTTTTATTTGATTTTAATAAAACGTTATTGCACCATGATTTTCTCCATTCATATTTCCATGCATTGATGAGCGTACCTGCTAACATTGTGGAACTGGTTGGTCCAGCATGCCCCTAGTGTTCAGGCACTTATCCTGACCTGCCCATCAGACCTACTTTTAAAAGAGAGGTCTAATCATCTGGTAAGCATTTAGCACTTCCCCAGCACTCGAGGTGGAACACAAACTATCCAATGGTGAAGGCTTTTGCACATCCCAGAACCAGCACATCACCATCCTACTATAATTATACACGGACTCTTTCCAATATATATATATTTTTTCAAGAAGATTTGTTCTGACATCCCACTATTACAATTTGTTGTATTTATGTGTTTGGGATTCCAGGTGGACGTTATCACTTATTAATTATTGTTAAACCATTAATATTGTTTTTCCATTGCTCTAATACTTTTCTGATGGATATTTCTGTGCGAGAAATATTAAAGAGATTTTTTTGTTGTTTTCTGCTGTAGGACCAGCAGTGTCTGCCCAGCAGTAGGCTGTGCCAGACTCAATAGGTAGGTTCCTGTGTTGGGAAGGTAGACGACCCAAGTGGCAAGATGGAAAAATAAACCATATCATTTGTTTTCAGTTATCCTCAAGTGCCTTTTTGTACAGTTCAACGTGTAGTGAACCCATAGAGAGGGTCACACACACCCGCTACCGAGTTAATCTCTCACAGTGGATATAAATATTGGAGTATATTGCCAACACTCATCAGAACTGAAGAAGTTGCTTGGACAAGCTGCAAAAGGTCTTCAACATTACTGAACAAAGCCAGTTGAACTACTACTAGCCAATCTTTTCTAATAGCCCCCTAATGAAAATGGTTCAAGAGCAGGCATGCTTAGTAAGGCATGCTACATGGCTCCGTGAGGAGCATCGCAGGTGAAATGGAGATCCATTTTTCTTCTAACACTGGCACTTTGTTGCGGAAATGACAAAACGCTCATTATGAGCTAAATTAAATTAACATTCCAGACTGTTTTCTCTGAAAGGCCCATTCTTGGAGATCCAGAGGCAGCACTCAGCAGCGTCATCAGCTTTTAGCGTGGAGTGGACATTGTCGGCTGTAGGACCCGACCACGTCAGCAGATTTTTGTGTGAAGCAGCAGCAGTGTCACTTCAAAAGCTGCCATCAGGGGTACTGCGGACTCCGCCACCCAGAGACTGAAGAACAAAGGGCTTTCTGTTCTGTGTGCAGAGCTACATTTATAGAGTCAACTTTATCACTTGGACACTGTCCTGGTCATTCCAGGAGACATTGCTGATTGCAAGATCATGGATTGCACCAGATTTATTCTACCAGCCATGCAAGTTACTACAAAGTGGACTTTTGAAGCAGATGTAAAGTGAATGCCATTTCATTTGCTAAAGTGCTTTGTATCATTAACAATTGCCCCTTAAAAATAAAATGCTATTTTCATTGTATTCCCAGTGGTTTTGATCCCATACAGCCTCTTTGCAGCCACCTCATGTCTGCATGTATTCTAGTGATGGCTGCATGGCATTTCTCAATGTGGATTTTGCTGATGGGGACAGGGTTTGACCGCAACTGTGCAACGTGTCTTGAAACAGTCACTTGTATTCTCCATCGAAAACCCAAGGTGACAAGGCAGGAGAACAATTGGGAGACAGGTACAGAGTGTTGTCACACTAGAACAGGAAATGTCTGAACTTTTTTTTTTAAACAAACATGTCATACTTGCCTCCACTGTGCAGTTAGTTTTGCACAGAGTGGCCCCCGAACCTCATCTTCTGGGGTCCCTCGGCAGTCTTGGCTCCTTCCTTACGCAGATAACCCACTCTGGGAAGCGCTCTCTCAAGGGGGTTACCTTGCGGGCAGGCTCCCGAGTCCTGCACTCGGGGGTTACACAGCCGCCAATTGCAGGACTCTGCCCCGCCCCTGACGCAGTCAATAGCTGCGCTGCTATCAATCTATCTAATGAAGAGAAGACCGAGCAAAGGAAGAGCGACGCTGGACTTTTCAGGGCTCAGGTAAGTAAAACAGGGGGCTGGGGGGAGGGGGGGTGAAATTGTCAGATATTTTTTCACCTTAATGCAGGGGTGCCCAACCAGTGGCCCGCAGATCCCTCTGATGTGGCCCGCGACCTCCTGCTCTGGGATGGCTGGTTGGCAAGCACAGATTGCAGGATGCCAACCTGCCATCCGAGAGCATCAGTGTTCTAAATGAAGCCGGCGGTAGAGGAAGCAAGCAGCTTTTCAGAAAGTGCACCACACCTGCAGGATATAATAGACGTCTATGGCAAAATGCAGCTAACCGGCAGGAAAACCACAGGAACACTGGGCCGCAATAGACCACAGACCATCAGTGTAAAAGCAGCCTTGGGCCCCTTTCACATGATCGGTCCAACCCAATGGGACCCTCCATTAACCTCTATGGATCTGCCCCCTTCTATCTGATTGGATTGGAGGGCCCATAGAGTAGATTGGGCTGTGCCTGTGTCTGCTTTGCATATGCAGACTGGACACAGACCCGTCATATGCCCACTCCTCTCATTGTGGCCCGCGACTGGTTACCAAGTCGCTTAAGTGGCCCCCGGGCTTCAAAAGGTTGGGCACCCCTGCCTTAATGCATAGGATGCATTAGGGTGAAAAAACTTGAACCTTTACAACCCTTTACCATGGCAGAATCAATATTATTTTAATAAAACCTCTCTGGAGATTCATTATCTGCACCACAGCTAAATAATAAAGGGTTTTTGGTTTAAATGCACATTAAAAGAGACATTGCGGTTGATTTACTAAAGGTATATAGAATGTGTACTTTGCAAAGAGTTCCCAATCACCTTCTCATTTACTAAGCTCTGTACACAGCCTATTTGCCTTTAGTAAATCAACCCCATTGCCATATTGTACATGCTCTGGCAAAAGGAGCACAGGGGTCAGGGTAGGGGGAGCCCTTTGTAGAGACACTGTCACTAACCTTCATAGAAACCTGTACCCTTAAGGTGAACCTGAGACACAAAGTTGCCATTGGTGACTTCTCCTTTGCAAAATGCTTGTTGTTTGGCTGTCGGCCATTGGCCTTTCTGAGTCACTGACCATGAAGACGGCTACCAATGACTTCATTCTGGCTTCATGAAAAGAAGGAAAACTCTGGGACTTTTTGCTATCGAATAAATAAATAATGCATTTCATATGATTTTTTTTTTTAATTTTATTAACATTAAAATTCATAAAAATTCCTTGTACTGTTAGGTCAATTCATATACAAATACTACCGTCCTACATGTTTCGCTTCAAAAAGCTTCTTCAGGAGACTTTAAATTCTGGCTTCAATGACTGTGTGCCTATTCAGGGTCAATGATTGAGAAAGGATTAAAACCAGAGGCAGCCAGACAATAAGCATTTTTCAGAATCAGGTGCCAACAGGTGCCAGTGCCAAGACACAGTCGATTTCTCTTGGTGACTTATCTATTGATTGATAGTTACATCCGTGGTTTCAATTAGACAAAACAAGACAAAAGGCAGGCAGACACTGCTGTACGGTCTCCTTTGCTAACCCATAATGATCTGGCAATCCTGAGTCATGAATAAAATGTTAAGTTAAATGTTTTGACATTTAAAAAAAAATTAATTGCTTATTTTAGCCATCTAAATTTAAATTTTTTTATTTTTTTTAATAAACAAACAGAAAACAAAAAAAGGACTGCATTACATATATTGGTAAAAACTGTAGCAAAAAAGAAAAAAGATATCAAATATTAGTTTAAAATGATAAAAAAAAAAACGTGATATGGTTTTCTGAGATAATGCCTGTTTGTTTTTTTTGTAAATTTCTATTTGTATTTTGCAAAAAATAAATAAAAACATAAATAGAAATAAAATAAAACTCACTAAGTGCCAGTTCACACTACATCGAATTGGGATCCAGACTTCAAGTTGCCCCAAGTTGTTGCACATAAGAAATTCCATTGAAGAGAATGAGAGCCGTCTTAATTCACACTACTGAGGTCGCTCCGACTTCAGAAAAGGTTCCTGTACTACTCCAAGGCAACTTCTAGGCAACTTGTACCCGTTGCCTCCAAGTTGGATCTCCATCTTAACTGAAACAACTTTACAGGATAAGAAAATAGTTTACCCAGGCAAACCCCTCCCTCCCACAGAGCTGATTATTCTGTGATTGGCCAAAACCATAGTCACCTGTCCTGGAGGCAACTTTAAGTCACGTTGTAAGTTGCTCAAAGTCACGCTGAGGTCGCGCTGATGTCACCTCCAAATTTGCCTTGCAAAGTCGCGCTGTAAGTCAGGGTTGGCCCTGTGTGAAACGGCACTTACTATGGAAAATTAATCTATTTTTGTTGACCCTTTAAAAATAAAAAATAAAAATTTGCCCCACCAATGCAAAAATATTCTGGGTCTATAGTGATGACACTACGCATGCGAAATTCCCATGTCATCGCCTGAAAATTGCAGTTACTGTAGTCGCATTCCACACTATAAATTCTCCCTGGGAGTGTATCGTGCTGTAATCCCACATTCCACATATGACAAGTAGCACAATTACAGCAAGCAAAAAATATATCAAGCAGATTGCATTTCATGTACTAGGTCATCATTCTCTTGAGTCCAATACATATACTATATTTTTACCACTAGAGGTCACACTCTGTTTCAGAATAGCCAACAAGGGGGGAAAAAAATCTAAGTTGGAAAAATGTGTTTCTTTTTGTATACAAGGTAAATTAAAGTCCATTTAAAAATGTATTACATAATGTTTTCTTGGTCTAAAGAATGGTGCATTGCTCATGAATCTTTAAGCACAATCAATAATGACCAGCATTTCATGATTCCTCTTATCTCCAAAGTGGCTGGACATGACCTTGTGCATAATTTATGCGTCTCACTTACATTTGTTTTGAGACAGATCCTGACACAGTACCAGAGCCCAGAGTTAACATGCTAAGAAAATGCCACAAATTATTATTATTATTCAGGATTTATATAGTGCCAACTGTTTGCGCAGCACTTTACATCAGGGCAGACCGTACAGTTACTATACAATTCAATAGAGGAGGGAACCAGAAGGCCCTGCCCTACTCGTCAAAGCTTACACAGCTGTGTATAGAGAAGACTAAAATATATATTTTATATATATATTATATTATACACACACACACAGTGTAACCGTATCTTACAAAAGTGAGTACACCCGTCACATTTTTGTAAATATTTTTTTTAATGTGAAGAAATGACACTTTGCTACAATGTAAAGTAGTGAGTGCACATCTTGTATAACAGTGTAAATTTGCTGTCCCCTCAAAATAATTCAACACACAGCTATTAATGTCTAAACTGCTGGCAACAAAAGCGAGTACACCCCTAATGCCCTGTACACACGATCGGTTCATCCGATGAAAACGGACCGATGGATTTTTTCATCAGATATCCGATGAAGCTGACTTTCATCAGTCTTGCCTACACTCAGTCAGTCAAAAATCTGTTTGTGTCAGAACGCGGTGACGTAAAACACTACGACGTGCTGAGAAAAATTAAGTTCAGTGCTTCCAAGAATGCGTCGACTTGATTATTAGCATGCGTGGATTTTTAACCGATGGACGTGCCCACAGACGATCGTTTTTTTTCTATCGTTTTTTTAACCATCAGATAATTTTAAAACAGGTTCTAAGTTTTTTCACCGATGGGAAAAAAAAAGATGGGGCCCACACACGATCGGTTCATCCGATGAAAGTGGTTTCATCAGACGAACCGATCGTGTGTACGCGGCATTAGTGAAAATGTCTAAATTGGTTTTTCATTTATTTTTAATGGTCTTTTTCCTAAATACAAAAAAGTTCTCATAAAACAAGATTCTGTCACATTATGTATTTGTTCCTACTTATTATTCAATATACAGAATCTTGATTAAGTTCCATAATTCACATTATCTTTAAAACAACATTTCCTACAACATATACCTACATATATTCAACTATCTTCTATTCCTCACATCCATTCATCCAAAAAAAAACAAAAACCCTATTCACTGCCTTTCCATGTGCACATTTTATATTTCATTTATATTTCCCCTTCATATTTGTCCAAATTGGGAGCAAAGTGTCAATATTTTGTGTGGCCACCATTATTTTCCAGCACTGCCTTAACACTCTTGGGCATGGAGTTGCCCAGAGCTTCTCAGGTTGTCACTGGAGTCCTCTTCCACTCCTCCATGACGACTTTACAAAACTGGTGGATATTAGAGACCTTGCGCTCCTCCACCTTCCGTTTGAGGATGCCCCCACAGATGCTCAATAGGTCTGGAGGCATGCTTGACCAGTCCATTACTTTTACTCTCAGCTTCTTCATCAAGGCAGTGGTCATCTTGGAGGTGTGTTTGGAATACTGCCCTGCAGCCCAGTCTCCAAAGGGAGGGGATCATGCTCTGCTTCAGTATGTCACTTACATGTTGGCATTCCTGGTTGCCTCAATGAACTGTAGCTCCCCAGTGTCGGCAGCACTCATGCATCCCCAGACCATGACACTCCCACCACCATGCTTGACTGTAGGCAAGACACACTTGTCTTTGAACTCCTCACCTGGTAGCTGCCACACATGCTTGACACCATCTAAACCAATTAAATGTATCTTGTCTTAAACCACAGGCAATCCATGTCCTTAGTCTGCTTGTCTCCAGCAATTGGTTTGCAGGCGTTCTTGTGCATCATCTTTAGAAGAGGCTTCCTTTTGGGACAACAGCCATGCAGACCAATTTGATGCAGTGTGCGACGTATGGTCTGAGCACCGACAGGCTGACCCCCCACCCCTTCAACCTCCGTAGCAATGATGGCAGCACTCATACATCTATTTCCCAAAGACAACCTCTGGATATGACGCTGAGCACGAAGTACTCAACCTCTTTGGTCGACCATGGCGAGGCCTGTTCTGAGTGGAACCTGTCCTGTTAAACCGCTGTATGGTCTTGGCCACCATTCTGCAGCTCAGTTTCAGGGTCTTGGCAATCTTCCTATAGCCTAGAACATCTTTATGTAGAGCAATAATTTTTTTTTTTAGATCCTCAGAGAGTTCTTTGTCATGAGGTGCCATGGTGAACTTCCAGTGACCAGTATGAGAGAGTTGAGAGCAATAACACCAAATTTAACACACCTGCTCCCATTCACACCTAAAACCTTGCAACACTAAAGAGTAACATGACACCGGGGAGGGAAAATGGCTAACTGACCCCAATTTGGACATTTTCAGGGAGGTGTACCCACTTTTGTTGCCAGCGGTTTGGATATTAATGCCTGTGTGTCAAGTTTTTTGGGGACAGCAAATTGACACTGTTAGTAAAGTAATAAAATACTTACAAAAATGTGAGGGGTATACTCACTTTTGTGAGATACTGTATGTATGTGTATATATATATATATATATATATATATATATATATATATATATATATATATATATATATATATATATATATATATTAGGGCTGTGAATGATCAAAATTTTTGTGTTCGATTAATCGTTTTTTTTTTTAATCGATTAATCGACTAATTTCGATATATATATATAACGCACATACAGATCCAACTACTTTTAGCTGATCTGTAAACCTTGCAGGCCGGTTCCCAGTGCAGCTACTAACAACTGGTAAAATGCGTTTTTTTAGCAGGAGTACAAAAAACACACAAAGGCAGCGCTCAGATGTTATGTTTGAGGGCATGGCAGCCCATTAAAACTTTTATAGTCTTCAAGTAAGGTAAACAAAAGAACAGTTCACATACAGGATTTCCCACGCACTGGAGGTAAAATCGATGTAGCTCCATAAACTGTAAAAATGGTTCGAGTAGAACTCAAAATACCAAAAGCAGTCATAAAAACCTGGCTCCTAGGCTAAGTATGATACTTAGCCTAAAAATGCTGTACAACGATACCACTGCTGGCCCAATCCAGATGAGGAGGGGTTAACAGGTCAGTCCATCGGCCCACTGTCTCCCAGACTGTCCCATGGGGAACTATCACAACTCCCAGCCCCTCTTGGACTCGCTAGAATCCCAGGTTCCACCAGCCTCCCAGTCCCTCAGGCAAGTAATAGTCCCCCCACACCAGGGAAGTGTAACAGCGCTTGCGTCTCCAGGGCTGTCTTAATGACAGGGCACACCTGGGCACAGATGCCCCAGGGGCCATACAGGTCTGCATTGGGGGCCCCTGCAATTTGCCCAACAGCCAGCTGGTCACACCTTCCACCTCTCTCTCTGTTCTGACCAGTCCCTGATTGGGGGCCCCATGATGTCACCGAGAGTGATAGATACACAGCTGGGAGGCAGTCTGCCTTCTAACCTGCTTGGCTGTCTGTAAGATCCTGGACACTGTCATTATTGGTTGGAGACCCCAGAGCATTTCTTTGCCCAGGGGCCCAAGATGCTATTAAAACGGCCCTGGCAGGATCTCCAACTACACAGGTCCCGCCGGCATTCAGATATGAAGGCTAGCAAAGGAGCCCTGGAGAAAACTGGACACGAGCAAGCCCCGCCGGTTTTCTCCATTTAAAAACTATGCTGTGTCACAGGATCTCTGACAGAACTCACTGAAGGCTGAAGCCGGCAGAGAGGTGCAGTACTCAGTGTGTCCATAAGAATTTTCCTCCCATTTCGATCAGGGACCGGGACTCTTGATCTATTACAAAAAAATTAAAGATTAATCGATCGATTAAAAGTTAATTTGCACAGCCCTAATATATATACACACACACACACACACACACACCACACATATATATACATACACACATACACCAATCAACCATGACTTTTGAGCCCAAATTCCGTCGGAAAAAAATCCACGGTTTTCTTGTCAGAATTTCCGATTGTGTGTACGCGGCATAAAGCTTACAAAAGCTTAAAATGTATTAAAGTGCAACACAGCGCATGTTCAAATGCAAAGCAATACACATGCCAACACACGTGTGTTTACATGCACTTAATGTACACGTTACGGTGTGCAACTTTCCTAAAGCTATGCAATAAATATTAGGTACTGACAATTCAGAAAGGACAATTTTATTGTGTTACTATTATGTAATCACATTAGATTTAAATGGATTTTAAATGCACTGAGTATCTGTTACATAATTTTCTTTGGTCAACCTCCTTGATCAGTCAAACGCAGAAATCTGAATACAGAACACATACATTATATTACACAATACCTAGCATTATCTATTTTAACATCAATTATTCAAGGCCAGCAGATTTTCAGTAGAATTTCGTCATAGCCAAAGGAAGTTTGATCAATATTTAACTTGGTTTGGACAAAACTCTAGCACTAGGCGTATTGATTGCTCTCGGTGATGCAAGATGTGTGCAGGCTGTGTCCAGCGGATGAGAGCTTAGTGGGGTAATCAGGATGACGATGGGTGAAAACAGAGAAGAGGGAGGCATGCTGCAGATCCAGCACTCAGAGGGTCATCGATCTGTTGACCCTGCTCACTATCCAGCCGAGGCTTGTAAAATAAAACATTACACTATATTTAGATCCTAAATTGCTACACTGGAGAGAGAAGGATTTGTGAGCCAGGTCCTGCTATAGGAATTTTTTTTACAAATAGAATGCCAACTGGACAACTGTTTTAAAGCAAAAAAGTCAGAAAACAGTCCGTAGCTGTGTTGTTTATTAGGGGGTTCACAACTTGGATGGGGAGCAGTTTATGGGATGCCCACTTAACGGCAACAATAACTTCAGGGACATTTTTCTATGTACAACCTTGAGTGCTTTAGGCCATTCTATCCCACCCGGCTGACTCTCCCTACGCCAGCCCCACCCGGCTGACTCTCCCTACGCCAGCCCCACCCGGCTGACTCTCCCTACGCCAGCCCCACCCGGCTGACTCTCCCTACGCCAGCCCCACCCGGCTGACTCTCCCTACGCCAGCCCCACCCGGCTGACTCTCCCTACGCCAGCCCCACCCGGCTGACTCTCCCTACGCCAGCCCCACCCGGCTGACTCTCCCTACGCCAGCCCCACCCGGCTGACTCTCCCTACGCCAGCCCCACCCGGCTGACTCTCCCTACGCCAGCCCCACCCTCTGACTCTCTGGCAATTTCTCAGAGTAAGGCAGAAGACATAAGCCCACCGCTGTCTTCAAGGGAAACTGGCTACATGTGGCAGTCTCCTCCCTTTTTTAGTCTCCAACTTACTCACTCTGTGCCTCCAGGAAAGCCTCCTCTTTTTGTTTCTATGGCAGAATCCTTCCAGCACTCAAGTCCCATGGCAGGATACCCCCCCCCCCCAACTAGGGGGTACCCCCCAGGGCCCCTCACAGTCTTCTCATCACTGCATCTCCATCTTCTATCCTACTTCCCCATTGACGTATTATGTTTTAAGGCCCAGGCCCACTCCTGGGGATTGCCACAATGCACAGGTGTGAATGCAGCCTAAAGAAAAGGCATGATTCTTCCATGATAAATAGGCTGACCGCTTCCAATTTTTTCATCTTCTCTGATAAGGAATCTACAGTAGGAACTTATATTCAGATGTTTACAATTAAAGGCTGGGAGCAGAAAGATTACCTAGCTGTGTTGCTTAATTGCAGAAAAGACACCAAACTGGCTGTGCTACCTGGCAGGGCTGTGAAACCCTCAGGACTGAATGGACAGAGATGCAAATTCATTTGGCGGGTAAAACCGCTGTCAGTGAACATGCTTATAAGCAGGGGAGAAGCAGAAGGGTGAAATCTTCCCTACTGTCCTTTCAAAGGTTGAGGGAGGAAATATGACCAAGGAAGCTCAACTTCAGTGGCTATGGTTTCCATCAAGATAGGATTACCTATAGATGCGGAGGTCGTCATTTTTAAATCGGATTTAAAGGCACAGCTCATCTTTTAAAAATTAAATTTTTGCATTGAAGCCTGCAACCACAATTACTGCATCACAGGTGCAATGCACAGTTCCCCCCAGTCCCTACAGAGGTATGGACCTTCTGTTATGGGGCTGGAGAAAGTAACAATGGAGTGAGTGTGGTGACATCACCGCACTTATACCAGCACGATTCGTGAGTCCATCTGCTGTGGTGGCAGATGGGACTTGTAGTCTTCCCATTCACAAATCTCTGCGAATGGATGACACCAGTGTGTGGGCGGAGTAATTAAATGTTAAATTAAAAAGAGAATACAATGCTGCCGGAGGGAGAAGCACACTGCAATTCAGGTAAATGGCAAGTGTAGAGGATTGGGGAGGGGAGTAGTGTTACAGAGCCGAGGGTGGGGGGTTGGGGAAAGCCACAAAGGATATTAATTTAACTTAGTCAATTTTGTGAGTGCATCGCCCATTCTAATGTATTGCCCTCCTGAGTCCTGTCCCTTAGCTACTTACTTACTATTTTGAAAATAAAATAAGAAATTTTCTTTTTGCCTTAATATCTACCTTAAATCATATTGCCAATTGCAGATTGTACTTATTTGTACCCTAAATACTGGGATTTGCACTTAAAACTGTCATTTGGTAACCTTTGGAACTCCCAGTAAATTTTGGGTGTTGTGTTAGTAAATTTCAATTTCAATAGGTTGGCAACACTGTTCCCAACTGACATAGATGGGGATGCATGGAACACCTGTGTATTCCCGCTCAGGCAAACACTCCCCTCACATGGGTGTATGCTGTAGTACAGTGGTTCTCAACCTTCTAGTGCCGTGACCCCTTGATAAAATGTTCCAAGTTGTTGGGACCCCTAACAGTAAAATTATTTTTGTAGCGTGGGTTGTCAGCACCCAAGGCAAGAAAAGTAATTTGCGCCCCTAACCCATGGACATTTAGCGCTCCCCGAGTCCTTTTAATGGCAACTATAATCACAGGTAGTGTTACTCACTGTGTCTCCAGCTTCACTGTGTTTCTGACTTTGTGGTGTATTGTAGCAGTGACACCTATGCCGAAATCAGGAGATAGGGTCTCCTCCAGCCCCTCCCATTTCACATTTTTCACCAGTCAGCTGACCTCTAGTCTTTGCCCCCCAGCCATGCGGTAAACTGAATGGGCACCTGCGAAAAGGCTGAGTGGGCGGCGGCGGGCTCCAGGCATAGCCCTGCTGGGTGGCTCCAAAAAGGCTGGGAGAGTGATGCAGGCTTTGGGAACAGGCCAGGATTTGGTGACCCCTGGCAAATCATCATTTGACCCCCGAGGGGGTCCCGACCCCCAGGTTGAGAACCACTGCTGTAGTACGTTCAGGTTAACAAGGCCTAACAATACACGTACCAATTGTATTTATACAATCTTTGCTTTTCCTGAAGTTCAGCTTTAAAACAGAGAGCTGGACAGAAATATGAAGAAAAGAGTCCTGGCATTTTATATAAATCAAGTAATTACCTTAACAGCTGTATATAAAGCACACTTGTTGACTTTTGAGACAGGAAGAACGGTTATACTTACTACAAATTGACTATTCACTTTTTCTAAAATCAGTTTTTCATTTAACGCCATAGATTCTCCCTTCCTCTTTTTTATCCTTTTCTTCTCCAGCTTTTTGCAGGCGTACATTTTCCCAGTGGCTCGTACTTGGCATGCGCACACCTGGCAGAACAGCAACAATGTGGATCAGTCGGGCCAGCACGGCCAAGTAAAAAACGAGTGGGCCGATTCAAGAAGCCAAAGTGTACTAAAGTGTATGTAAACCCGAAAAATAAACTTCTATTTGCTCCCTTTTAGTCCATATAAAGCATAGAAAGTTTTTTTTAATATCTGATCAATACAATAAAACAAAATGCCATTTCGACTATTCTAGAAATACAGTAATATAGTGCTGTCCTTGGCAATAATATCAGTCTACCTGTGAACTATAGAACACTCTGCTACTATGTTATAGAGAGGAGGAGAGGATGGGGGTGTTCTATAGTTCCAACGCTTCCTCTCCTAGGGTGACACACCTCTTCTCTTAAATGCCAGCAAGTGGTGTTGTCACCTTAGGACAAGAAATCAGTTACTGGCAGGATCACCATGTGAAAATGAACAAGGAAACCCAAAAAATAAAATAAGGCAGCCACCATATTGTGCTTGTGTTCGGATAGACTTTAACCTACAAGTATTATTCTGCTGACTGTTGGCTAAACTAAGGCCCCATGCACACTTGCAAATTGAGCCATCAGTGATTACATGTGGGAGACCCAGCGGGGGTTCCTGGCGATTAGCTGTGGGCGACAGCCCAATTCAAAGCAACAGGAGGCTGACAGCTCCTGGCATGTAGCATCTCATGGAGCTAGATCCTGCAAATGATTGTTCCTGGAAGTAGACTGTCTACGTCCAGGGAAGATCATTAGCAGGTTTCTCAATCCATAAGCAATTACATAGGAGTATCTGCGATTAGCTGCAGGAGCCGTCAGCCCACCATTACTTTTGATTGTGCTGCCAGCAGACCCCTGCTATGTCTCCTGCATGTAATCTCTAACACCGCCATTATCAAGTGTGAATGGGGCCTAAAAGCTAATTGGTTTCTACAAGTCACTGCACTCTAAACGTTTCTTAAAGGAATAGTTCACCTTTACTACAAAACTGCCTATGCAGATAAGGGGCATCTGTAGATAATACAAACTGAGCAGCTCTAACTTAAGTTGAATAAAGCTCTTGCTATAGGTGTAGGTAGGGTTTGCCACCTGTTCAGGATTCACCCAGACAGTCCGGGTTTTAGATACCGTGTTCAGGTTTCAGTCCACCTGAAACCCGGACACATGAGTGGCAGCTCTGCAACAGCAGTCCTCTCCTCTCCTGTCTGATGCCCAGTGCTTTTAATTATATTGGTGGGGGGCACTTCAACTGGGGTACAGACAGGCCTGGGGGAATTATACCTGGGGACAGATGGACCTAGGGGGTGTACTGGGGGACAGATGGACCTTGTTTGACTTAATTCAGGGTGACCAGACATCCCCAGTTTCAGGGGACAGTCCCCTGATTGAGGACACTGTCCCTGGACCAAGTCTGTCCCTGGTTTTGTCCCCAGATTGGATTTAATAGGGGGAGGGGCAATTTCAAAGACAGTCAGTGCAGAATTAAACTAAAAAAATTAGAATTGCACACCCCCGCTCCGCCGTGCCTACTAGCATAGGGGGGTTGTATTTTTCCCATTATCTGTGCCCCTTTCCAATGATCATGTGCTGGTCGGAGTGAAGGGAATATTTCTTCAGTTTCGGGCACATGCCCCTTCAGCTTCGCTCACATGTTCTTCTGCCTTGGCTCAAATCTTGGCCAGCCACCTGCTTATCTCCTTGCCTTCCCTGGGGGAGTGATCTTCCTCCACTCCCCACCCAGTAGTAGCCGGGGGCACGAAGAGTAAGACTTGAGAGGCTGTGAGGCGAGCGGCAATGGGCAGAGAGTCGCTGATTGTTGCCATTACTAGTAAACAAAAAATATGTCCCTGGATTTCATTTAAAAAATCTGATCACCTTAATTTAATTAGACTCCTTAAGCTTCTCCCATTATTAACACGATTTGGCCACACCCACTGTACATCACGGGACATTACATGTGCTGCAAAACTACTCTTCTTATGGTACCCAAAAGGTGTCCCATGTCTTTTACAATGATATAGTATAAACTGCAACAACAAAAAAAATTGCTGTGCGCCGCTAAAGTGTTCGGGTTTGGCTTGATGTACAGGTGGCAACCCTAGGTGTAGGCCATTTACATACCTTATGAAGCCTGACTGGAATACTCCCAGGTAGGGTTGCCACCTCAACCCTTTAAACCCGAACACATATGGATTACACAGGTTCTGAGGCTAATTTAATGCAGACAAGACACCAAGTGTGTTTAATCACCACCTTAATCAGCCACAGAACCTGTGTAATTAATATGTGTTCAGGTTTGAGCCTGGGTTCACACTTGTTCCGACAACGCTCCTACATTGGGAGCTCATGTAGCATGACGTGTGAAAATCAATGTTTCCCTATGAGAGCTGTCTTAACTGATCCGACACAAGTCGGTCCGACTTTGAAAACACTCCCTGTACTACTTTGCTCCGACATTCATCCTACTTCAGCCCATTGAATATCATTGAAGTCGGACCAAAGTAGGAGCCTTGTCCTTATCAGACATCCGACATGTGATTACAGCAGCAGTAAAAGGAATTTATCTCACTCTGGGACTATTGGTCAAAGAACAAGTCAGACTATCACAAAGTCAGTTCAAAGTAGTATCCTGTTCATGAAAGTAGGATGGATGTAGGACCAATGTAGGATGAATGTAGGATGAATGTAGGACAGATGTCACAGAGCAAAGTAGGATGAAAGTTGTACTGCTGTCGTGTAGTATAGTGTGAACCCAGCCTAAAGGGATGAGGTGGCAACCGTACTCCCAGGACATTGCTAGGTACTCCCAGGATGTTGCCAAATGAGGCCTAGTCATTATTGCTCACCTCCACCATCACAGGAGTGCAGGGATGGACTGAGACCAAAATTTGGCCCTGGACTTTATCCAGACCGGCCCACTTTATGTTTGCAAACAAGAACAAAAACAGTATATAAACTATACGCAACTGTGCAAAAAACATAAGTAGCATAACATAAAGGAGTCCTCACTCACCTCTTTTCTTATTTCACTTATTCTACTCTGTATTTTTCTCATTCTTCTCACATCACTGCATGAAGTGGAGAGCGAGCTGCGCAGCCATTACTTTGACAGGCTGTCACTGAAACCGGCCCACTGAGCCACCGGCCCACCGGGAAACTCCCTGTAGTCCCTATGGCCAGTCCATGCCTGCAGGAGTGAGCTCTCAAATGCTGAGCTCAGAGCTACTGCATCAGGGGAGAGAAAGAGGATGTGAGGGGGTTTGAATCAGAGAAAGAGCTCACTCCTGTGATGGTGGAGGTGAGTAGTAATGACTAGGCCTCACTTAGCAAGATCCTGGGAGTATTCCAGTCAGGCTTCATAAGGAATGTATATGGGCCTACACCTATAGCAAGGGTACAATTCATCTTTAGTCAGAGCTGCTCAGTTTGTTTTAATCTACAAACATCCCCTACCTGCAAAGCCAGGTTTTTTTGTAAAGATGAACTATCCTCTTAAACAAGGCTCTGCAGTAACAGCAGCCAATCACAAATGAAAAAGTGGGCATTCATTAGTGCCCAGAGCATGGGTTTGTGGCGATCAAAAGAAAAAAATCATTTTTGTTACTATCGCTTTAAATGTCTTACCTGACAGGCACATGGATTCCAGTCGGGAAAAACGTGAGGTTAGGCGGGAAAAACACGTGGGTTCCGGATCTATACACGTGTTTTTAGGGGTATATGAGACCCCACTTTTAGGCTCAGGTCACAGTTGACCCATACTGGTTTGGCAAGCTCCCCTTCCCTCCCACCCTGTCACAGCACCTTTCATGTGGTTCGTCACCCTTGAATCGAGGGGGGACTTTATTGAATGTTTTTATTTATGGTACTCGCACGAGTTCTATGACTGAGATATTTTGAAAGATATTTGGAAGTTTTTTTAAATTTTATTTATTGATAAATTTAATAAAGATAAGTTTGACATAAAGATATACAATTATATCTTTGTGTTATAAATATACCAATAAAGGTGCCGTGGCCATTTTATCATCATTTTAGAAGGTTTTGGGTTGGTGTTGTATTTATTTATAGTGTTTTGTATAGCCTACATTTTCCTGTTCTCCTGATCAGGGATGGACTGAGACCAAAATTTGGCCCTGGACTTTATCCAGACCGGCCCACTTTATGTTTGCAAACAAGAACAAAAACAGTATATAAACTATATGCAATTGTGCAAAAAACATAAGTAGCATAACATAAAGGAGTCCTCAATCACCTCTTTTATTATTTCACTTATTCTCCTCTGTATTTTCCTCATTCTTCTCACATCACTGCATGAAGTGGAGAGCGAGCTGCGCAGCCATTACTTTGACAGGCTGTCACTGAAACCGGCCCACTGAGCCACCGGCCCACCGGGAAACTCCCTGTAGTCCCTATGGCCAGTCCATGCCTGCTCCTGATTATTACTTGCTGCACTCTGTCCATTACCATTACACCCAAATAGTGAATAAGCTTCATTAGAGGGACTTACCTCACCAAATCCTCCCTTTCCAAGCACGCGGTAATGTCGGAACGTGTTCTTGGTGACCTGTTGCCTAAAATATAGAAGTATTATATTACATTTGCTGTATAAATAATTGTCAAATCTAACGGATTGCCTATAATTCAGTAACAGGTTTACTTTCAGTTCAGAAAACGTGTTTTTATTTCTCGTATCAATAGTATCAGCACTCCTCTTACATAATCCAGCTTGTGCTTTGGATTTAATAGACCGCTAACAGCACTTAGCAGCAAGGCAGCCAAAGTTTATCCCATTGTTCTAGTGGTCCACTGGCGTCCATTAATATCATTACATCGGATGCCAAACACAATAAACAGCAGCTTCCTCTCACATCACAAAAACAAATATACCCTGAACGATTGTGAAATACTGGGAGTCGGTGCAGACTGACAGCGGCAATGGTTAGCATGGAGGCAACGACTGAATTCTGGGAGCGTACTTATGCAATTTTCATGATTCTTCCACTCTGTATAAGGCAACGTTCACACTGACACGCCTGTGTTTAGCTTTTTAAAATATGACGCTCTCTCGTTTATGCCTCCTGGATCACTTTTTCCTGCATTTAACAAATCACTTTAGTCCTTAAGATTATTTTAAAAAAATTATATATTTTCTAAGAGCAAAGACCTTAACCCCTTTGACTTCGGAAGACTTAGACCCCCCCCCTTCATGACCAGGCCATTTGTTGCGATACAGCACTGCGTTACTTTAACCACTTGAGCCCCGGACCATTTGGGTGGCTAAAGACCAGAGGACTTTTTGCGATTCGGCACTGCGTCGCTTTAACTGACAAATACACGGTCGTGCGACGTGGCTCCCAAACAAAATTAACGTCCTTCTTTTCCCACAAATAGAGCTTTCTTTTGGTGGTATTTGATCACCTCTGCGGTTTTTATTTTTTTGCACTACAGTATAAACAAAAATAGAGCGACAATTTTGAAAAAAAAGGCAATATTTTTTACTTTTTGCTATAATAAATATCCCCAAAAAATCTATTTAAAAAAACAAAGCTTTTCCACGGTTTAGGCCGAAATTTATACTTCTACATATTTTGGGTAAAAAAAAAAAAAAACACACAATAAGCGTATATTGATTGGTTTGCGCAAAACTTAAAGCATCTACAAAATAGTTTTAAGGCATTTTTATTTTATTTTATTTTTTTACTAGTAATGGCGGCGATCTCTGATTTTTATCATGACTGCGACTTTATGGCGGACACATCAGACACTTTTGACACATTTTTGGGACCATTGTCATTTTTACAGTGATCAGTGTTTTAAAAATGCACCGATTACTGTGAAAATGACACTGGTAGTGAAGGTGTTAACCACTAGGGGGCTAGGAAGGTGTTAAGTGTGTCCTAGGGAGTGATTCTAACTTAGGGGGCGTGGCTTGCAGCGACATCACTGATTGCTGCTCCCGATGAGAGGGAGCAGACGATCAGTGACAGGATCACTTAGCAGAATGGGGAGATGCTTGTTTACACTTGCAGAAAATTAAAAGTGTACTACAGCGCTAATTAAATAATCCCAGGAACACCAAATAAAATGCCAAATAACACAGCTGCTATCCATGTGATACCAAATCAAACAGTGAAAAAATTATTATTAATATAGGATGCGCTGATATTAACTTAGAGGTGTAAATCATACAGACAAACAAATAAATCAGGGAGAAACAGTTTCCATAATGTGTTTGAATACATGTGATTAGTCCTTAATCAAGTGCACAGTGAAGGCAGCAGCACGGATTCCATACAGGGAAAAACACATTAAGCAGGGATCCGTGAGTGCATCTGTTGATGGTTTTTGGATCGTAATATCCGCCTGTTATCCGATGTTTGTGCAATGAGGTTTTTCTTTTTCTCCTTTTTTTCATATCTTCATCTGCTACGAGTGCCTGATCACTTGATTCACAGTCTGGGATCCACACTCCTAGTGAAGGAGGGCATCGTTTATGTGTGTTTTTCCCTGTATGGAATCCGTGCTGCTGCCTTCACTGTGCACTTGATTAAGGACTAATCACATGTATTCAAACACATTATGGAGACTGTTTCTCCCTGATTTATTTGTTTGTCTGTATGATTTACACCTCTAAGTTAATATCAGCGCATCCTATATTAATAATAATTGTTTACACATGCCTCTCCCCGTTCTGCAGCTCTGTGATCCGATAGCGGGACACCGGCGGACATAGACTCCGCAGATCCCGCGGCATGGTCATGGAGCTCGTGAATGGGGCGTGCGCACGCACAGCAGGAATTTTAAAGTAACGTAAATATACGTTACTCTGCTCAACCGTGCCATTCTGCCGACCTATATGTGGAGGAGCTGGTCATTAACCGGTTAACTGACGATTCTATGCATTAAGGTGAAAAAACATCTGTGTATTAGTGCCCCCCCCCCCCCCCGAGCCCCTCTTTACTTACCTGACCCTTTGAAAGTCCTGCACCGTGAACGCACAGGCTTCAGACCCGTCTTCCCGACTCATTCAATGGTTGATAGAAAGCGGCGCAGCCATTGGCTTGCGCTGCTGTCAATCGCATCCAATGTCGCGGCGCGGCGGGGAGAGGGGGCCGAGTGATGCAGTCGGCGGCTATGGTTGCCGGCTGTATCACGGGAGCGAGCCCGCAATTACTCAACACCACCATGCTCGCTCGCTCGCTTGCTCGCATTAAGGTGTTGAGTCCATGCGGAGGGAACCCGAGACAGCCGGCGAGGGACCCCAGAAGACCAGGTTCGGGGCCACTCTGTGCAAAATTAGCTGCACAGTGGAGGTAAGTATAACATGTTTGTTATTTAAGAAAAAAAATACCTTTAGTGATCCTTTAACATTGGTTCTGGGCATGCGTGTTTGTACTTCGGACAAAAGTCTGTTGGCATTCTGTACACACGATAAGACTTTGCACCGTAGGACTTTTGTTTCCGAAAAGTTTGCAGAGTGAACTTTTGAAAACTTGCTCATTTTGAAGTTTGTTGTCAAAAAGTCCTACCGTGTGTATGTGGCTTAAAGGGGTTGTAAAGGTAAAAGTTTTTTTACCTTAATGCATCCTATGGTAAATGATCACGATGTAAACAGGAAGAGCCGCCGACGGCTCTTCCTCACTCGCGTCTCACAGACACGAGTACAGGAGAGCCGATCGGCGGATCTCCTGACAGGGGGGGTTCGCGCTGATTGTTTATCAGCGCAGCCCCCCCTCGTATGCCCACACTACCACCAGGGATGCCCACACTGGCAGGGCAAAAAAAAAAAAAACGTAAAAAAAAAATACAGGATAAAAAAATCAATAAAAATACAGGTAAAAAAAAAAAAAACATGCCAGTCAGTGCCCACACATATACATCAGTGCCACCCTGCAGTGTGCTTCAGTGCCACCCCTCCGTGCCAATACATGCCCAGTGCCCACCTATCAGTGCCCATCTGTGCCACCCATAAGTACCCATCAGTGCCACCCATAAGTGCCGCCTATGAGTTCCAAGTGCCGCCTATGAGTGCCCATTAGTGCCGCCTATGAGTGCCCATCAGTGCCGCCTAAGAGTGCCCATCAGTGCCGCCTAAGAGTGCCCATCAGTGCCGCCTAAGAGTGCCCATCAGTGCCGCCTAAGAGTGCCCATCAGTGCCGCCTAAGAGTGCCCATCAGTGCCGCCTAAGAGTGCCCATCAGTGTTGCCTAAGAGTGCCCATCAGTGCCACCTATGAGTGCCCATCAGTGTCGCATACCAGCGCCGCCTATCAGTGCCCATCAATGCCACCTCATCGGTGCCCATCAGTACTACCTCATCAGTGCCGCCATATCAGTGCCCGTAATTGAAAGAGAAAACATACTTATTTACAAAAAAGTTAACAGAAAAAAATAAAAATGTATTTTTTTTTCTAAATTTCCAGTCTTTTATTAGTTGTTGCGCAAAAAATAAAAACCGCAGAGGCGATCAAATACCACCAAAAGAAAGCTCTATTTGTGGGGAAAAAAGGACGCCAATTTTGTTTGGGTGCAGTGTAGCATGACCGCGCAATTGTCATTCAAAGTGCGACAGTGCTGAAAGCTGAAAATTGGCTTGGGCGGGAAGGTGCGTAAGTGCCTGGTATGGAAGTGGTTAAAAACCACACTGCACTAACGTGAGTACTCCACCACTGGACAACGATAAGGGGAGCACCTCCAGAGCATCTTTGTTGCATTTTGCCCCAATCCATGTGTGTTCTATGCAGAAAATAAAACGCAAAATCTTCTACTTTTGTTGACTGCACTGGAACGCACTGCACTGGTGTGAACTAGGGCCAATGGAATACATAGAAAACACTCTCCATGCATTTTTTTTTCTGGTACAATCTTTTTTATTGAAATTTTTGAGAACAACTGTAATGATGTAAACAATGCAGGGGATGTAAACAATAAGCATAACATGGCACAGCTTAATAGTGCACATTAAAAGCATATTTGATAGTGGGAATTGTCATGCATTTTTGATGCAGAATAAAAACACACTGGACTGCATCTTATGTGAGCCAGCCCTAAGGACATCTGTGGATTTAAACTGTTTGATGATACTTGTATAAGTACTGATTGTAAGTGTTGTAATTTCCCCGTTCTGTGTTCAATTAAATGTATTATATAAAAAATATATATTTGCATTGTTTTGTGTATGTGCGAGAGCGGATGTATGATTCCGTTATGAACAACAATGCTCTACATGAAGTCATCTGTTTTGATCCATGTGTGCTATTATTGCCATTATTATCGTTGTGTTGATAACAATAGCAGATGAAACCTAGTGGAACGAATAGTGCATCAAATAGGTGCAGTATTTGCTCTGCACCAGTAGAGGTCGCTGTACTGCCAAGATTCTCACCAGCTCCAACAATGGAATATTCTTCTTACAGAAAAACAGGAGCAAAAACATAGAGAAGTACAGCCAAAGCGTGTTTGGCTGTACTTCTCCTGTGAAGAATGAACTGCACGCCTGTGACCCCGTTTTCAGCCAACAGTGGGCTAAAGCTCGCTGTCAGCTGACGTCACAGAGCCGGTCCAGGCTGGGGAAAGTTTGCTGGGTCGGGATCCACCCAGGAGCCTGGTCAGCGAGGTGCTAAGAGCCTGTCAGACCCTCCCGCCCTTGCAAAGCCCAGTGGGGGTGTAGAGCATGGGTCTTCAAACTACGGCCCTCCAGTTGTTCAGGAACTACAATTCCCATCATGCCTAGTCATGTCTGTGAATGTCAGTGTGTTACAATGCCTCATGGGATGTGTAGTTCTACAACATCTGGAGGGCCGTAGTTTGAGGATCCCTGGTGTAGAGCATAGAGCCAGTGACTGACAGTCACAGCTCTCTGCTTAGAGCGGCTGGGAGAATTGAGCGATCAGTGGTGTTTGAGCAATCAGTTTTCAGATTTAGAGACAGCGGAGGACAGATGCAGCATTGCGTTAATGCTGCATACACCTAGGTAAGGATGATTTAAAAAACGCCAAACTTCTCTCCAGGCAGAAAACACAAGTACACAGATTAAATGCATATACTGGCGATCAGTGTAGTGTTCCATTATATCAGTTGTCAGAGGAGAATGACCCCCTGGCTTAGTGACTGCCTCATTTCAACGATGACCATATTCCTACATGCTACAGGGAGGAGGAGCACAAAGAAGCCTGAGCCTGTGATTAGACCAGGGTGCCACTGCTGTAATCTGCATACTCAGACAGCTGATGGACCGAGCCACTTAGGCCGCGTACACACATTCAAATCTATCTGCTGAAAACGGTCTGACAGACCGTCTCAGCAGATAGATTCGATCGTGTGTACGGGCGAGCCGACGGATTTGGCCAGCAGACAGATTTTAAAGCTTGCTGGGAACCCGTCGGACCGATATGACTGCTGGTTAGTACGCTAACCAACAGACATATCTGCCCGCACATGCGTCGAATGGATTCGACGCATGCGCGGAAGTGTTTTCCTTCCTGGTGCGGTGACGTGGCGGCGTCAACGTCACCGCCACGTCACCGTGCTGTCTGCCAGCGGGGATTTTGGTTTGATCGTGTGTACAGCGATCAAACCAAAACAGCCAGCAGACAAATCTGATCAAATCGGTCTGTCCGACCGATTTGGGCAGATTCATTTGCTCGTGTGTCCGGGGCCTGAGAGTTGGTTTGCTGAGCTGGAAAGATCCATTGCCTTGAATGTCTACAGCAAGGGAGGATCAGCGAGGACCAGAGCTGAGAGACTGAGTCTTGTGAAGACCTGTTCGGGAGGATTGAATCACCAAGTCCTGTGTACCCAAGGACAGCAGATCACCAAGTCATCTAGACTGGATTCTTGTGTACCAGGAGGGCTGAACTAAACCATACACTTAAAAAGGTGCACCACCTTACAGAAGGGCCCCAATGATAGCCAGATGATATTGCGTATGAGTAGTAGAAACACAGGGTTCTTTTTGTTGGGGTTAGTTAACGACCATACCCTTAAAGTGATTGTAAAGTCTGTTATTTTTATTTTTAAAAAAAGCAAAACATGTTATACTTATCTGTTCTGTGCAGTGGATTTGCACTGAGCAGCCCAGATTGTCCTCTTCCCGTGACCCTCTTTGATGCGTCTGGCCCCTCCATCCTCTTGAGTGCCCCCACAGCAAGCAGCTTGATATGAGGGAACCCGAGCCGAGTCACAGCTCCCTGTGTTCAGACATGGAGCCATAGCCCGGCCCACCCTTCTCTCTCCTGATTGGCTAACTGACTTTGATTGACAGCAGTGGGAGCCAATGGCACCGCTGCTGTGTCTCAGCCAATCAGGGGGGAGAGTCCTGGACGGCCGATACACTCATGGACTTCGCTGGACAGAGATGGGGCTCAGGAGTAGCTGCACACAGAAGGCTTATGATCTTACATAGAATGCATTAAGATTTAAAAAAAAAACCTTCCGACTTTACAACCCTGTTTTCACCAGTTATAATTTGGTTTAACATCATTATAGTTCAGTTGATTGCCATCTTATGGTTCAGTGTTCACAGTATCTGGTGCAGCATCTTTAAACCTGTTCAATTGTCCGTTTATCAATTTTAGCATTGCCTGATAGCTTTGCCATAATACAGTACATCCAGTTGCTTGTGGTTTATTTTGTGTGCAATATTTTTAAGTTACACGTTACACAGGTGTGTCAGTGGGGACCAAGCAGCTTAATCCAGTTAACCACTTAAGGTCCGCCTGACGCCGATATACGTCAGGAGAATGGCATGGCTGGGCACAGGCACGTATCTGTACGTCGCCTTTAAAGCCCAGCCGTGGGTCGCAGGCACACCGCCGGTGTGCTCACGACCCGTTCCAAAGCACTGTGACCGTGCACCGTGAAACCCGATCACAGTCGGTGTCCCGCGATCGGGTCACAGGAGCTGAAGAAGGGGGAGAGGCAAGTGTAAACACACCTTCCCCGTTCTTCTCTGTGGCAGTGACACCGATCGTCTGTTCCCTGTTATAGGGAACGACCGTCAGTGACGCCACACGTCCAGTCACGCCCCCCGACAGTAAAAATCACTCCCTTAGGGCACACTTAACCGCTTAGCGCCCCCTAGTGGTTAACCCCTTTCACTACCATTGTCATTTTCACATTAATCAGTGCATTTATATAGCACTTTTCGCTGTGAAAATGACAATGGTCCCAAAAATGTGTCAAAAGTGTCCGATGTGTTCACCATAATGTCGCAGTCACGAAAAAAAAAAAAAAAAAAAACGCTGATCGCCGCCATTACTAGTAAAAAAAAATATTAATGAAAATGCCATAAAACTATCCCCTATTTTGTAAACGCTATAACTTTTGCACTAACCAAATCAATAAACGCTTATTGCGATATTTTTACCAAAAATAAGTAGAAGAATATATATCACCCTTAACCTCAGGAAAAATATATATTTTTATACTTTTTGGGGATATTTATTATAGAAAAAATTCATAAATATTGTTTTTTTTTCAAGAATGTCACTCTATATTTGTTTTTAGCACAAAAAATAAAAACCTGCAGAGGTGATCAAATACCACCAAAAGAAAGCTCTATGTGTGGGAAAAAAAGGACGTCAATTTTGTTTGGGAGCCACGTCGCACGACTGCGCAATTGTCAGTTAAAGCGACGCAGTGCCGAATTACAAAAAAGGGGCCTGGTCCTTTAGCTGCATAATGGTCCGGGGCTTAAGTGGTCAAAGAGTTGTGGCAGAACAGAGAAGCCAATCTACCAAGCGGCTCCTGTGGTAATTGGTGCTACAATTCTATCCACTACACTAATGGTCATATTGGTGGTCAGTGGGAAGCATGACCCTTACATTGATGATTAGTGGAAAGAATGCACCTTACATTGGCGGTCAATAGGGAGAATGCTCCTTACATTGGTGGTCAGTGAGAAGAATGTTCCCTACATTGGTGGTCAGTGGAAAGAATGCACCTTATATTGGCGGTCAATAGGGAGAATACTCCTTACATTGGCGGTCAATAGGCAGAATGCTCCATGCATTGGTGGTCAGTGGGAAGAATGCTCTGTACAATGGTCTTCAGTGGGACAAATGCTACATTCACAGGTGGTTAGCGGGAAGAATGCTCCTCACATTGGTGGTCAGTGAGAAGAATGTTCCCTACAATGGTGTTCAGTGGAAAGAATGCACCTTATATTGGCGGTCAATAGGGAGAATACTCCTTACATTGGCGGTTAACCACTTCCGGTCCGCGCTATTGACATAATACGTCAGCAGCGCGGACCTGAGGCGCCGGGGTCACGTCTTTGGACGTGATTTGCTTGCAATTCCCCCTGTGGCGCGCGGCGGGGAAAAACAGTCCCGACGCATCACCGAGGATTCGATGCGTGTACCCGGCGGCCGCGATGTCCGTCAGGTACACGCGATCGTCGGTGACAGAGCAGGGACATGGAGCTCTGTGTGTAAACACAGAGCTCCACGTCCTGTCAGGGAGAGGTGACAGATGCTGTTTCTCTTGTACATAGGGGGACAGCATCGATCACCTCCCCCAGTCACCCCCCTCCCCCCACACAGTTAGAACACACCCAGGCAATACATTTAACCCCTTCCTCACCCCCTAGTGTTAACCCCTTCAATGCCAGTCACATTTATACAGTAATTGGTGCATATTTATAGCACTGGTCGCTGTATAAATGTGAATGGCGCCAAAATTGTGTCAAAAGTGTCCGATGTGTCCGCCGCAATATCGCAGTCAAAATAAAAATCGCAGATCGCCGCCATTACTAGTAAAAAAAAAAATTTTGTAGGTGCTATAACTTTTGCGCAAAGCAGTCACTTATTGTGATTTTTTTTTTTACAAAAATACGTAGAAGAATACGTATCGGCCTTAACTGAGAAAAAAAAATATTTTTTTCTTAAAAAAAATTGGGATATTTATTATAGCAACAAGTAAAAAATATATACAGTGCAGAAAATAAGTATTTGAACACCCTGCTATTTTGCAAGTTCTCCCACTTGGAAATCATGGAGGGGTCTGAAATTGTCATCGTAGGTGCATGTCTACTGTGAGAGACATAATCAAAAAAAAAAAAATTCCAGAAATCACAATTTATGAATTTTTAACTATTTATTTGTATGATACAGCTGCAAAGAAGTATTTGAACACCTGTCTATCAGCTAGAATTCTGACCCTCAAAGACCTGTTAGTCTGCCTTTAAAATGTCCACCTCCACTCCATTTATTATCCTAAATTAGATGCACCTGTTTGAGGTCATTAGCTGCATAAAGACACCTGTCCACCCCATACAATCAGTAAGAATCCAGCTACTAACATGGCCAAGACCAAAGAGCTGTCCAAAGACACTAGAGACAAAAATGTACACCTCCACAAGGCTGGAACGGGCTACGGGGAAATTGCCAAGCAGCTTGGTGAAAAAAGGTCCACTGTTGGAGCAATCATTAGAAAATGGAAGAAGCTAAACATGACTGTCAATCTCCCTCGGACTGGGGCTCCATGCAAAATCTCACCTCGTGGGGTCTCAATGATCTATAGAAAGGTGAGAAATCAGCCCAGGACTACACGGGAGGAGCTGGTCAATGACCTGAAAAGAGCTGGGACCACCGTTTCCAAGGTTACTGTTGGTAATACACTAAGACGTCATGGTTTGAAATCATGCATGGCACGGAAGGTTCCCCTGCTTAAACCAGCACATGTCAAGGCCCGTCTTAAGGTTGCCAATGACCATTTGGATGATCCAGAGGAGTCATGGGAGAAAGTCATGTGGTCAGATGAGACCAAAATAGAATTTTGGTCATAATTCCACTAACCGTGTTTGGAGGAAGAAGAATGATGAGTACCATCCCAAGAACACCATCCCTACTGTGAAGCATGGGGGTAGTAGCATCATGCTTTGGGGGTGTTTTTCTGCACATGGGACAGGGCGACTGCACTGTATTAAGGAGAGGATGACCGGGGCCATGTATTGCGAGATTTTGGGCAACAACCTCCTTCCCTCAGTTAGAGCTTTGAAGATGGGTCGAGGCTGGGTCTTCCAACATGACAATGACCCGAAGCACACAGCCAGGATAACCAAGGAGTGGCTCTGTAAGAAGCATATCAAAGTTCTGGCGTGGCCTAGCCAGTCTCCAGACCTAAACCCAATAGAGAATCTTTGGAGGGAGCTCAAACTCTGTGTTTCTCAGCGACAGCCCAGAAACCTGACTGATCTAGAGAAGATCTGTGTGGAGGAGTGGGCCAAAATCCCTCCTCCAGTGTGTGCAAACCTGGTGAAAAACGACAAGAAACGTTTGACCTCTGTAATTGCAAACAAAGGCTACTGTACCAAATATTAACATTGATTTTCTCAGGTGTTCAAATACTTATTTGCAGCTGTATCATACAAATAAATAGTTAAAAAAATCATACATTGTGAATTCTGGAATTTTTTTTTTGATTATGTCTCTCACAGTGGACATGCACCTACGATGACAATTTCAGACCCCTCCATGATTTCCCAGTGGGAGAACTTGCATAATAGCAGGGTGTTCAAATACTTATTTTCTGCACTGTATATATTTTTAAATTGTCGCTCTTTTTTGTTTATAACGCAAAAAATAAAACCGCACGGGCAATCAAATACCACCAAAAGAAAGCTATATTTGTGGGGAAAAAAAGGACGCCAATTTTTTTGGGTGCCACGTCGCACGACCGCGCAATTGTCAGTTAAAGCGACGCAGTGTCGCAAGCTGAAATTTCGCCTGGGCACGAAGGGGGTTTATGTGCCCAGTAAGCAAGTGGTTAATAGGCAGAATGCTCCATGCATTGGTGGTCAGTGGGAAAAATGCTCTGTACAATGGTCTTCAGTGGCACAAATGCTACATTCACAGGTGGTCAGTGGGAAGAATGCTCCTCACATTGTTGGTCAGTGGGACAAACCCTCCTTACATTGACAGTCAGTAAGAAGAATGTTTCTTACATTGGCAGTTATTAGGAAGAATGCTCCCTACATTGGCATTCAGTGAAAAGTGCGAATACTCCCCTTACAGGTAACTGTAAAAATCTATGGTGTCGGCAGTAACTTGACTGCAAGGTAACAATTTCTCATTGCTCAAGGAACTCACACCAATCTTTGGAGGAACCCTAGTTGGGAAAGCCTGGATTATAAGGTTCCAGTGGATTTAGCAGTTAAACAAACGCATAAAAATGTAAAAAATAAATAAAAAACTATACTACGTCTCAATCTCTGACTATCACAGCTGAGCAGGTCTGAACATGAAAAATGCTTTACTTCAATAATGGAACACTGGGACTCCCATATCTTGAATATCAGCCTGGTTGGGCCGATCCCTAGATCAATTATAATTGCTTGCTATGAATTATAGCCCTTGGCACATTATTATCCTTTTCTAATGGCTTTACTGAATAAGCATGTGCGATTTAAGTGAAAGCAAAGTGCTATAAAACAATATCTAATCTAACACTAGTGCTTTTGTCCAAGGTTCGGGCGAGCTTTCCTAGAGCCTAGCACTCATTGTTTGCAGTCACACAACACAGACGTCACATCCCTACGCTATAAAACCTGAAGAGCAATGTATTCAAGTGGAACAATTTCAAATTATGGCTCTTATCTGAACTAGCGGCATGCATTTGTTTTATGGTGGCAATAAGGTCATTTTAAGGCTTTAACACAGTAAGATGATCATATCCAAACATAATTATTCAAGACCGCATTATGCTAATATACATTTACAAACATCAACCATGATTGAGATAATGAAGGATACCTGTTCAGTACTTGGAAAACAGAACCCTAGACAGTTCCCAAGATAGTTATATTTCATAAGCTTAAACCTGCCAGAGTATAAGACTAAATAATGTAAAAGCTGATTTCAGTGAGATCCACAAGTCGAAAAGTTGAGTAAAACCAGAGATATAGCCAGCTGAAGTTGTATGCAAATCTCAAACTTTCTTTGTAAAGGCAAAACTTCCTATACCTTTACATGCCTTCTAATGGGTCTCTGCCCTGCACACTGGGCTGCGGGAGTGAAATCGCGCGATTTCAGCTGAACTTGCGCGATTTCACTCCCTCTGGCAGTCCCGATTTCGGCGCGATTTAGGAGACATCTGAGCAGGGTTCTGAACAGATGTCAATGTAAATCGCGTCCTGAAATCGCAAAAAGTAGTACAGGAACTACTTTTTGAAATCGGTGAAGCGCCGCAGATGCGGCGTCGCACCGATTAGGACGGTGTCATTGCTGGCAATTGCCGCCGATTTAAGATGCGATTTCACATGTGAAATCGCATCTCAAATCGAACTAAATCGTACCCAGTGTGAACCTGGGCTCTAGATGTGAAGGATATTCTCAATAACAATATGAATTGCTTGCTAGGGAAATAGATATAAAAGGTGTGGTATCTCGCGCCAATAAAAATTAATGTGACAACAACATATAATTATAGTGAATAAGCAGCTCCCCTAAGATAGAGACCTCATCAAAGGTCTGAACTGAACAGTAACGGTAAGTGGAGGGGGCGCTAATATTGAATATAAGAATATAAACAATAAAGTGAAATCTAATAAATGGTCCGTCTGAACCAACAATAGCAGACTTAGTGAGCAGCAACACACTGAAAATAGTGAAATAAAAATAGATTGTACAAAAAAAAAAAAAAAAATGAATAAATGAATAAATAAATAAACTCAAGTCCATTCAAAGAGTGTTAGATAAAGTCCAATCAAGGCTAATCTTTCTCAGATGCAAATTGTTGAGAATTCATTGTAAAAGGTGTCCACCTTCACCAAGAAGATACCCCAAATGTGCACTAATGGATGGCTCCTTACCGCATGGTGTTGACCTGATTGTTTAGAAAAGGTCAAATACAGCAGTCGGTCACTAAACCAGTTGAATGATTCAGCTGCGCAGCTCTATGTTTCCCGGAAAACACTCTCATGAAGGAGGGAGAGGGGAAACCACCATAGTGAAGTACAGTTTATTTAAAATATGTCACAGATAAAACAGCATAGCCAAATGGCCTCTTACTTTAGTAGTGCCTAGGACCAGGCACTGGGGCTAGTCAGCATGGCAGGATGGGCTATGATGAGTGTTCCTCGCTGGGGAACTGGGGTGAAGTCCAAGCCGGATACGAGTTCCCTGCTAGGGAGCTGGCGTGCGTTCCAGGCCAGGGGACCAGCGGGACCGGAAGTGCGTTGTTTTTACGTATCCAGGCGCTTCGACGTACGTTTCGTGATTAACACGTCGTCAGGAAGCATGCCTAGTTGCATAATGGACCCATAGAAATAGGTCTAGCAGTTGGAATGGGTGGGGTTGGCCTATGACGAGCCTCAGTTCCCAGGTGCAAACAGTTAGTTAACCCATGCTGGGTTCCACATAATATAAATATAAAAACATGTGTTCAAACCCACATTTAGAACATCATACACACATATAACCACTGATTGGCTGATAAATGTATAAAATATATAGAAGAGAAATAAAATAAAATAAAATCATTATTCATTGGTTAAAAAGCAGTTTAAATCCAACTCAATGTTTAACCCTAGTGGCTGCATTGTCCTTAAACGATGTATCCATTCCGTTTCGTTTTGCGATACGGCTTTTTTGAGGTCAGTGCCTCTCCAATGTTTAGTGACCCTGTCTATGCCATAAAAGGTCATAGACATCCATTAGTGCACATTTGGGGGATCTTCTTGGTGAAGGTGGACACCTTTTACAATGAATTCTCAACAATTTGCATCTGAGAAAGATTAGCCTTGATTGGACTTTATCTAACACTCTTTGAATGGACTTGAGTTTATTTATTTATTCATTTTTTTTTTTTTTTGTACAATCTATTTTTATTTCACTATTTTCAGTGTGTTGCTGCTCACTAAGTCTGCTATTGTTGGTTCAGACGGACCATTTATTAGATTTCACTTTAGGGAAATAGATAGCTAAAGTGGAGAGAAAAAGTATTTGATGATACACTGCTGATTTTGCAGGTTTTCCTACTTACAAAGCAATGTAGAGGTCTTTGGTCTAAATTCCACTTGCCATGTTTGGAGGAAGAAGAAGGATGAGTACAACCCCAAGAACACCATCCCAACTAAGAATGAAGGTGCAAACATTCTTTGGGGATGCTTTTATGCAAAGGGGACAGGGCGACTGCACCGTATTGAGGTGAGGATGGATGGGCCATGTATTGCGAGATCTTGGCCAACAACCTCCTTAGCTCAGTAAGAGCATTGAAGATGGGTCATGGCTGGGTCTTCCAGCATGACAACGACCCAAAACACACATCCAGGGCAACTAAGGCGTGGCTCCGTAAGAAGCATCTCTAGGTCCTGGAGTGGCCTAGCCAGTCTCCAGACCTGAACCCAATAGAAAATCTTTGAAGAGAGCTGAAAGTCTGTATTGCCCATCGACGGCCCCGAAACCTGAAGGCTCTGGAGAAGCTCTGTATGGAGGGAGTGGGCCAAAATCCCTGCTGCAGTGTGTGCGAACCTGATCAAGAACTACATAAAACGTATGATTTCTGTAAATGCAAACAAAGGTTTCTGTACCAAATATTAACGTTCTGCTTTTCCGTATCAAATAATTACCATATTTGCCGGTGTATAAGGCAACCGGGCGTATAAGATGACCAGTGGCGGAATTTTCAGTGTTGCAGCAGTCGCCGTTGCGACTGGGCCCTGTAATTCCGCCAAGTACGGGGGCCCGCCACCCGCCCGTGTGAGGTGCCCAACCACCGCTGGTGCATGCTATTCGTTTCGGGCAGGGTCGATCCGCCCTATACGTGGACTACACTACACCGAGGAGAGCACAAGGGAGTAACTCGGGGCCCCGCGCCGCCGCTAGAGGTCCGCGGCCGGCGGAGATAATGTCTCCGCCGGCCGCCATTTTCCTGAAGACCACAACGATAAGGGAGCCCAGCCTGCTGTAATAGTGCTGCGGCGCCCGCCGTCTGGTCTGCCGATGGGATCAGAGAGAAAGTGCAGCCCCCTGTAACCTGAATAGGAGGAGCGGTGGGGTGGCTGCATATAGAAGAATAATTCTCTCCATCGTCCTCCCACGGTCACTGAATGCCTGCTTCTGCTCCTCTCCCTCTCGCAGGCATTCAGGTACTGCGGGATAAAGATGGAGAGAATGATTTTTCTATATGCAGCCACCCCACCGCTCCTCTTAATCTGCTTATCTCTGCTGTCCCCACAGTGCTCTCTACCCCCCCCCCACAGTGCTATCTAGCCCCCCCCCCCAGTGCTCACCACCTCCCCCATGCTCTCCACTGCCCCCTGTGTCCTCCACTTCTCCCCCAGTGCTATCCAGCCCCCCCTGTGCTCTCCTCCTCCCTCCTGTGCTCTCCACCTTCCCCCATGCTCTAGGCTGCCCCCCTGTGCCCTCTGCCTCTCCCCCTGTGCTCTTTTCAATTCCCCCTAATTCTCGCCAACACCTCCAGTGCTCTCTATTCCCCCAGTGCTCTCTATTCGCCCCAGCGCTCTCCAGCCCCCCTCTTCACTCCACCTCCCTCCTGTGCTCTCCATCTCCCCACATGCTCTACGCTGCCCCCTATGCCCTCCGTCTCTCCCCCTGTGCCCTCCACCTCTCCCTTTGTGCTTTTTACCTCCCCCTGTGCTCTCCACCTCCCCCCATGCTCTACGCTGCCCCCCTGTGCCCTCTGCCTCTCCCCCTGTGCTCTTTTCAATTCCCCCTAATTCTCGCCAACACCCCCAGTGCTCTCTATTCCCCCAGTGCTCTCTATTCGCCCCAGCGCTCTCCAGCCCCCCTCTTCACTCCACCTCCCTCCTGTGCTCTCCATCTCCCCACATGCTCTACGCTGCCCCCTATGCCCTCCGTCTCTCCCCCTGTGCTCTCCACCTCCCCCATGCTCTAAGCTGCCCCCCTGTGCCCCTGCCTCTCCCCCAGTGCTCTCTAGCCCCCCCTGTGCTCTCCACCTCCCCCCATGCTCTACGCCTCTCCCCCAGTATTCTCCAGCCCCCCCCATTGATCTTCACCTACCCCCTGTGCTCTCCACCTCCTCCCATGCTCTCTGCTGCCCCCCCGTGCCCCCCATGATCTCCGCCTCTCACCTGTGCTCTCCGCCCTGTGCTCTCTGTCCCCCCTGTGCTCTCCAGACCCCCATGCTTTCCAGCCCCCTTGTGCTCTCCTCTTTCTCCCTGTATTCTCTGCCTCCCCCGTGCTCTCACACCACCCCATGTTCTCAAGGTTCTTCCCTGTGCTCTCTGCTCCCCCTGCTCTTTCCCTGTCCCCCCGCCACCTGCACCTTTGCAGGGTTTCCCCCTCCCCTCTCCCAGGGGATCCGTCAGGATTGAGAGTGGAGAAGGGGCCGGTTAAGAAGTCATGGCTGCTCATTCCAAAATGCCCGGGCCTATTTTTTGTCCCAGTCCGGGCCTGCCTGAGATGTAAGGAAGCACTCCGCTGGGGACACCTGAGATGTAAGGAGGCACTCCGCTGGGGACACCTGAGATGTAAGGAGGCACTCCGCTGGGGACACCTGAGATGTAAGGAGGCACTCTGCTGGGGACACTTGAGATGTAAGGAGGCACTCCGCTGGGGACACCTGAGATGTAAGGAGGCACTCTACTGGGGACACCTAAAATGTAAGGAGGCACTCCGCTGGGGACACCTGAGATGTAAGGAGGCACTCCGCTGGGGACAACTGAGATGTAAGGAGGTACTCCGCTGGGGACAGTGACACCTGAGATGTAAGGAAGCACTCCGCTGACTGGGGGACTCCTGAGATGTAAGGAAGCACTCCGCTGACTGGGGGACTCCTGAGATGTAAGGAAGCACTCCGCTGACTGGGGGACTCCTGAGATGTAAGGAAGCACTCCGCTGGCTGGGGACAGTGATATCAGGGCTCCCACTGATTCTGCATTATGGTGAGTTGAATAATTTCATTCTATATTACCATGTGATAATAGAAATAATGCGCTTCAATCATCCTGACACTATAACAACCATGGTGCCGGGATGATTGAGGTGCCAACACTAGCATTTTGGAGTATCTTTATCTGCTGATTGTTTAGCACACCCCGGACTCTGTACGTAGCACACCCCGGACTCTGTACGTAGCACACCTTTAACCGGTGGCAGAATTATCAGTGTCGCAGCAGTCGTCATTTCGACTGGGTCCTGTAATTCAGTCAAGTCCGGGGGGCCTTCACCCGCTCCTGTGAGGTGCCTGACCGCCACCCGCCAGTGTAAGGGGTCCACCTGACTGTCATGTCACTGTGGAGGGGGGGCCCTTCATGATTTCCTGCACCGGGGCCCTGAAGTCTCTAGTTACGCCACTGAATATGACCCCACTTCCGAGGCTTCCGATGCTTAATTATTTCTTCCTTCTGGAGCCATATTCTTCATTCTTGCTGGAGCTGAAACCAAACATGACGAGCGATGTATTCTATTAATGACTGTATATAGCCTGCTCGGATTGGCAGAGGTTGTTACTCCAATCAGAGCAGGCTGTGTATTCATTTGAATACATCGCTCAATGAGGATTGGCTAAATGGTATATACTGTATGTAGCCGAAGCTACGTAGAGTATTACCGCACATCCAGCAGGCATCTGAGCAGCTTACCCGGTGTATAAGACGACCCCTGCTTTTTGGCCAGTTTTTTAAGTGTAAAAGGTAGTCTTATACCCCAGCAAATAAAGTATGTCATGCAATAAAATGCAAATTAGTTACTTATAAATCATACAATATGATTTTCTTGATTTAGATTCCGTCTCTCAAAGTGGAAGAGTACCTATGAGAAAAATTACAGGCCTCTACATGCTTTGTACTTACAAAGCATGTAGAGGCCTGTAATTTTTCTCATAGGTACTCTTCAACTGTGAGAGGCGGAATCTAAATCAAGAAAATCATATTGTATGATAAGTAGGAAAACCTGCAAAATCGACAGTGTATCAAATACTTGTTCTCCCCACTGTAGTTAAGGACAAGTCAAAATTTGTTTACAACTTTAGCTGCTAATAGAGCTGAATCTACTGAAGAAGGGAACATCTGCTGATTTTTTTTTTTATGCTTAGCTTCAACTTTTTGGTTTGTGACAAGTTTACTTTATTACAAGCAGGGCTCTACGGATCTGCATACCACATTCAGTAATGTCATTTCTACTATGGGTTTTCTTTCTTATAGTTTGGGCATTGCACAGTGTGAGCAACCCCAGACCAAGCAAAGTACAGAAAAAGGTCAGGTACATGCATGGAACTTCTACAAGATCCAGGCCTATGAACCACATAGTATTTTCTCCTGAGTCAGACTGAGTCGACCATAGGTGGCTTGTGGGGGCCAACCCTCTTGAACCAAAAAAAGTACAGCAAAAAAAAAAAAAAACTCCCTTTAACATGCACTCTTGAATTAGACCCACAGCACCTCCTTAACCAGTCATTGGAAATGCAGTAAAAATTACAACGGAACATACTGTCAGTTATGCGATGAAGAGAATGCCATTTGTCTCTGGTATAACGTTCCATGGAAAATGCCATCAGTCAAGAATAATACAACAGAAAGAGAATATTTCATTACAGAGAACAAAGGCTGCTGATAGGGGGCACAGGCAGTATTCCAGCGCTGGGCCCCATGGGGTTGCTGGGGGGTGGGTTTGATCTGGTAGGTGGTATGGAGCCCTATGATTTCAGAGGGGGCCTGGGAGGAGAGAAGATCCAAGTGATCCATAAAGGGCTGGTGGCAGCCTGTGTGGGGAGCTTGTGAAGACAAAGAATTTGAGGCCATAAAGTACACTGGCCCTTTATTTGCATATTTTTGGAGAAAAGGAGAGTTGCTCAACTGGAGGTGTTCCAAACACAGTGGTGGCTGAAAGGGGGCAATCTGAGTAGGATGAGGTGGCCGGATAAAATATCAATGCAAGGATTACTGAACAGAAGATGGCCCATAGGTGGGAAAAGGAGCTGTCAGGCAAGCTGCATGGGGCCCTATAATTTCTAATAGCCCTGCAGAAGACAATGTTAAAAATAAACAAAATAGGACTCAAACTGATCCAGTACACCAAGAACTGAATGTTATCTGACATCTGGGCTTCAATGGAGGACTGTTGTGTCCCTTGACCAGAAAGGCTTTCCCTACCTCTGGTGCTGTTGGCAGTGTTTGCTAATGTTTCTTTAAATAGGTTGTAAAATCAGAAGGTTTTTTATCTTAATGGATTCTATGTTTTAATATAAAAAGCCTTTTGTGTGGAGCAGTTTGTGATTGTTGTAGAAAAAAAAGAGACTTTACAATCACTTTAAGCTTGTTCGATTATATAGTTTGCAATGAAACAGTGACATACAGTAAGTATTCCTGCTCTGCCGATTTGTACTATACTGCTTCTTCTCGCAAAGCACGTTTATGAGGCAAATTTACTAAAGGCAAATAGGCTGTTTACTTTGCACTTTTCCCCAGAGTGTAGTAAATGCACTAAAGCTCTGCTGACTTCCAGCGTCCAATCATGTGCAAGCAAAAATGCTCCTTTTTTTTCTTGTTTAATTGCAAATTGGAATTGCACCACATTTACTGGCGGTTGCAAAGTGAACAGTCTGTGTGTCTTTAGTAAAGCAATCACTATGAGCCTGCTGACTCATTTACAATAATGCAAATTCTAGCCTCAATTTTTTTTTTTTTTTTTTAGAGAAGCACACTGCACAAATATCAATGGCTAAGGCCTTGGAGTCTTCTATATGGCTCCAGATGAAAGAAAATAAAAATTCCCATGAAGACTCCTGATATGCATGATATCATTTTGGCCTAGGTCAGAAACCAGGAAGCAATAAAAATAAATAAAGTTTAAAACAAACAAAAATATTATACATTCCTATCTATTTACTACGGCAAGCAGCATAAACATTAAAAATAGGTAATACTGATTGAGAGTAAAGTTAAGCCCCGTACACATGATTAGAAAATTAAACTATAGCAATAGGATTCGCAAGGGACACGAGATTTACTATGGAGGATAGAATTACAGACCCTGAAGGAAGATTTTTATTTCTAAAGGGTAAACTTGGGAATACCACCTACACGCTGGCCAATATATACGCGCCTAATGCAGGGCCTGTAAAATATCTTAACAGGATCTTGGGCAAACAAAGTATTCTCCGAAGGCTACACGATAGTGATGGGGGATTTTAATTTTGGTATAGACCCGGGAGTCGACAGTACGTCCCGTGTGCAGGGGAGGAACTGTATGTGGTTACAAAAATTTAAACGGAAAATGCATGAAAGCCAGTTGGTGGACGTATGGAGGATGTTGCATGCAAGGCAACAGGACTACACCTTTTTCTCCCCTGTACACGGGACCTACTCTAGGATAGACTGTATCCTAGCAGATCATAGGCTTTTAGATAAGGTGGTTGAGGCCAAAATTGAAATAACGACCCTCTCGGATCACGCCCCAATAACCATGACAATGGAAACCGACCCACAACAAAATCAGTCACCTACGTGGCATCTGAATGAAAACCTAATAAGAGATGAGGACGGAGCGAAAAAGGTGGAACAAGAACTCAATTTTTTTTTCCTAACGAATGACAACGGGGAAATTTCAGGAGCTACCCTATGGGAAGCGCACAAAGCTTACATTCGAGGAATACTAATCGCTGAGGGGGCTAGGAAAAAAAAAAGAGGAAAGTAGGAGGTATGAGTCCCTAGTTAAAGAAATAGCACACCTAGAACAAGTACACAAACAGAAGAGAACACAAGAGGCCTACCATAAGTTAACCTTAAAAAGAGAGGAATTTAGAGAGGTTCTGGAACTAATAACAAAAAAAAAAATTTAACAGCATAGCAAAGGAGAGATATGTGTGGGGTAATAAACCTAGCAGATATCTGGCGAAAATGGTTAAAAAAAAGAAATCCAGAAATTACATCGAGAAGATAAAAAAAAAAAAAAAAAATGGAGACTGGGCCTACACCACCAATGAAATAGCCGAGACCTTCAAAGACTATTATCAAGATCTGTACTCGTGTGATCAAGGGGGTCACCAAATTGCAGATAAGGAGACTAAAATCAGAGATTTTATTTTAAAATCTGGGTTATCTAAGATCGAGGAAATAGATAGATTTAACATAGACAAACCAATAACGGAAGCTGAAATCAAAGAAGCTCTAAAAAATAAGAAGGCGGGAAAAAGCCCAGGGCCAGATGGCTTCACGGCCCTGTACTTTAAAAAATTTAGCAATATTTTGATACCCAGGCTATGCAAATATTTCAACGGGTTGGGGTCTGAGCACGAAACAAGTAGGGAAGCCCTAGCCACTTCGATTACTATCATTTTAAAAGAAGGTAAGGACGGTTCGCTCTGCTCAGGATATAGACCAATCTCACTATTGAATGCAGATATCAAAATATTCGCAAAAATCCTAGCAGAGCGACTGAAAAGAGTAATGCCCCTATTAGTCCACCCAGACCAGACCGGTTTCATCCCCGATAGAGAAGGTAAAGACAATGGAATAAGAGCGCTCCTCTTAATCCAGAAGTTAAAAATAGACAGGATCCCAGGTATACTCATGTCGGTAGATGCCGAAAAGGCATTCGATAGGGTATACTGGGGCTTTATGTTTAAAACCCTAAAGGTGATGGGCGTCGGGGACAGGATGATCAGCTGGGTGAAAACACTCTACCACCACCCTACGCCCAAAATCAAAATCAACGGCACCCTATCGGCCCCCTTTGAAATGAGAAATGGGACGCGCCAGGGATGCCCTTTGTCCCCCCTCCTCTTCATCCTGTCTCTGGAGCCTCTGTTATGTACGATTAGGAATAACCCTGAGATCAGCGGGATAGAGGTCGGGAACGAGGAGCATAAGCTATCGGCGTTTGCTGATGATATTTTATTCTACATTACCAACCCACAAACAACTATTCCAGCGTTAACCAAGGCAATCCAACAGTACGGTACCATCTCAAATTTCAAAATTAATGAATCAAAAACGGAAATTCTGAACATTAACCTAAATAAAAAAGATGAGAAGATTATTAGAAGGAGATATGTATACCCCTGGAAAAAAGAGCTCAAATATTTAGGTATCAAATTAGCAAGGTCAGATAAGGAAATGTATAAAATAAATTTTATATCCCTGTTAAACGAGACCAAATCAGATATTAAAAAAATAATAAACAAACCAATCTCTTGGGTAGGACGTATTAATACCCTAAAGATGTTTTTGGTACCTAAGATCCTCTATAAATTCCAAATGATGCCTATAGCACTCCCCCAACAATTCTTGAGGACATTAAATTCAATTCTGATGAACTTTGTATGGAAAAACAAAAAACATAGAATCGCATTAGCAATATTAAAACAAGAAAAGATCAAAGGGGGACTAGCCGTGCCAGATATAAGAGATTACTATAAAGCGGCGGTTTTGTCTCGGGTAGTAGAGTGGGCCAGAGATCGACGAGAAAAAAGATGGGTACAAATAGAAAACGCACTAAAGCACCATTGAGCACGATAATATGGATCCCCGCAAAACACAGAGCACTAAATAAAAAAACTTTCGATATAACACAAGACACACAGATTATGGGATAGAGTTCACAAAAAAATAGATGAGGGCCACAATTCACCCCTTATAAATTTTAAGGAAAACCCATACTTCGCACCAGGGGAGAAAAACATTGGGGGGAACTGGATTAAAATAGACAAATTATATTTAGGTGAAATAATAAAGGAGGGCAAAATTATGGGTTTTGAAGAGTTGAAAGTTAGGTCAGAAATCTGGATTCTGGATGAATGGCGCTACACCCAGCTATGCCACTTTGTGCAACATCTCCCACACCCCCTGCGGACGAGCTTAGAACTCGACCCAGTGGAAAAATTGTGCAAAAAAGTAAATTCAAAAGGTACAGTGTCGAAATTATATAAGATCTTGGCAAAGGTGGACGCGCGGGCGGAACCGCCCTTCGTCCAGAAATGGGAAAGAGAATTGGGTTCACTAAGAGGGGATAACACTTTCGAAAAGATAATGAAATTGACCCATTCCTCTGCCATCGATACGAGAACAGCGGAATCAAACTATAAATGTATCTCGAGCTGGTATGCCACGCCGGACAAAGTGAGAAGATTCAGCGTAGGAGAACTGGGAAATCACTTAAGGACTGGACAGCACAATAATCTTTTCCTTGTCTTATATTATAAACAACAAATATTTATATATATATATATTTAAAAAAAAATTTGATACCACAGATGATGCAAAACTGTAATGGAGACAAAGGAAGCATGGAACTATGAGCTGCTCTCCAGTTTCTTAGTTAAGGCTGACGTGGTAATAAAAAAAATAAAAAAAAATAAATAGGTAATACTGATTGAGAGTAAAGTTAAGCCCCGTACACATGGTTCGAAAATTAAACTAAAAATTCCACATTCGAATCGATCGTATGAACAGCGGCGGTGCGTCCATAGTGGGCGCAGGAGAGCCACCTCCTCTCTCCCCTGCGCAATCACTCAACTTAGTGTACATTACATAGAGATTCATGCATTGCATGAATCTATGTATTGTCGCCGCTGCCGCCCACTATTCAGATGGCCGGCCCCCTGGTGAGCACCGGCCATTTAAATAATGGCAGCTGGTTGGCTGTGCGGAAGTGTAATCGGCTTCCAATAGTTAACCAGGGGACGCGGGGGGTGTGCATTTCCTGGTTAACAGTGACACTCGTCTCAGCCAATTCACCGGGTCTGGTTACCAGTCACCTGATTGTCTGAAGCAAAATCGAGGGCAGGACTCGGGAGAAGACATCGAGGGAGGATGGCTGACCCGAGAAAGGTAAGTGCTGGGGGGTGGGGGGCAGCAATCTGGTGGTTTTTGAGTGGGGAAAATTGGCAGCAATTGATGAGCATAGTGGTGACAATTGATGAGCATGGTGGTGACAATTGATGGGCATAGTGGTGACAATTGATGGGCATAGTGGTGACAATTGATGGGCAGAGTGGTGACAATTGATGGGCAGAGTGGTGACAATTGATGGGCAGAGTGGTGACAATTGATGGGCAGAGTGGTGACAATTGATGGGCAGAGTGGTGACAATTGATGGGCACAGTGGTGACAATGGGCACAGTGGTGACAATGGGCACAGTGGTGACAATGGGCACAGTGGTGACAATTAATGGGCACAGTGGTGACAATTAATGGGCACAGTGGCTGCGTTTGATGGCATGGCACAGAGGCTGCGTTTGATGGCATGGCACAGTGGCTGCGTTTGATGGCATGGCACAGTGGCAACAATTGATGGGCACAGTGGCAACAATTGATGGGCACAGTGGCAACAATTGATGGGCACAGTGGCAACAATTGATGGGCACAGTGGCTGCGTTTGATGGCATGGCACAGTGGCTGCGTTTGATGGCACAGTGGCGACAATTGATGGCACAGTGGCGACAATTGATGGCATGGTACAGTGTCTGCGTTTGATGGCACAGTAGCGACAATTGATAGCACATTTGTGACAATTGCGGGGCACAGTGGCAACAATTGCTGGGCACAGTGTCTGCGTTTGATGGCACAGTGGCGACAATTGATGGGCACAGTGTCAAAAATTTACGGGCACAGTGGTGGCAATTGATGGGCACATTGGCTTTGTTTGATGGGTACAGTAGGCTGCAATTGATGATTTTTTTTGTCATTTGTTTGCGCCCACCCCAATAATTTTGAGCACCAACCGCCACTGCGTATGATAATTGGATCATTAGTACAGAGCTTTCGAGAGCCGATCAGGACAGTTCATCCGATATTATTCGATCGGACATGCACAGAGGGACATTTTCGTTTAATCAGCACAGCTGTCATTCGAAAATGCAATACAAATGCATTACAACACATGACATCACATGACATTTTTATTCTGTCGTACGAGAATTTTCGTGACTTTAGTAAAGTCATCAGATTCAACGTGAGATTAGCATGCAAAAAAAAAAGAAGACGATTATTCGCCCGATAATCAGATCGAGTGAATGGGGCATTACACTTTCAAATAAAACAAAAACCCAGCAGAGAGAGTGGTAGCCCCTTGTGTAATAACCAAGACAGGTGGGCGGACCAGGTAAATAATGTGCATGCAAAGTATGTGACTGCGTAAAGCGAAGCAATATACCCCCAACGCATATAAAGGGTACTTACCGTTCAAGCCATTTCCACTGCAAGAAGCGAGAGAAGTACATGCTCTCCTGAAAGTCTTCAAATGGTACACCACTCAGATAATCATGAACCACTCTGCAAAAAACAAACATGACAGATATTACTCATGAGGGGGGTTCAGACTTACAGCATTTCTAGCATTTCCTATGGCATGTTCCATTAGCTGCTTAGCCTTATGTGCAATTCAGCTCTGGTTACCAATACCACAGCATGGCAGCATTAGTAGCAATATTAAAACGGTTTAGCAGCTGCATGGGTAAGATGGCAGGCCCAGGTAGGTGACAAAGAGTTACAGACCTTGTACAGGGATTGCCAGGAGCCATTTTAGTGCCTGAAACATATCTGAATTCATTATTGGAGCTCATTCATACATACAGCTATAATACTTGCCCTCTGTAAAGCAATATGTTGTGGATTGCTTTTCAGAGTGCGTTTAACAGGTGACGCCTGCTTTAATCATAAAAATGCCGATCCACCACGGAGCGGCTGCATGTCCCAGTTTAGACTATAAGCACAAATTCTTATATTTCTTTGAGGGCCAGTGACCAGAACTTGTCACCTTCCCTACTGTCTCACGTTGTCCCACTGCTGTCAATTTAAAGGAAAACTATAGTTTTGAAAGTTCTTAGAAATACATGGTAATTACACAAAAACCCTAACTGAATGGCATTTAGTTTGCTAAAGCATTGAGTATCATAAACAACTTTTTTTTTTTTCAATAAACAATTCCTATCTTCCTCCTTTCTTACATCTCAATGCAGTGGATCTCCTGCAGCATCCTTGCAGCCACTTCCTGTTTGCATACACTTCAGTGAAGGCTGCATGAAATCTCAGGGTGGGTTTCCTAATTGTGACAACAGTAGAGTGATGTCTGCTAAATGTGGCCACTTACAGTCTTCCCTCCCATGTGAGAGGGTGACAACACAAGAGCACAAGGTGGAAAAGAACAAAACATTTTCACCCTATAACATGAAATGCCTAAATAAGACCTCATAGGGCAGGCATGTCCAAAGTCCGGCCTGCGGGCCAATCGCGGCCCGTGTTTCAGTTTCAGACGGCCCGCCTGGGAATTTTGCCATGTATATCTTATGTGGCCCCCAAAAATCTCCCAGCGCTGGGGCCACAAAAGGTGTTCATGCTGGCTGCCTCGGAGGGGACAGGGAGGCGGGACTAGTGCCGTACATAAAGGAGTATTTTCTCTTTGCACGGCAGCCTCTGTAAAAGGATGTCCCGTCTCCTGCGCTGCCATTGGACATCTGTTCTGTCCCTCATAGGAGGCAGGACATTCTATTAAAGAGGCTGCCAAAAAAACAGGAGTTTCTCCTGTACATCTGTTGGTGCTCGTCCTGCCCCCTCCCTGTCTCCAAGGCTGCAGATGGGCATGAATCAGGCTGCACTGATGTCAATGGTGAGTCTGCTTTCTGGACAATCTGTTGGGGGCTGCATTCCGGAAAATGTGCGGCAGGGGGGGGGGGATGGGGGGCTGCATTCTGGAGGACAATGTGGGGGGGTGATGCATTCTGGAGGACACACAGCAACATAAACAACAATCTGCAGTGCCCATTTTTTCTGCTTTCAACACATCAAATCATATATCCCATTGACTTTCAGATACCATTGTAAAGAGATAATCAATGTTATTCACTTTACCCGTCAGTAGTAATACATTTATGGCTGATCCGTTTACAATTGCTACACAAGTCATATTGTAATTTAATGATCTTAATCACTTCAGCCCCGGACCATTTAGTTGCCAATTGACCAGGACACTTTTTTAGATTCGGCACTGCGTCGCCTTAACTGACACTTGCGTGGTTGTGCGACGTTGTACCCAAACAAAATTGATGTCCATTTTTTCCCACAAATAGAGCTTTCTTTTGGTGGTATTTGATCATCTCTGCGACTATAAACAAAAGAAGAGCAAACATTTTGGAAAAAAACCCCCACAATGGGCCAGATCCACAAAGAAGTGCCGCTGGCGTAGCCTATCTAAGTTACACTATGCCGCTGTAAGTTACAGCGGCGTATCCATATCCACGAAGAATTTCCACTGTAAGTTATGGCGGCGTAGTGCAATTGTTGCGGCGTAAGGCCGCGCAATTCAAATCAGTAAGATGTGGGCGTGATTTAATGTAAATCATCATGACCCCACGTAAAGGATGTTTTTTCTGAACGGCGCATAAGCCGTCCGTGGAGATATCCCAGTGCGCATGCGCAATATCACGTCGCAAATAGTCAATGAAAACGACATGAACGTAACTTACGCAAATCCCTATTCGCGAACGGTTTACGCAAACGACGTGAACGACGGAAAATTGGACGCTGTCCCGACGTCCATACTTAACATTGAGTACGCCTCTATACAGCAGGGGTAACTTTACGCCTAGAAAACGACTAACGCAAACGATGTAAAAAAATGCGCCGGGCGTACGTACGTTTGTGGATCGGCGTATCTATCTCATTTGCATATTTTACATGGAAATTCAATGGAAGCGCCCCTAGCGTCCAGCGTAAATATGCAACTAAGATACGACGGCGTAATAAACTTACGTCAGTTGCATCTTAGCGTAATTCCGGCGTATCTTGTTTTGTGGATACAAGACAAAGATACGCCAGCGCTAATTTGAAATTATGGCGGCGTATCTGGAGATACGCCGTCGTAATGCTTTGTGAATCTGGCCCAATATCTTTTACTTTTTTTTTACCACCTTTTACTTTGCAGTATTCTTCTACATATTTTTGGTAAAAATAAAAAATAAATCGCAATGAACGTATATTGATTGGTTTGCGCAAAAGTTATAAAGTCTACATAATAGCGGGTAGTTTTATGGCAGTTTTTATTTTATTTTTGTTTTTACTAGTAATGGCAGCGATCTACGATTTTTATCGGGACTGCGACACATTGGACACTTTTGACACATTTTTGCGACCATTGTCATTTATACAGAGATCAGTGCTATAAAAATGCACTGATTACTGTAGAAATGACACTGGCAGTGAAGGGGTTAACCACTAGTGAGCACTGAAAGGGTTAAGTGTGTCCTAGGGAGTGATTCTAACTGTGAGGGGGTGTGGCTACCAGTGACACGCAAGTGATCTCTGCTCCAGATCGTACAAACGATCAAAATTTTCGACAAGAGAACCGTGGATTTTTTTCCGAAGGGAATGTTGGCTCAAACTTGTCTTGCACCAACACGGTCAAACAAATGTTGTCAGATATTCTGACTGTCAAGAACGCGGTGATGTACAACACTACGATGAGATGAGAAAAATTAAGTTAAATGATTCCAAGCATGTGTAGGATTTTTGTGCGTCGGAATTGCATACAGACGATCGGAAAGAACAAGAACTTTTGCCGTTGGAAAATTTGAGAACCAGCTCTCAAATTTTTGCTGTCGGAAATTCCGACAGAAAATGTCCGATGGGCTACACGCGGTCGGAATTTCCGATTAAAAGCTCACATCGTACTTTTCTTGTCGAAATTGCGACCGTGTTTCCTCGGTATTTTTGACACCTATGCATTTTTAAGTGCATTTTCAGCCTTGCAGAAGCACACTACAGTCTATTTTACACAATTTTTCTGTTTTGTGGTTCCATAGACTTCAATTGATCAAAAACGTGTATTGAAAAATGTAAAATGCACCTGGAATATGAAAACTGCAACCTACATAGGTGTAAATCAGGCCTAAAGCCTGCTGTATGATTAAAAAAAAATCAGTGAGACACTTCCTAAGGTTTAAAGTGGTTGTAAAGGCTAATTTTGACCTTAATCTATTATCTGTATTAATAAAAAAAAAAACTTTTAGGTGTTGCTTCCCCTTGCCCCCCCCCCCCCCTCCCCTAAATATTTACCTGAGCCAGATCATGGTCCAGCTCTGTTTTGAGAGCAGTAACACTGCTTGGTGAGAGCCATGGGAGCCACTGGCTCCTGCTGCTGTCAATCAAAGCCAGTGACGAGGGAGCAGGAGGCGGGAGGCTGAGCCACAATGTGGGTGTCAATAAAGAGACACAGTGCAGCTCGGAATCAAGCCCGCATGAGTACCCCCTTAACAAGCGGCTTGACGGGGTTATTCGAAGGCAAGAAGAGCCAGGAGCCCCAGCGGGGGCCCCTAGAAGATGATGATTGGGGCTGCTCTGCGCAAAACCATTGCACAGAGCAGGCAAGTAAGTTTTGATTATTTAAAAAAAGAAAAAAAAAGATTCTTTACAATCACTTTAATTATGTCTAAAGCGAAGCAGACACTGCAACTTTCCTCATTAGAACACTAAAAGTTCACCAGGCAATTATAATAATCTAGTCAGTCCTATTCATCTTCAAATGACTTGGTCAAACAGCTATTTCTTCAGAGCAGAAAAATGTAGGAAACTGCAAAAAAGTTTGATAAAATCCCAGAAATGTAGACTAATTACCCAGAGGGGATTGTTTATTTTTTTTAAAAGTGGAGTTATTCTTTAACGAACAACTGCACATTTAGTAGCTGTACCCTCCACCCCAGTAACCCTCTCCCACCATACATAAAAATTGTTGCCATGCGACCACTGAGACCTGCATACCCTGTCCACAAAAAGATTTTGAATTCATGATTCTTTCACGCAATCATGGAAGAGTCTCTACAGCGACCGGTTTTAAGACTTTTCACAGGCAAATCTATCTCAAATGTATCTTATTCAGTTTTTTTAGAACAGTTGCGAATTGTGTTTTTTTTTTATATACAGATAGCCACTACAGGAAGAATTTACTAAATCAAAAAGGCTATAAAATTAATGCGGCAACACCAAAGGCTTTGTTTTGTACTTCTTGCACTAAAAAAATAATAAGCATTTGCAAAAATAAAATAATAAAAATAATAATAATTAGGGTTGTCCCGATACCACTTTTTTAGGACCGAGTACAAGTACCGATACTTTTTTTCAAGTACTCGCCGATACCGATTACCGATACTTTTTTTTAAATGTGTCCCCCATGAATGCAGCCATGTCCCCCACAAATGCAGCCATGTCCCCCCACAAATGCAGCCATGTCCCCCCACAAATGCAGCCATGTCCCCCCACATATGCAGACATGTCCCCCCACATATGCAGACATGTCCCCCCACATATGCAGACATGTCCCCCCACATATGCAGCCATGTCTCCCCATACCTAAATGCCGCCGCCGCCGTCGCCGCCGTCGCCGCCGCCATCGCCGCCTAGTTAATTAGCGTGCGGGAACATTACAGCTTTCATGTGAATAGCTGTAGTGTTCCCCATCACGCGGTGTATAGACACTCCCCCTTGCTCGGGATTGGACAGATCACCCGTCCAATCCCGAGCAAGGGGGAGTGTCTATACACGGCGTGGTGGGGAACACTACAGCTATTCAAACGAAAGCTGTAATGTTCCCCGCACGCTGATTAACTCGGCGGCGGCGGCCACGTTGCGGTATGCGGTGGCGGCGTCGGGACAACCCCAATAATAATAATAATGTATGTGGCAACAAGCATCCAATTATTTCACCATTAAAAATTATTTTTTATTTTATAACTGCATGCACTCATTAAAACAATAGTTTCCTTTTAGTCTGTCTTTATGTGTTGTATTTATAATGCTCTCACAACAATGGGCACATGACCAATACAAATATTCCAGTGACCTCAGTAATGTGTGCAGGCCGAAAGGTTTCTATATCTACCTATCTATATGTCGCAATCTGGATCAATATCGTCATTCACAGAACAGGCCTCCAGCACAGAATGGAAAACGTAACCATTACAAGGTAAAGGGCACACATTCCATTCACACAGAAGAGAATTCGCAATCTGCTAAGCATTCCAGATAAAATATTACAGGCACGGGGTATTCATTTATAACTGATCCCAAAAAGGGCAGCAGAGAAAACTCAGCTTAAAAAAAAAAATAATAATTGAAACCTACATTACCTATTCTGTTTCATTACCTATATACCGATACAATTCACAAAAATATGTAGTACAAAATACTAAATTATCCTTATTTGGGGTGCAACTGTGATCAGGTGACCTCAGACACACACACTGCAATATAACAATCAGGTCACTCAAGCTTCTCCTCTGCCCAGCTCTCACTAGATACATCTAACCTAAATCAGATCACTTGTCTATGTATATTCTGCTTTCTGTTCTGTGTTTTCACTGCAATATACATGCATTTCCTTGTCACACTGTGGATCACACCCCATGATGAGAAACATCCAGTCAAAACACAGTAAATGCAGCCAATCCTGGGAGAGCTGGAAGGGAGAGGGATGTGAATTGTGAACTTTTTACACAGGATGTGCCTCTGTCTCAGGAAAGTGCATTAGATATGTAAATAACCTGTCATTCACAGCAAGGGGGCGGAACGGACTAAGGTTTTTCTGTGTAAATCCGTTTTTTTTCACTGAACAATAAAAAGAGGATTGCTGAGAGCTGGATTAACTCTGTGTGGCAAGACTGGGCACAGATGATAGGAAATCTAAGGCCACGTACACACGATCAGACAGGTCCAATGAGAACGGTCCGATGGACCATTTTCATCGGACCAGGCTGAAGTGGTCTGATGTGTGTACACACCATCGGACCAAAAATCCGATCAGACCAGAACGCGGTGACGTAGAACACACCGACGTGCTGAAAAAAGGAAGTTCGATGCTTCTAAGCATGCGTTAAATGGATTCTGAGCATGCGTGGGTTTTTGGTCCGATGCTTTGGCGTACTAACCATCGAACCTGTCCGACGGACAGGTGTCCGTCGGACAGATTTTAAAGAATGTTTTAAAACTTTGGTCCGACGGACAACGGTCTGATAGGCCATACACACCATCGAACTGGTCGGAAGAAACTGGTCTGCAGACCAGTTTCATCGGACATGTCTGATCGTGTGTACGCGGCCTTATACCCTACATTGTGACATAAAAAAAAAAAAAATTCGGGTTTACATCCACTTTAATGGCTCTGTGCTCATCGCTGTATTACTGATCTTTACGCAGACGTGTGCATTGATCCATAGACCAGAATGCATCAATAATGCATTAAACACAGCCATGAATAAAGAATGGTACAAAAACATCCTCCGGGAGCAACTTCTTCCAACCAAGAACATGGTGAGCATTATGGTGCACCTTGCCATAAGACAAAAGTGATAACTAAGTGGCTTGGGGAACAAAACATAACATTTTTGGGCCCATGGCCAGGAAACTCTCCAGACCTTAATCCCATTGAGAACTCGTGGTCAATCCTCAAAACGGAGGGGGGTGGAAGAATAAAAAAAAAATAATTCTGACAAACTCCAAGTATTGATTATGCAAGAATGTGCTGGATGTGGCCCAGAAGTTGAGTGGCAGCATGCCAGGGTGAATTTCTAAGGTCTTGAAAAAGAAGGGTCAACACTGCAAATATTGACTCTGCATAAACGTCATGTACCGTATTTATCGCGGTATAACGCGCTCCCGCGTATACCGCGCACCCCCAAAGTGCCCCCCAATCCTGTGGAAAAAAAGTTATTTTGTACTTACAGTTTTGGTGTCTTGCGCGGCGTCCATCGGCGGCCTCGTCGGGTTCGGCGTCCTTCTGCGGCGGGTCCGGTGTCCTCTTCGGCGGGTCCGGCGTCCTCTTCGGCGGGTCCGGCGTCCTCTTCGGCGGGTCCGGCGTCCTCTTCGGCGGGTCCGGCGTCCTCCCCGCTCGTTTCCCGCGCCGAGTTTTGAATACTGCGCCAGCATATACTGAGCGCAGTACACTCGGGCAGGCTCGGCAACTTTCGCGCTCACGTCCTGTACGTCCAGGACGTGACCGCGGAAGAAGCCGAGACTGGCCGAATATACCCGAGTGTACTGCGCTCGGTATATGTCTGCGCAGTATTCAAAATTCGGCGCGGGAAAGCGGGTATCGGCGTATATCGCGCACCCACGATTTTGCCCTGATTTTCAGGGCAAAAAAGTGCGCGATATACGCCGATAAATACGGTAATTGTCAATAAAAGCCTTTGACACTTATGAATTGCTTGTAATTATACTTCAGTATACCATAGTAACATGTGACAAAGCCACGGCTGTACATTGTGCCAAGCTAGAACAATGTAGGCATGCAAACAAACAATTCCTGGACTTCAGTTTTAAACATACATAAACACCTATCTTGAGAAATGCTACAGGATGTGATTGAAATAAACGTGTGATCTTATAAATTTGTGACCAAATAAACAATAAAAAGAAGAAGTTACCATGTTACAGATAGAGTACTGCTGTGTTGCACACATTTATTAAAAACTCAGCTCTTTCCATTCCTATGTAAGCCTATTCAATCTCGCATTCTTTATACTGCAGTCACACAACATAAAGAGTGAATAGCAGCTTCATGTACAGAGTGGATCTGTCAGACCTGGAATTGCTTTGGGTCATATCCAGACATGCTTGTGCACATTTTTATGCTGCTGTTCCAGAAATACTGTCCGGAGCAGCATGCACTGGGTGGGAGACTGACATCTCCACACTAAAGTTTACAAAGTGCATTCCTTGGGATTAATGTAAAGAAGGCATATATTTACATTGCGCAAGCCAAATTCTATTTCCTTAACTGCCGTATGGAAACCCTGCCATTTATTATACTGAAATGTATTACACACAACTACAATTAGAGTGGAATGTTAAAAATGATAATTTCTTGCTTACTTTAGCTATGTATATATCTGTGGCCTAAAAGGGAAACAATCATCACTTTTTAGTTGTACATCAGGAACCTAAAAATCCCCCCAAAAAAACGATAGCAGAAATGTTATGCCGACATGTTTCTGTAGCTAGATTTTCCTAACTGTAGCGCCCATGTACTTCCAAGTACGAGTGCTAGTAAATTTAAGGCCCCGTACACACGACCGAGAACCTCGTCGGGCTAAACCCATCGTTCCGCCCGACGAGGTTCTCGGCCGGCCGGCGAGTTCGTCGACCAGGCTGTTGAAAAAGGCGTCGAGCCATTAGTCCCGAAGGCCCGTCGAGCAAATAGAGAACCTGCTATCTATTTTGGCTCGACGAGCTTCCCGACAGGACACTCGACGAAAGTGTACACACGATCGAGCTTCTCGGCAGAATATGGATCCCAGCGAGCTTCTCGCTGGATTCTGCCGAGAACCTCGGTCGTGTGTACGGGGCCTTAGGGGATGATCAGCGTGTAAGTGACTCTGATCTGAATTCTGATTATTGTAAGGCTCTGCTGTGGGCTCATTCTGTTGTGCCTGGGGTGTTGTTCCACCCCAGGACGGCAGATGGCAGCAGTGGAAGCTGAGGTTCGGGTGTTCTCTCCAATCAACCAATCGGGAAGCTTGGGCCTCGCTGGGCATGCTGGGAGAGGGTACTTATGAGGCAGACACCATTTTAGGGGTTGTTTCCTCCTGGAGTGTGGCACCCACCTTTAGGGTGATCACCTCACCGCGCCCCGAGCATTATGGCCTACCTGGCTGGGTCGTGGGTGCTACACAGAGTTCCTGGTTCCAGAGCCAAGTTGGTCAGGAACAAATTTGAGCAGGACAGGGACCCAGTGACTGACTGGGCTCCCACCTAGTGGGTTTAGCTGTTCGGTGGGGAGTCCAGTTGAGGAGCACTATTGAGAGGCTGGCGGTCCAACAGTATTGAGACGAACCATCGGGGATCAAGGTACTGGACACTAGGGGATTGATTCCTCTCTCAGTCGGTACCTGTACGACGTTGAAGGAAAGATTTAGGCAACACTTTTATTCGGGAGAAGTTCCTCCGTATCTATAATCAGGGAAGGCCTGTGGCAGAGGCACTTTCCTGATGGTCATTTAGAAGAGTCTGTGGCAGAGACATCCTTCTCAAGTTCCAAGCGATACTCTGGCTGCCAGGTTGGTGAGAGAGACCTGTCCAGGTACGCTATACCCACTCAGGCTGGAGTGGTGAAAGAAAACTAATTGTTGTCGGAGACAGGACTGTTTCCATATCCAAGGCCTGAATCGGCTCTTCTCCTTCCAACCCTTTGTCTATCCTTCCCATCACCTGTTAATTGTTTTTTCCTGGCTGAGTAATAAAGAGCACATATAAAGAGACTTCCTATTTGCGGACATTCCTTTACTGCTATTGCATGCATCGTTCACTCTAGACACTTCACCGGAGCCATGAGATAACATGCCATCCCATCATATCTCAGCAGCTCCTGCGGGGGTAGTGCTACATAACTATAAAATTATTTCTGCTGCTTGAGATTTTTGGACTAATTGTCATAATTGGCTCTGGGCGTTTAAAGTTGAACTCTATTCGATACACTTTTTTGTTTTTGGTTAGCAAGGGAGTGGGTTAGATCATCTGTCCGGCTTTTATTGCAATTTGATCCCCGTTGGAGAGGTTTCCTGTCTTGCTGACACACACAAGGGTGTTGTAATTTTTCTCCCTATTATAAGTTCACTTTAGAGGGGACCCCTCATAATATACTATAAATATAGGATCTCTCAATGGACACTTGTTTTAAAAGGCTCAAGCCCAGAATGGATTCTGCATTTCCCATAGGTGTGCATTAGGGTATGCATTAGGGTATGCACCCCAAAGCTCAAACGAGACAGTGAATGAATGGGAAGTGCTCTGTGCTGAGAGGCTTTCTGTTCATTCACAAACTGAAACCTAGTAAGCACAGTTTACTATGCTTCAGTTATGAATGGACATATGCATTAGCCCCTTCCTGTGCTCTCCATCCTGAAACATCCCCCGCAGCAGCCCAGGGGAGAGGAGAGGAGGGAAGCCAGCAGCACTGTGGGGCAGGTGGCCAACAGGGGGGGGGCCTGGAAGTAGGAGAAAATTACACTGCACATAGTGATTAGTGTGTGCCCAGGCACACCTGGCACCCCCCCTCCCTGCGCACACCTATAGCCTTTCCTACCTAGAGACCAGAGTTGCTAACCTTTTAGGTTAAGGACAGAATCCCATTAGGTTGTCCAAAATGTCCCAATAGCCCTTTCGACAGTCAAAACCATCACCCCCACCAAACCCATTAGGTACCAGAATGACTACATAATAGGTCAACAGCTTGGCTTCACTTACTTCATATGTATAGCTAGGAACAGAACAGCTTAAGGGCCCTTTCACACGTACGGACAAACGGTCCTTATTTTACAAGTCCGTATACGGACTTGTAATGCAACCCTATGGGATTGTGGACGTTAGCGGACGATGCATCCGCTAACGTCCGCAAAGATCCGCGTCCGCAAAGATCCGTTTTTTCAGACGGAAGAAAACCCTATTTTCCTGACGCATTCATGGCAGCACACACTGGGTTGTGACTCCGCCCCCACAACCTGACAGGATTGGTTAGCTATAAATTTGATTAGGAGACACCCGGCATCATTCTCTTTTTTTATCCTCACCTGAACAGGACATGGACGTACAGCTTGTCTCCTACCGCTATCGCCCCAGCAGGTTCAGCCTCTCCTGTTTGGAAGTCCCCCCTGTACAGTCTCTAAAGGAGCTCTATGGGGGGAGCCCCGCTCTGGTGGTCTCAGGGGTTAAATCCCGGCAATACCTGGCTCTATACAAGCTCTAAATGAGCTTATATATTTGGCATGGCTCCCCTTAGGTCCGGTGGCTATATATCTCCTTGGCTGGCTATTTTTTTTACATTTACTCGAAAACCTTTTTTTCTCCCTCGCTCTCACCTTTTAATTCAGCAGGCTTGCTGGGCTCTGCTGTCCCACGTCTCTCTGCTCCGCCGCGCCCCCCCTTGGCTGCTCTGCGCATGCGCGCAGCAGAGCTATGAGGTCGGCAGTCTCTCCTGCCCTCATCCAAAATGGCGACGGGCCGCGAGCGGCGCTTCTGCGCAGCGCGCTGCGCGCGCGATGACGTCATCAGCGCCGCGACGGCGGCGCCAGATTTAAATAGCTCTTTTTTCCTTTTTCCTCTCAAGGCTGCTGCTTTGCCCCAATTCTTCTGGAATTTTCGCCCTAGGTGACTGAGTACCTTCCCCCTCTTGGGAACAGTTCTTCCCTCACCTTTTTCTAACCCTTTTTCCACCCTTTTGCCTCCTCCAGCTGCTGCTTCTAAAACTGTGTCCGTACACTTCATGGAGCCCACTGCCCTAGCAGACCACTGCCAACAAACGAGGTATGGAGGCCGTCATAGGGTAAGTACTGAAGAGACAAAAAGAGAGCCGGCCACTAAGCACTGCTTTTTTTTTGCAGTCCCACCAGGCCCAGAGATGCAAGCCCACGGCGCAGGGAGAGATCCAGGCAGACATCAAGCAGGAGGTCCCGCAGAAGCCGATCAAGATCTTCCTCCCGCTACCATCGGTCTAGACATAGCCGATCACGCCGCAGCCGATCTCGCCACAGAAGCAGGTCTCACCGGAGACGGTCCCCCTCATTGCACCGCGAACGCCACCATACCCGTCCTGCGGCTAATGCCTGCTGGGTGTGCGGTGCTATTGCATTGCCAGGAAAATTAGCCTGTCCCACCTGTCTTAAAGAGGCAGTCGGAGAGACAGAGGCGGACGCCAGGATAGCTAAAGACATTGCTCAAGAGCCGGTACGAGAATCAAGCTGGACTTTGGTCCCTACTGCCAGTGACGATCCCACCCCTGGCACCTCATCAGCTTTCGGCCCTTACGCCCAGCTAGCGGGGAACCTATCCGATCATGAAGAGCATGAGATGAGATCGGGATTTGACTTCAGCCTAGTTGAACCCTTTGCACGCTCTGTTAAAGAGACCATAGGCTGGGAGGAACCCGTAGCAGAACCAAAGATTGGGAAGTATTTTCCTGAATTAAGGAAGGATCCCGAACTGTTTCCCTTCATAGAGGAATTGGAAGATCTCATTAAAGATGAGTGGGAAAAACCTGATAAACTACCTGGTCTCTCTAATAAACTCGCCAAGCTATACCCTCTAATGGAGTCTAAAGTTTCTTCCCTTATCAACCCTCCGGTTGTGGACTCGTCCCTGATGCGGCTCGCCCGACATGTCACTCTACCAATAGAGGACGCAGTCTCGTTCCGAGACGTTCTTGACCGCAGGATGGACTTGGAGTTGAAGAAAGCTTACTCTTCAGCAGGGGGAGCATGTAGACCAGCTATTGCCACGGCTGCTGTTGCCAGGGCCATGTCCACATGGGCAGCCAACGCAGAGAAGTCTCTCCTAGAGGGCACCGACCTGGAGGAAGTGATATCGTCTTTACAAGAGATCAGGCTAGAGGGAGACTTCGTGGCAGGAGCCTCAGTAGATATCATCCGTTCCTCGGCTCGTTCCATGTTTGCTTCGGTAATGGCCCGCAGAGCCCTATGGCTGAAACCCTGGGTCGCCGACGCGACCTCTAAAACCAATTGGTGTAAAATACCATATGATGGCATAAACCTGTTCGGCGCAAAATTAGACTCGGCGATCTCCATAGTTACGGGAGGAAAGTCAGGGCTTATCCCCTCTGACAGGAGGCCTAAGCCCCAGAGGGGGCCTACCTTCAGGCATAATCTGCCTGATAGATACAGAGAAGCCAGAGCCTATTAGGCATGTGCATTTCGTTTCGTTCCGAATCGAAATTCGGACGAATTTTCCATTATTCGGACATTCGGATGCATACGAATTTCCGAATTGCTATAATAACGAAAAATTTCGACCGTTTTCGGAATTCGTTCATTTTCGACCGAATTTCAAAAAAAAAAAAAAATTGGTCGAAATCGAATTTTTTTTTTCGAATTCCGAATCGAATACCCGCGGACTACATTCGATCGGAATTCGAAAAAAAAAAAAAAAATATATTTTCGAATTTAATTCGAAAAAAATTCTATTAGAAAAGAGACTATTTGTTTTCTAATCTGGTTGAAATATTTTCGATTTCGACCGATTTTTTCGAAATTCGGTCGAAAACGAACGAATTCGAAAAACGGTCGAAATATTTTCGATTTCGACCGTATTTTTCGAAATTCGGTCGAAAACGAACGAATTCCGAAAACGAATTCAACACATGTAACGAACCTAACTTAACGAAATTTATTAAATGACGAATTGAAACGAAACGAAACGAAACGAATTTTTCACTTTTGCACATGCCTAGAGCCTATCGTCCAGGCAGGGAATTCAGAAGGGATAGGAGAACTACTCGCCCCCCCTTTGCTCGGGCTCAGAAGACCAAGGCCATTTCCACAGGAGATCAGCAAAAGTCCTTTTGAAAGCTTGCCTGCCCACCCAGCTCAGGTGGGCGCCAGGCTCAGGAAATTCGCGCAAGTTTGGTCAGAGCACATAGAAGACCCATGGGCCCTTTCCACGATCAAACTAGGCCACAGATGGAACTTCATGGGGGCATTGCCTCACAGGGTCTTCCAACCCACCAAAATTCCTTCCTCCCTGCACAAGCGAAAACTTCTCATTCAATACGTCTCAGATCTAATCCGAAAGGAAGCAGTCGTGGAAGTTCCTTCTCACCAAAGGGGCAGGGGGTTTTATCCCCCTCTATTTTTGGTGCGAAAAAAATCAGGGGATCTTCGCCCCGTATTGGACCTCAAACGCCTCAACAAGAGAATCCAGATAGAGGCTTTCAAGATGGAGAGTCTCCAGTCTATCCTAGCAGTGAACCTAGGAGATTGGATGCTGTCTGTCGACCTGTCGGACGCTTACCTTCACGTGCCAATCTACCCAGCCTTTCAGAAATACCTGCGCTTTTCCATCAGCCAGCACCACTTTCAGTTCCGATGCCTACCCTTCGGCATCTCTTCAGCACCCAGGACGTTCACAAAAGTCCTCCTCCCGCTCATAGCACTCCTCAGGAAGAGGGGCTTGCGGGTTCATCATTACTTGGACGACATACTGCTCCTGGCAGCAAATCGAGAGACTCTCCTCCTCCAGCGGAAGATCCTAATCACAACCCTTCAGAACTTCGGGTGGTTAATCAATTGGCAGAAGAGCAGCCTCCAACCTTTACAATTGATGACATTCCTCGGAGCAGAGATGGACACGAAGCAGAACAGGGTGCAACTGCCCCTAGAAAAGGTGCAACCCCTAGCTCGGAAGGTACGAAGTCTACTATCCTCCGGATCCAAATCAGCCAGAACCTGCCTCAGCATGCTGGGCTCTATGTCCTCAACCATACCTATGATCCAGTGGTCCCAGTGGCAAATGAGATCCTTACAAAACACCCTTCTCAGTCAATGGGATGGAGCCTCAATGCACCAACCCATCAATATCCCCAGCCAGGTGCGTCTCAACCTTCTTTGGTGGACTCAGCCTTCCAATCTCAGGAGATTCAGACCTATAGCCCCTCCGAGTCCGGAGGTCGTGACATCAGATGCCAGCGAGAAGGGCTGGGGAGCTCACTACCAGGATCAGACGGCCCAGGGACGGTGGCACTTTCCTGCTCGGGGAGTGGTCTCAAATATTCTGGAGCTTCGGGCAGCGTTCCAAGCCCTCTTAGCATTTGCGCCTCTTCTGCAAGGGAAGCCCGTCCTAATCCGGATGGACAACAGGGTGGCGGTGGCCTATATCCAGAGGCAAGGCGGTACCCGAAGCCGCACATTATTGGAGGAGGTTCTCCCCATAATGAAGTGGGCCCAAGCACATCTCTCGGACCTGCGGGCGGTTTACGTTCCAGCGGCTCAGAATACGCTAGCCGACTTTCTAAGCAGGGAACTTTGGTCAAACAACGAGTGGTCCTTGAACCTCCGGGAGTTCTCTATTCTGACGGAGGCCTGGGGGGTCCCAGAGATCGACCTAGCAGCAACACCAGCCAATACCAAGTGCTCAAGATTTCTATCCAGAGTGCCATTTCCGACAGCGGAAGGGACAGATTGCCTTCTCCACCCATGGGACTTCAACCTGGGGTACGTCTTTCCCCCGACTCCCCTGATAGCGAGATTCCTATGCCGACTCCGGAGATCATCAGCGACAGTAATTGCGGTAATACCGTTTTGGCCAAGGAGGCCGTGGTTCACAACTCTCTTACAACTCAATACCCGACCTCCAATTCATCTTCCAGCATCACCAGACCTCCTACACCAAGGTCGGTTCCTCCATCCAGCCCCCGACAGGCTCCACTTGACAGCCTGGAGGTTGAGAGGGCTAGATTAAGGGAACAGGGATGTTCCCAGGCAGTCATAGCAACTTTGATGCAAGCCAGGAAGGTTTCCACTAACACCGTTTATACCAGAATTTGGGAAAAGTTCTCCCACTTGGCACAACTTAAAGGTTGGAATCCTATCTCGCCAGAGCCTTACCAGGTCCTGGAGTTCCTACAAATGGGAATCGACAAAGGTCTAAGCTCTAGCACCCTAAAGGTACAGATCTCCGCTCTGTCTGCAAAGACTGGCACCAGATGGACCCTGCACCCTTTAATCACCCAGTTCGTACAAGCTTGTATAAAGATCAGGCCCCCAAGAAGACCATCCTTTCCGGCCTGGGACCTTTCACTGGTTTTGGAAGTACTATCCAATCCTCCTTTTTTTCCACTCAGCTCAATCTCCTTATGGGACCTGACCCTAAAACTGTCCTTCCTCATTGCTGTAGCTTCAGCTAGGAGAGTGTCGGAGCTACAGGCTCTCATGTCTAAAGAACCATATTTAGTTTTCCTGCCAGACAGGGTGGTGTTGAGGCCTTCTGATCGTTTCCTCCCTAAAGTTACATCGGCCTTCCACTATGGTCAGGACATCATCTTGCCATGCCTTACTAACGAAGTTGGTGAGCCTCATGCCTTGGACATTAAGTCTACACTTTCCAGCTACCTGTCGGCTACCGTCCACCTTCGGTCAACGGACACCCTCTTGATTATACCTCACGGAGCCAGGCGGGGTCAGGCAGCCACTTCCCGGACTATCGCCTCTTGGCTAGTCAAGACTATAGGAAAGGCATACTCTACTCAACAACGGGAGATTCCGGAAGGCATCAAAGCGCATTCAACCAGGGCAGTGGCGACCTCTTGGGCAGCATATTGCGGGGTCTCGTCAGAAACCATCTGCAGGGCAGCAACCTGGTCCTCCAGGCATACCTTCATCTCCCACTACAGAGTGGACGCAGCTCTTCTGGCTACAGCGGAGTTTGGCAGATCTATCTTCAGGGCCAATTCTTCTGCTCTCTAGGAAATAAATACTTTGCATTGAACCCTCCCGACTGGCGAGTTATTTCCCAGTGTGTGCTGCCATGAATGCGTCAGGAAAATGGAAAATTGTATACTCACCTTTCCGTAATTTTCCTTTCCTGACGCATCTTCATGGCAGCACACAACTGCCCACCCTGTTGTTCAATGATGATATTTACGGAGAATGATGCCGGGTGTCTCCTAATCAAATTTATAGCTAACCAATCCTGTCAGGTTGTGGGGGCGGAGTCACAACCCAGTGTGTGCTGCCATGAAGATGCGTCAGGAAAGGAAAATTACGGAAAGGTGAGTATACAATTTTCCATTTTTCTTCCGTCTGGTGGATCGGATCGGATGAATACGGACAGACGGTCCGTATTCATCCGATTCCCCATAGGTGAGAGCGGAGGAAAGGCAGGGCGGTCTCTGCACAGTGTGCGGGGACCGCCCTGTCCGCCGACAGTTCAGCTGGGATTTACGGATGATCCCCGCTGAGCCGACAGACACACACGGGGCGGATCAAAAACGGTCGGCTCCGTGTGAAAGAGCCCTAAAGAAGTACAAAGGAAAATAAATCACTGCTCCAGGTGGGTCTCATGAACAATTAGGGAGCCTCCCAGAAGACCAAGGTGCTGGCAATGCACTAGGCAAATACAGAGATTCCAAAGGATATGGACAGCGGCACTCCAGGATAACTTCAAAAGTTGTCTTTTATTGGTAAAATCCAGGACATGTACAACTACATACAGCCAGAAAGGGGACAGCTGTCCCCTTTCTGGCTGTATGTAGTTGTACATGTCCTGGATTTTACCAATAAAAGACAACTTTTGAAGTGATCCTGGAGTGCGGCTGTCCATATCCTTTGGAATCTCTGTATTAGCTTAAAGAAGTAGTAGCATTCCTATTATTAATAAAGTCTTGCAGGGCACAAAGTACATGTAATACTTTGTCACATCTTTCTGTGTGTTGCGGAAGGCGACCTATGTTGTTAGACAGGAAGTCCCACCTACTTCTATGTCCAACCTGCAGCGCAGCTAGGAACGCAGCTAGCAAGGCGATGAGTGCATTGATAGTCGGTGCTTAACTCAGGGCGATCTTAATAGCGCCATGGACCCCTGGGCAAAGTAATGCTCTGGGGCCCCTACAACGATGACAGTGCAGGTAAACAGACATCAAGTAGGTAGGCGGAATACGGCCTCCTTTGTGTATGTATCACTCGCAGTGCCATCATGGGGCCCCCAATTTTGGGGCAGCGTGGGCTCAAGGACCAGCTGCTTTGGGGGAAAAACAGGGGCCCCCCCATGTAGCTGGGGCCCCTGGGCAGTGCCCACATGTGCCCTCTCATTAAGACAGCCCTGGCTTAACTCCATGCACTTGTCCAAGACAATAGCTGGCTAAAGGAATACAGAGGGAGCGGGATGTCTGCCTTCTATTCCTCTGTATTTCTTTTTCTGGTGCTGGTCTTGGAGCTGTAGAGAAGCAACATCTATCAAGAAGACATCTCCTTGCCAGCTGTGTTGTTGGGCGGCTGTGGGGGAGCTCTGTCCTCTGTCCACCATGGTGCTAGCCATCGGCAGCCCATAGGTAGATGAGACAAAGTATCACGTGTCCCCTGTAATAAAAAAAGAAATGAGACAAATATACAAGTTAACCACAGCTAGTAAGATTTTTGCTGTTTTTGTATAAGCGAAGAAATCAGTTACTGACAATGTTACTTGCATGTCACGTGACATATCCAGTGGATTTCTAAACTTTGATTTTAGATGCAATAATGCGATTCAATAATATTTTTTTTTGATAATTATTCAGGGATCCAGTCCCACAACTCCATCATTTGGTTTCCATAACCCCAAGGGCTATAGATATCTCTGTTAAAGAACTCCTAGAACCTGAAACAGGGATGCAGGGCAGAAGTTTAGATTTTATTTTCTATCACTGGCTGCATAATTGCTCCTCATCAGTGATTTCTTAAGCAGCAAAAGTCTGGAGATGACAGCCAGAGCACGCCTATTAAACGTTGTCAGGAATTAATTTTACCATAAAAAATTAGTGGCGGCGGCGGCGGCAGTATGGTCTTAAATAAGACTGTGTCACTTTACCCTGAAAGGGGAAAACCACTGAGTTATGTCCTATTACTTTAATACTGTTGAATTTGGCACTCTGTTTTGAGTTAAACATGCCTGGGTAAGCAAAAAAGAAGCCTCAACCCAATGGTAGGACCCTAGGCTGTTTTTAAGTCATGGGCCCTTCATCAATTTATTTGTATTATGCATAAGAGTCAGCGAACAAAGACATTTGTGTTTTACTTTAAAAACAGATGTGTGGAATATTTATGCAGTATAACAAAGTGCGGGATCTCAAGCCTCAGTATACTCATTGAAAATGACATATACAAATCTTCTAGGTACAGTAGTGAGCATATCTATGATCTTCTAAAGCAAGGTTAAACCTCTGCAAAATAAAAAGTAGGCACCATGAGATTTTTGCCATAATGTGCTAGTATACACTGGCATATTAGCACATTATGGCATTTGCCTGGCAAGCAATCCCCTTCAGCACCAGTTGGTCATGAATGTTTCCATCTTCTCCTGGTCTCCCTTCTATGTTCAAAATGTTTGGCCAGCCTGCAATGATGTCACTCCCGCGCATGGAGTAACATGTCATGTCACAGAACTGTACATGCATGGACCAGTGTACAAAACGCTGACAGAAAGCCGAAGAGACAAAAAGGGGTTTTTCGGTCATTAAAAAATCCTTCCTGTTAGCATTTTTTAGATTTCTAGGTTTAATTCCACTTTTTACATAAGGAAAACAGACAGATTATCTTGTGAAATAAAAGACTAAGAACTTGCAAAACAAACTGGCTTACTAGAGGGCATTATGCACACAGGACGTCATTAATGCAGCATTTACAGGCGTCTGACAATTCGTTTTTTCTATCTTTAAACGCCTCTTTGTGTTAGCCTATGTGCCCATGCAAACACAGCGTTTAAAAGTGTTTAGAGACAGGAAAAAAACCCATCACTTGAGTGTCCAGAAGAGGATTGTTTGGATAGAAAAAAATGCATTTAGGCTTGTTTGCACAGTAATGCATTTTAATGGTCAGAATCAATTAATATTCTGGACAGTACAATGCAATAATGCCAAACGCACCTGCAAAACATGGCTTTAGGCAAATTTTTTCATGTTTTTAAGCAGTAAAAATGTCCATTGTGCATGGGACCTTTAAGCCTCTAAAGCAGGGATCTCCCAACTTTCTAAACAAAGGGCGAGTTAACTCTCCCTCAGACATTAGGTGGGGCCAGACTTGGGCCAATGGGAGTAGAAAATGTGGCATTCAGTGGGAGGACTAGTGTCCCATCATTCATGTCAATGAAAGGAATTGTGCCCTATCATTGGCATCGATGAAAGGAATTGTGCCCAATCATTGGTGTCAATGGAAGGAACTTTGACATTTTGATAGTGTCAATGGGAGGAACAGTGCTCCGTTCTTGGTGTCAGAGGATGGAATAGCGCATCCAAGGGCCAAATAAAGACAAGCAAAGAGCCACACTCGGCCCCAGGGCCACAGTTTAGAGACCCCTGCTCTTGAGAATCAAAGTCCCAGATAGCAAGCAAATGTGCTGAAAGTTTGAAAATTACTTTCTTAGCTATTGCTAGACCTGCCAGGCTTCACAAGTTTGTTGCACAATTGCAGAAAGTCTACATTGGATGACTCCAGATCAACTTTCTTTTCAAACATTCTGCAAGTTGGCTGCAAGTTTTGGTTAAGTTATGTTGTGCCATAGTTATCCCACCACAGGCATTGCTGTGGCTGAATTTTTATGCTGTAGACTTGCAGAGCTCTTGCTGTAGACTCACCACTACAACTTTGCTCTTGCTAGAGACTTGCCATGCAAATTTCCTACAAATTGGAAGTGTCAACTAGAACTTGTGCTTTAAGTGCTTTGCAAGTGTACACATTGCCAGTGAAGATGTGCAGCAAGTTAAAAGACTTACAATTCAGCCATGCCACAATTTTTTGGCAAGTTATCCTTGCTATCTTGGGTGCTAAACTGTATTAGCACCCCCATGGATTCCCCTGGAGGCTGTAGCCCCCCGGGCAGTTGCCCATTGTGCTCCTATTATAAACCATTACTGCTTCTACCGCATATACATAATAGTAGGAACTAATGGGGGACCATGTTGAAACAATAGCCCAAAGTATTACTTACCTAGTGCAGTCTTTAAAGAGCTCCTTGCAGGGACTTTGCTCCAGCCTCTCCTTACATTCATGAACTGTGTCCTGAGGTATTTCCGGCAAATGGGCAGCAGACTGGCAAACAGAAACACAAAGAACAAGGTGAGTTTCAAACAGCAGTTCCATCACCGAGAACATAAAACAAAGTTTAAAATATGGTAGCTCTCTTCAAAGAGACATGCAATCTTTCATGTTTAGAGCGTTTGGAGTATCAGCTTAACAATTTTTAAAAAGGTGTTTATTACAGAAAAGGCTGTGCAAGAAAATATTTAAAGAATATTGCAAAACAACCAATTTGCAACAGTAAAATAAAAAAGGATTATAAGTGAAACAGCACCTACAACTGAAGTGTAAATGTGGCAAAAAACAACCCTTGCGGTGGGAGCTCCCATCACACTGCAAGAGTTAAATGCTTGTTATAGCTAGGAGGGCACAGATAAACAGAAATACCTACCTTAATCCTGACTTCGCCAAGCTGCCCTAATCAGTGTGATCGGTCCCCCATAGACTCCTCAGTAAGGCTCTTTGAGGTGCAGTGACATGCTCACCCCAACCTTGCACACTGCAGGGTTATTAGAATTGCAAATAATGATGCCTGTTCCCCATAGGTTAAGCCAGTGTTTCTGTTGAGGAACCCTTTAAAATTATAAATAATCTCAAGGCACTCTTTAACCACTTAAGCTCCGGACCAATATGCTGCTAAATGCCCAGAGGCGTTTTTACAATTCGGCACTGCGTCGCTTTAACAGACAATTGCGCGGTCGTGCGACGTGGCTCCCAAACAAAATTTGCATCCTTTTCTTCCCAGAAATAGAGCTTTCTTTTGATGGTATTTGATTGCCTCTGCGATTTTTTTGCGCTATAAACAAAAATAGAGCGAGATTTTTGAAAAAAAAATCTATATTTTTTACTTTTTGTTATGAGAAAAATGGAATAAACTAAATTTTAGTCAAACATTTAGGCCAAAATGTATTCAGCCACATGTCTTTAGTAAAAAAAGAAAAAACGCAATAAAAAAAAAATTAGCTACCTAGCGGCAACAGCGACACTGATACATCGATCATAAAAACTATCGCTTAGTGACTCTGGTAATACGGGGTGAAAGGGTTAACTAGGGCGGTGATCAAGGGGTTAAAACTTTATTAGCGGGAGGTACGGGGCTACCCTGGACCTAACACTAACTGCCTGTCACACTAACTGTCACACTGACACTAAATGCAGTGATCAGTAAATATATGATCACTGCAATCAGTGACATTGTGACAGGGGGCTGGGGGGGGGGTGATCGGAAGGGGTTAAATATGCCTATGTGTGGTGTCAGTGTACTGTTGGTGCGACTTACTGTAAGTCTTCTTTCCTCTCGGCAGATTGCAAATACCGCCGAGAGGAGAGCTGACATCACTTCCTCTGCCAGTGTTTACATTACACAGGCAGAGAAAGTGACACGGCGGGGGGTTGCTGGATTGGCTGGGAGCGATCACGAGGGGGCGGACAGAATCGAGCAGCCGCCCCCCTCAGCACGGATCGCTCCCGCAGGTAAGCCGTCCGCCGAACGCAGCAGAAGGGGTCCCGATCGGACCCCCGACCCGCTAGAAGGCAGGGACGTACATGTACGCCCATCTGCCTGTACGTGCCATTCTGTGGACGTACATAGTCGTGCGGCGGGCATTAAGCGGTTAAAATTATGGACTCAAGGCACCCCATTTTAAAATGTAAAAAAATATTTTTAAAAGCTTTACATAATGCAGCCACATCCACATGTAGGACACCCAACGTTGGAGGTGATTTAATCTTCCAAAGCGAGTACTCTTTTGCACACTGGCACAGACTAGTATTCCAATGTTTCTCTTTTCCCTCAATTTCTCTCCATCAGTCAGCTAATGTCACCCCAGTGCCCACACTGCCAAAAGTACCAGCACTTGGTTTAATGATCATGGCATCATTGTGCTTGATTGGCCAGCAAGCTTCCCTGACCTAAACCCCATAGAGAATTTGTGGGTTATTGTCAAGAGGAAGATGAGACACCAGAACCAACAATGCAAATGAGCTGAAAGCCGCTATCAAAGCACCCTGGGCTTCCATAACACCTCAGCGGTGCAAAAGGCAGATCGCCTCCATGCCACGCCACATTGATGCAGTAACTCATGCAAAAGGAGCCCGACCAAGTACTGAGTGCATACTATATTGTAAATGGACATACATACTGTCCATTGCCGGCAATAGCCGCCGATTTGGTATGCGATTTGACATGTGAAATTACATCAATGTGAACCTGTCAAGTAAAAACATTTTTTTTTCTCTGTTTTTTTTATTAAATGTTCCTTTGTTTAAGCCTTAATTAACTCATTCTTCTCCATTTACATATTTCCCTGCAGATTTTTTATGTTAACTATTCTATAAATTATTAATAAACAAAACTTTAAAGGGGTTGTAAAGGTTCATCTTTCATTTTCTAAATTGGTTCCTTTAAGCTAGTGCATTGTTGGTTCACTTACCTTTTCCTTCAATTTTCCTTCTAAATGTTTTTTTTTCTTTGTTTGAATTCCTCACTTCCTGTTTCTCCTCAGTAAGCTTACAACCATCATCTGAGCAGTGGAAAGTCATTTAGAACAGCTTACTGAGGAGGAACAGGAAGTGAGAAATTCAGACAAATAAAACAAAGAATAAAAACATTTAGAAGGGAAATGGAAGGAAAAGGTAAGTGAACCAACAATGCACTAGCTTAAAGTAACCTATTTAGAAAATAAAAAACAAACCTTTACAACCCCTTTAACATATATTTGCATGTTTCACATTGAAAAAAAGCGCAAATAAATATGTATTTAATTTGTAAATAACTTTTCAGCGCTTTGTACCATTGCTGACAGCTGAAGTATAAATAAAACAGTTGCAGTATGCATCGGTAATTGGTATCGGCGAGTACTAAAAAAAAAAGTACCGTTACTCGTAACAAAAGTGGTATCGGTGCATTTATATGACATAAAATTAATATAAACCAAAACTTATATTGTGTGAAGGTGTTAAAATTCTGGCCAGGTTTTTATTTTTGCCCATGTCCCCACTGTCGAGATTTTCTCTCTCTGATCATTGTCTCCAAGTCATAACATGAAAAAAATCCCAAATTTTATAAAAAAGGGGCAATATTCCAAAACGGACAGCTGTCTATGAGGGAGATATTCCCTACTGAAAGGCATTTCCCTCTCACTTCCTGTTGAGTCAACAGGGCAGGAAACAAAGGTAAACCTGCTCATGGAGGCATAGACTGGGAAAAAAAACAGGGGTTTTAACCATTTTTTACTCTAGCCAAAAAAAATGAATTTAGAGTCTCATGCTTTAGTTGGCTCCTGCTTAAAGCCCAACTCCAGTATATTTGAAAGTTCTTCCATTGCTTCTTTTGCACTGTGTGGTTTAGTCTAGAGCAGTGGTTCTCAACCTGGGGGTTGGGACCCCCTCGGGGGTTAAATGACGTTTTGCCAGGGGTCACTGAATCCTGGGCTGTTGCTGAAGCCCGCCGCACTCCCAGCCTTTTTGCAGACGCCCAGCAGGGCAGTCCCTGGAGCCTGTGGCATGGCTGTGGGGCAGGCAGAGACTAGAGGTCAGCTGACTGGTGAGAAATGTGAAGTGTTAGGGGCTGGAGGAGACCCTATCTTCTGATTTTGGCATAGGTGTCACTGCTGCAAGACACTACAGAGCTGGAGAATACATGAGAGGGAGAGGAAAAGAGGGAGAGAAAGAAAAGGAAAGATGGCTAAAGAGGGATATTGGAAAAAAATAAAAACTTAAAGGGTCACTAAAGGAAAAAAATGTTTTTGCTGAAATGACTGTTTACAGGGTATAGAGACAAAAGTTAACCGATTCCTTTTAAAAATGATTAAAAATAGATAAAAAATCAATCATATAATGTGCCTCTAGTTTCACTTTCATTTTTAAACTGGTTTCATGTTTATGTGAAGTACAGAAGACACACAGAACAAAAACAAACAAATCCAGGGCAGTGTTTTGTTTTTAAAATTAATCTGATTGGTTCTGAGGAGTTTTAGACACACAGCTTAGACCACAGTGAAAAGCTGCCATGAGATTTTTAATAAGGAGCCAGACAAGCAGGAAGTGTGGAGATCAGAGCAGAATTACAGCAACTTCAAAGCAAAAACGAACAATGAGAACATGAAAACAGCACTGCATTAAGGTAAAGGAAGCTATTTAGCTAAAAATAAAATTCCTTTAGTGACCCTTTAAGATAGAGATAGGGAAAGAAAGAAGAACATAGTGAGAGTGGTACATCCTAAAAGGTACCACAAGGGGTTTGAATGTCCGTGGGTTAGGGGCGCAAATTTCTTGTCTTGCCTTGGGTGCTGACAACCCACGCTACGGAAATTCTACTGTTAGGGGTCCCCACAACTTGGGAAATTTTATCAAGGGGTCACGGCACTGAGTGGGTGCAACAAGGACAAATGTTCACGTTTGTTTAAGCAGGGCTTTAGATTGGCTGCTGTATTTATGCAAGTATGCCTGGAATATAATATTGTTAGCTCTCTTGAGGTAGGGAATGACTTTATACGCAAGATACTTCATAATGAATATCATAGAGATATATAAAACAATAGATGAAAAGTTGCTTATGTCACACTATTGTACTAACAAAGTAAAATGTAGTACTGCAGAGTTGCGTCTTGTTTGCATTCCATGATGCTGTGGGAAAAGGCAAAGCAGACATTACCTCAGTGCAGCACCCGCCTTACGTAACCATCTACCATCTTTACAGGCACTACCCATGCCACACACAAACTTCTGAGCTGAGAGAGCCAATTATTGCAATGTCTACACAGCTATCAGTATTTGTACTGGAAGGCTAATCTGCCAAGTGGCTTTTACACTGCTGACCACAATTAGGTCTCAGGTATAATACACAGAGATGGAAAAAAAAAAAAAAAAATTTGAATCCCCTGAGGTATATTTAAAAAAAAACTGCTGCAAACAAAAACAGAATCCAATCAGGCTCCAGCTGTCCGATTCCCAGTACAGAAAGTGACAGCTAACACTTGATTGGTTTCTTAGGTGAGCGGTTTGAACATAGTTCAAAAATAGGGAACGGGGAAACATAAAAGCACTCACATGTAGCCAACATCCGAAATAATTCAATCAAAAATAGGAATTACTACAAAAAGTAGTAGGAAGGCGGACTTTTTCAGGCAATCACAGGGACATACAATTTAAGAAAAAAATATTTAATTATATATCATAAAATCCAGAAACAAAAACTAAAATATACAAAAACAGGATATACAGAATATATATTAGCAATAGTAGCTTGCATCTCGCCTACGCGTTTCGCCAGACGGCTTCTTCAGGGCGAGTTTGAGAAAGGGCTGGTAATATATGATTGCTAATTTCATATATCAAAAACGTTTGCTGTCCATCTGATTATATCAAGGATTATGTAAATATCCGAGTGGCACATGAGAGCTCAATGCGGCAGACAGAGTGTATCAAGTATACAAAAGAATGTCTGGTATGGTTAGCAACGAATCATCATCCACAGATGAATAAATGTATTTCTGGGGTAGAGCCAGAGATAGAAAGGGAAACCCGGGACCGACCACAGCAATAAAACATAGACCACAGCCAGAGAGGAGTGAAATCCAGTCGCAATAGGCTGAACCGGATTGTAATGTCCAGTATAGGACAGTCCAGTGAATCAGGAGTCTGGATATGAATGCGTGCAGCACAGGTCTGACTCCCCCCGGGACATATCATCAGTGATTCATATCCAGACTCCTGATTCACTGGACTGTCCTATACTGGACATTACAATCCGGTTCAGCTATTGCGACTGGATTTCACTCCTCTCTGGCTGTGGTCTATGTTTTATTGCTGTGGTCGGTCCCGGGTTTCCCTTTCTATCTCTGGCTCTACCCCAGAAATACATTTATTCATCTGTGGATGATGATTCGTTGCTAACCATACCAGACATTCTTTTGTATACTTGATACACTCTGTCTGCCGCATTGAGCTCTCATGTGCCACTCGGATATTTACATAATCCTTGATATAATCAGATGGACAGCAAACGTTTTTGATATATGAAATTAGCAATCATATATTACCAGCCCTTTCTCAAACTCGCCCTGAAGAAGCCGTCTGGCGAAACGCGTAGGCGAGATGCAAGCTACTATTGCTAATATATATTCTGTATATCCTGTTTTTGTATATTTTAGTTTTTGTTTCTGGATTTTATGATATATAATTAAATATTTTTTTCTTAAATTGTATGTCCCTGTGATTGCCTGAAAAAGTCCGCCTTCCTACTACTTTTTGTAGTAATTCCTATTTTTGATCGGTTTGAACATAGGTCAACTGATGCCCTGTACACACGATCGGATATCTGATGGAATCTAATCCGACAGATTTTTGTTGGATATCTGATGAAGCTGACTTTCGTCAGTCTTGCCTACACACCATCAGTCAAAAATCTGACCGTGTCCAACACGGTGACGTAAAACACTACGACATGCTGAGAAAAATTAAGTTCAATGCTTCCGGGCACGCGCGCTCGTTCGTTACAGAGCGGGGAACGAGAGCTGTGATGTAAACACACAGCGCTCGTTCCTGTCAGCAGGGGAAACGCTGATCTTCCGTTCATACAATGTATGAACGGAAGATCAGTGATTCCCCCTAGTGAGTCCACCCCCCCATACAGTTAGAACACAAATAGGAACACACTTAACCCCTTCCCCGCCCCCTAGTGTTAACCCCTTTACTGCCAATGGCATTTTTATAGTAATCCAATGCATTTTTATAGCATTGATCGCTATAAAAATGCCAATGGTCCCAAAAATGTGTCAAACGTGTCCGATGTGTCCGCCATAATATAGCAGTACCGAAAAAAAACGCTGATCGCCGCCATTACTAGTAAAAAAAAAAAATATTAATAAAAATGCCATAAAACTACCCCCTTTTTTGTAAACGCTATAAATTTTGCGCAAACCAATCAAACGCTAATTGCGATTTTTTTTTACGAAAAATATGTAGAAGAATACCTATCGGCCTAAACTGAGGAAAAAAAATGTTTTTTTACATCTTTTTTGGGGATATTTATTATAGCAAAATGTAAAAAATATTGCATTTTTTTCAAAATAGTCGCTCTATTTTTATTTATAGCGCAAAAAATAAAAACCGCAGAGATGATCAAATACCACCAAAAGAAAGCTCTATTTGTGGGAAAAAAAGGACGCCAATTTTGTTTGGGAGCCACGTTGCACGACCGCGCAATTGTCAGTTAAAGCGACGCAGTGCCGAATCACAAAAAGTGCTCTGGTCTTTGGACAGCAATATGGTCCGGGGCTAAAGTGGTTAACTGACAATTGAGCGTTCCTGTGACACTATACCCAAATAAAATGTATGTCCTTTTTTTCCAACAAATAGAGCTTTATTTTGGTGGTATTTTATGACCTTTGCGGTTTTGAATTTTTGCACTATAACCATCAATTTTGGGGGGAAAAAAATATCAACAACCACCTCACCTTTAGAAGTCTTTCCCAGCTCACTGCTCTCCTTAACTCAAAACGCCTCAGGAAGCAGCAATCAGTAGTAATCCTCTGGATAACTTATAGAGGCCTTAATTGCCTCATTCTGAACAGCTGAAGCTTTCCAACGCCTTTAAACCTTTCTGGCTACTTCTACAGCCGACACCTGATAGTAATTGATGTATTGTCTAAACAAGGCAGAAATGTATCTCCCGTCAGTGACAACACCCACAGATTTACATGACTTCCTGTCACAATACCCATAAAAAAATGAAACAAAAATGTATTCATCAATTTAGCCAATATGTATTTTGCTACATATTTTTGATAATCCCAATAAGCGCATACTGAATGGTTGGCACAAAAGTTATAGCGTCTACAAACAATGGGATATATTTATGGAATTTTCCATTTATTTTTTACTAGGATTTTTTTTAGCGGGACTGCGACATTGCAGCAGACAAATCTGACACTAAGTGACACTTTTTGGGTACCAGTTACACCAATACAGTGATCAGTGCTAAACAAAATGCACTGTCACTGTACAAATGACACTGGCAGGGAAGGGGTTAACATCAAGGGCAATCAAAGGGTTAAAAGTGTCCCTAGGGGGTGCTTTCTAACTATGGGGGATGTGCTTTGACTAGGGGAAAACAGAGATCTGGGGGCGATCAGGTCCTTCCTGTGGCTGGGTATGGAGACGAGTGAAGATAGGATGGCCCCCACCTGTCTCCATGTCATAGCAGGGCAGAAGTGACATCAAAATTTCACTTCCACCCACAGCTCTGAAAGGGACATTTTATTTTTTAACCCTAGATCTCATATTAAAGAGGATCTGTCATGCTTTTCATGTAAAGGGATGTTTACATTCCTTTTAATAGAAGCAAAAGTGTCACAATTCTTTTTAAATAACAGTGTAAAAAATAAAAATAAAAAAGGTAAAATAAATAAGAAAAAGTGTTTAAACCCACCCAGTCCCGCCAAGCTTGTGTGCAGAATCAAATGCATACGCGAGCAGCACCCGCATATGAAAACCACACATTTGAGGTATCATCACGATCGGTAGAGTGAGAGCAATAATTCTCACCCTAGACCTCCTCTGTAACTCAAAACATCCAACCTGGAGATTTTTAAGGGTAAAAGCTTGTCGCCATTCCACGAGCGCGACATGTTGAGTATCAATTTACTCGGCGTAACATTATCTATCACAATATAAAAAAATTGGGCTAACTTTACTTATTTAATAAGAAAATGAAATCCCAAAAAGTACTCTTGTAAGACCGCTATACAAATACGGTGGGACAAAGTTTTACAACGACCGTCAATTTATTCTCTACGGTGTTAGAAAAAAAATGTATAACGTTGAGGGGTTCTTAGTAATTTTCTAGCAAAAAAACATGTTTTTAACCACTTGCTTACTGGGCACATATACCCCCCTCCTGCTCAGGTGAAATTTCAGCTTCCGGCACTGCGTCGATTTAACGGACAATTGCGACGTGGCTCCCAAACAAAATTGACGTCCTTTTTTCCCCACAAGGAGAGCTTTCTTTAGGGGGTATTTGATCACCTCTGCGGTTTTTATTTTTTGCGCTATAAACAAAAAAATAGAGAAAATATTGAAAAAAAATAATATTTTTTTACTTGTTGCTATAATAAATATCCCAATTTAAAAAAAATTAGGCCGATATGTATTTTTCTACATATTTTTGGTAAAAAACAAAACAAAAAAAATGCAATAAGCGACTGGTTTGCGCAAAAGTTATAGCGCCTACAAAATAGGGGACAGAATTATTTTTTAATATTTTTTTTTTTTTACTAGTAATGGCGGCGATCTGTGATTTTTATTGGGACTGCGACATTATGGCGGACACTTGACACATTTTTGGCACATTCACAATTATACTGCGATCAGTGCTATAAATATGCACTAGTTACTGTATAAATGTGACTGGCATTGAAGGGGTTAACACTAGGGGGTGAGGAAGGGGTTAAATGTGTACCCTGCATTGTGTTTTTAACTGTGGAGGAAGGGAGTGACTGGGGGAGGTGACCGATCTGTGTCCCTATGTACAAGGGACACAGATCGGTCTCCTCTCTCCCTGACAGGATGTGGATCTGTATGTTTACACACACAGATCTACGTCCTTGTCTCTGTAACCGCCCGACGGACATCGCGGCCGCTAGGCACGCGCATCGGCATTTCAGTGATGCCGCGCCACCCAGTGGCTGGAGGCCAGAGGCCGTATATAGACGGCCTCCCGGCAATTGGGAACCACACTGCGGCCGTACAAAGTCGTACGGTCGTCAGGAAGTGGTTAAACTTGTAAACAACAAATCTCAAAAAGAGGCTCTGTCCTTAAGTGGTTAAATAAAGAAGTACGTCAATTAAAAGCATTCTCATTTTTATGATTGCAGCTTTTATGAGCTTTGCTGCAGTTTCCTCAATACAAGTACGTCCTCCACTCCCCATTGTGATCACATAGGTGTAAACACAACATTAGCAACGACACGGAGTCCCTCATCCGAAGGTGCTATGTGTATTCCTAAACTGCCATTTCCATCTAAGGAAAATTATAATGGGTTGGCTCATCTTCCATATTCGTTTGGAAATATCCCAAAACTTCACATCTCGAAAAAAAAAATCTCCGAACATCCCATGGGAAGATTTAAAAATGCCAGTTGCACAGGAAGGAAGGGAGAGGCATGAATATGGGACAAAACAAAGGTTGGTGAGGACATAGATGGACTGTGAAAAGAAATAAAGCAACTGCATAGATATGGACCAGAAAGGCTAAACTAAAGCTGGCCATACATGCCTTGATATTTCCTATTCTGCCCCACAGGCTGAATGAGAGAAAATCAATCAATTCTTAACTCCTGTAAAAAAGTGAATGGATGAATCTTCCATTTCGGCTAAATGGCATGGCAAAACAGTGACTGCATCTGAACAATACCGGTTGGTCCTGCAAAAAATCTCATCAGTGGAAAACTTCCTGTGCACTTTGTGCTGCATTCTTTTCAGCAGGGGCGGACTGACCATTTGGGTACTCGGGCACTGCCCGAGGGCCCCATGCCACTAGGGGGCCCCACCAGGGTTGCCAGCCTCAGTAAAACCAGGGATAGTATGTAAAAATCGGTGTATTCTGTGTGTATATATACTGTGTGTGTTTATTGTGTGTCTGTGTGTATACTGTGTATGTATACTGTATGTGTGTGTATATACTGTGTGGCCCTTAATCTATTGCCTGGTGGCCTCATAATCTCCTATTGCCTGGGGGCCCCATGAGTTGTCAGTCCGCCCCTGCTTTTCAGTTACTGTACCGAGGACTGCAGAAACATCTTTGTTATGAAGAAGTGGATATTGCAAGGTTTCTGTAGTATTGTCCTAAAGTAACAGCATTGCTAGATATAGTACTGTACAGTGAGCGAGCGTTGTCAGCCAAGAAAAGGAAATGTCTTCACAAATGTTTCACTTTGTGAAAAACAAAGGAATAACGAAAAAATATTTGTGATTGTGTTTGGGTAGAAAAAACAGCATTCAGGAAATGGCAAAACAGTTGTTTTTCCTCTAACTAAACATAGTGGCCGGGATTCAGAAAGACTGGCGTATCTTTCGGCGGGCGTAGCGCATCTCATATGCCCTACGCCGCCGTAACTTAGAGAGGCGAGTTCCGTATTCAGAAACAACTTGCGCCCTAAGTTACGGCGGCGTAGCGTAAATGGGCCGGCGTAAGCCCGCGTATTTGAAAGTAGGCAGGTAGGAGGCGTGTTGTATGATAATGAAGCGTGACCCAATGTAGATGCATGGCCATACGAACGGCGCATGTGCCGTCCGTGGACGTAACCCAGTGTGCATGCTCAGAATCACGTCGGATAGAATGCCTAAGATACGCCGAACATTGCCTATGACGTGAACGCAACTTACGCACAGCCCTATTCGCGCAAGACTTACGCAAACAACGTAAAATTTGACGGCTGTTCCGACATCCATACTCGATATTGGCTGCGCCTCATATAGCAGGGGTAAAAAAGAGATTTTTTAATACAGCTTACCTGTAAAATCTTTTTCTTGGAGTACATCACGGGACACAGAGCAGCATATTCATTACTATATGGGTTATATGGAGTACCTTCAGGTGTGGACACTGGCAATCTCAAACAGGAAGTCCCCTCCCTATATAACCCCCTCCCATAGAGGAAGTACCTCAGTTTTGTAGCAAGCAGTATGCCTCCCAAAAATGTTCCCCAAAAGAGGGGTGGGAGCTCTGTGTCCCGTGATGTACTCCAAGAAAAAGATTTTACAGGTAAGCTGTATTAAAAAATCTCTTTTTCTTTCTCGTACATCACGGGACACAGAGCAGCATATTCATTACTATATGGGATGTCCGAAAGCAATGCTTTAATGAGGGGAGGGAGACATCTTCCAAAAAAGGATTTAATTTAGAGGTATACTCAAATACTAGTAAATCCAAATTAAACAAGAAATGTAAATCTCAAATCAAGTCAAGGGAGCCCCCTCAGATCCTGAGGAGCTTGAATCGCGGCCTGTAGTACTGACTGCCCAAAAGCTGTATCCGCATTCCTTCTTACGTCCAATTGATAACATTTTGTAAACATGTGGACTGACGACCACGTTGCTGCCTTGCATATTCGAGCCATAGAGATCTGATGATGTGCTGCCCAGGAGGTGCCCATGGCCCTGGTAGAATGGGCCTTTACCGACAAAGGAGGAGGCAACCTCTTCAAACCGCAGGCCCGAACAATTAATTGTTTAATCCATCTTGCGATGGTGGATCAAGCAGCTGCCTGACCCATCTTGGGCCCTTCCGGTAAAACGAACACCACATCTGTTTTCCGAACCTTCTCTGTAGCTTTAAGATAGGCCTTTATGGCCCTGACAATATCCAACGTATGCAGCAACCCCTCCTTTCTAGAGGTGGGTTTTGGAAAAAAGGATGGAAGTACCACATCCTGGTTCAGGTGGAAACTGGATATAACCTTTGGTAGAAAGGAAGGATGAGGACGGAACCCCGCCCTATCCTTATGAAAAATGAGATATGGTTCCTTACAAGATAAGGCTGCCAATTCCGATACTCTCCTGGCCGAAACTATGGTGATCAGAAATACCGACTTTCTAGTCAGTAAAACCAAAGGTACCTCAGCCAACGGCTCAAGGGGTTGTTTCTGTAGAGTTGACAGAACAAGATTTAAGTCCCATGGACAAAGTGGTGATTTGACCGGAGGATTAACACGTAAGACTCCCTGTACGAAGATCTTAACCAGCGAGTGGGCGGCCAGCGGCCTCTGAAACCACACTGATAAGGCTGAAATCTATCCCTAGATCGTGCTTAATGCCAGGCCTTTATCCACTCCTAGCTGGAGAAAACTTAATACTCTATCAATGGTATACTTGCGGGAAAACCATCTCTTAGCCTCACACCAGCCTACGTAGGCCCTCCAAACCCTGTAACAAATTTACACTGGAGGCCGGCTTTCTAGCCTTAATGAGGGTAGGGATTACCTGCCTAGACAGACCTCTAGCCCTGAGAATCAGGGATTCAGCCGCCAGGCCGTCAAATTTAGACGCCGTAATGCAGGGTGGAGGATCGGGCCTTGTGAGAGTAGGTCTGGCCATAGAGGAAGAGTCCAAGGGCCTCCCGCTGCCAATTTCAGGACTAGTGAGTACCATGCCCTCCGGCACCAAGCTGGGGCTACCAGGATAACCGGCCTGTGCTATGATCCTGCGCCACTGGCGGGGTAGTAACTGCAGCGGGGGAAATGCATATAGAAGTTATGATTGATGCCAAGGGCAAACCAACACATCGGTTCCGTAGGCCATAGGGTCCCTCGTTCGAGACATGAACCTGTCTAGCTTCTTGTTGAATCCTGATGCCATGACCTCCACGTCTGGCACTCCCCACTTCTGGCAGATTGTCTGAAAAAACTTGTGGATGCAGAGACCACTCCCCCGGCGACAGGGTTTGGCGACTTAGGAAGTACGCCTGCAGGTTGTCCACCTCGGGAATGAATGTCGCCGATATGCAGGGTACATAAACCTCTGCCCACCGAAAAACCAAGCTCCTCTCACTCTGAGTGGCTTGACTCTTGGTTCCCCCTTGGTGGTTCACATATATGCCCCCGCTGTGGCATTGTCTGAATGACTTCTCACCGAGGACCCCTGTAATCTGGATGTCTATGCCAGGAGGGCTAGCCGAGCCGATCTGATCTCCCAGACCTTGATGGGCAGCTGCCTCTCCGCCTCTGCCCAAGTTCCTTGGCGAGTGAACCCGTTCAAGACCGCTCTCCAGCCTTCTAGACCACTGGGCAGAACCAATCTGCTAGAATTGCTGTCTGTAGGACACGAGTGTGGAAGCGTGTGGTATCGCCTCGAACATGGCCATTAGTTTGCCTAGTAATCGCATAGGCGAATAGTTGGTTCTCTTTTGCTTAGAACCAACTGAATCAATCTTTTGATAGCCTCGACCTTTACCAGGGGCAGGAACACCCATCTTCTGTTCTGTGTCTAATCTCATGCCGAGATATTCCAACTGCTTTGTAGGTTGAAATGCTGATCTTTCCCCGGTTTAGGACCCAGCCGAACCTCTCGAGGTACTGAACCATGAGGGCTACTACGCATTCCACCAAGGAAGCGAGTGATCTATGATTAAGAGGTCGTCCAGGTATGCTAGGACCGAGATCCCTTGGATCCTTTAGACTGACTAGAATTGGAGCTAGGACCTTCGTGAATACCCGGGGGCCGTAGCCAGCCCGAAGGGGGGCGCCACGAATCGGAAGTGACGCTGTATCACTGCGAAGCGTAAAAACAAAAGTATTTGATGTGGCTGAAGGAATTGGTACATGAAGGTAACCATCCTTTATGTCTATAGAAGCCAGATCCTTCTGGAGTGTGGCGGCTGCTGACCGAACGGATTCTATCCGGAAAGAGCGAACCCTTAGGTAAGCATTTAAACCTTTTAGGTCCAAAATTGGTCTGACATCGCCGATGGGCCTTGGTATGACAAACAGATTGGAATAGAAACCTAGCCCCTGTTCTTGGGCTGGTACCTCTACCATTATGCCCTGGTAAAGCAGATGATCCAACGCCGCCCGCATTGAGGCCTTCCTTGTGGAGGAAATTTTAGAAATTCTAATCTGTAGCCTGTGGCCACAGATGATCGGACCCTCTCTGTCGGGGATCGATCCCCAGAGGCCTGTCCTTGCGATCCATTGTTAAAAGTTTGATCGCGCAGGAGGTCCGTACTGCCTGGAAATTTGAGGGCCCCGGAACAGGGGGGAGCTGCCTTTTAAACGCAGGACCCCGGAACTTTCTTTGACTGGTAAAAGGGGGTACTTTTGCCACTTGAAACAGTCTGAATGTATTTATCCAGATCTTTCCCTGGAAGGGCAAACCTGCCAGCAGTCTTTTACATGGGGCTCGGCCGCCCAGTTCTTCAACCATAAGAGCCTTCTCATATGCACTAAAAATAGTGACAACGAGACGCCTGCTGGATGGAGTCTTTTTATAACCTCTTACCGCAAAGCACAGAGCTCTGGGAATATCCAATAACTCCTCTGCCTATTGGGCAGGGATGTCTTAAGCATCTGTTTTGTCTGGTTCTTTAACGCCTGACACAACTCCAATTGCAGCCACTGCTGGCTGTAGCCAAGGATGCTGGAAAAAATGTCTCTAAACGTTTATCGACCGGGACCTTAAACATTTGTATGTTTCCCCTTAGGCCAGTTACTGATTTATTCACCCATGAGATGGCTGCGTCCACAGTTGGGAGCGCCCCCTTTCTTAGAAAAATGTCTTTTCCGTAGGGTAAATAACAGAAAACCTTCCAGGTGGTCTCCCATCCAGGCACTAACCAGGCCCGACCCTGCTTAGCCTCCGAGATCAGACGAGATCGGGCGCTTTCCGGGAGATGTGGCCTCAAGGACCTCACGGGTAGTTGAAAAGCAGTGCCCGAACCGGGACCTGAACCCTGGACCCTCAGACCAACAGTCCGATGCTCTACCGACTGAGCCATCCGGGCCCCTTTTAAAGAGCAATTGGTCAGGGGAAAGAGTGCCTGCAAGCACAAATATTTCCTGGCAGACGTGCATAAAGACTACCCTCTCGTCAGCTTTAGGCGGCAGAAAAAATTCTGTCCGGTCGTCCCAATCCTGGAAAAACCAATTCCTCTAACAGAGGATGGACCGGAAAAGCTGCGTTGCTTACAGGCGCTTTTAAAAGAACCCAAAGAGGATACCGCAGGAACCTGAGGCTCTGGAAATGGCAAATTAAATGCCGAGCGGACCATGTCTGTCAAAGACTGGACCCACAGACTCTCCGTCTCGGAGGCTGAAAATGATTCTTCAGTGGTAGATCCTTCCTCTAGGTTCTGTCCCTTTTGGCGATGGGGATCTAGTCCGCTTCTTGCCAGAAAAAAAGAGCCAGCGATCATAGCTGTTAACTTTTTTCTCTAGCCCCCCTAGGGTGACGGCTAGCATCTCCTCTGTGATAACACAGGGTTGGGCCGACCTGGGCCAGCCTCAGCACCAGACCCCCTTAATGGCATATCCAGGGTGACCCCTATAGGAATAACCTGTGGGGAAAGTATTGGCATATCATCAGAACCAGAGGAGGAACCCCTTTGTCTTTGCCTTTTTTTTTTTTTTGTGTTTTGATCCTGAACCCTTGGAAGCCATAATACAAAACCGAGGGACTCCGCTTACAACAACAGACTGTTATAGCCAGGAGTACAAAAAAATAAGGTTTAGGGGACAATAGGATCACTAATGCCCAAAAACGGTGGGGCTCAGTATGTTTTCCTTTATAATATTATTCACAACATACAGCCCCACCCCCAACATGTTTGCCAGCATTCAACCTGTTTCCAAGGGGATTTTGGCTTAACAAAAAGTATTGGAGCTGACTCCAGCATGTAGTACCCCTTCTCGCCACCGAGAGTCACTGTGCTGCCAGCTCTACGCCCTCTCTCTCCAGCTCAGCTTTGAACTGAGCTAAGAACGCGCCTGCTGTGTATAACAGCAATTGAAGGCACGCCCACTCTACACTGCAGTCACGCTCGTCGCCCCCCCCCCCCCCCTCCCGAACGGCGCGAAAATTTTCTATATGCATGCGCGCGTGCACGCGCGCGCACGCGACTGTCGGGGGAGGAGAGCCCAGGAGGAGACGCACTCTGGAGCCCAGGAATGCAGGTCTGGAGGACGCATCAGGCGGCAGATTTTGAATCCCGGCAAGGTAAGGCTAAAACAGGCCCCTAAGGAGTCCCTTTAGCCTAGAGACAGATCTGTTTTTTTTTTTTAAAAGATCTTCAACCAGCGAGCAGCAGGTAGCCAGCAAACATACATAGATAGGTAGGGGGATCAAGTGATGGGGGGGAAACATTTCAGGGCATCCTGTCCATCAGACATAGTGACCATGGTGCCAATGCAGAGCATACTCAGGCTACCCCCCTTAAGATCTCCCCTGGAGAGCCTGCTGTCGAACCAAGTCCCACAGGCTCCCCTCTTACCTGCTCCATGCCGCAGGACGTTTTGCAAAACGTTCCAATCTTCTCCCATCTCCGTGGGTAGCGTAGTAGACCTTCAGGCACTGGGGTCCTGGACCTATACAGCACCCTGGCAAACAGGATCTTTTGGTTTAGAAAACTCCAAGTCCTGGGCCCAGGGTCCAGCCCTCTAGAGAGGAGCATTATAGGCAAAACCCCACGGTTTGGGGCCCGGGTACTGTCCACTTTGGCACTGAGGCTCCTTGGACAGATCCGGTTAGCCCGCCTTAATCCCAAGGATGTGGAGGCAAAGCTATTCCGTGACCAACACCTAAGACACTGGCGAAAAAACTGAGGTACTTCCTCTATGGGAGGGGGTTATATAGGGAGGGGACTTCCTGTTTGAGATTGCCAGTGTCCACACCTGAAGGTACTCCATATAACCCATATAGTAATGAATATGCTGCTCTGTGTCCCGTGATGTACGAGAAAGAAATTACGCCGGTCGTACGCCTTACGTAAATGGCGTATAGTAATACGCCGGGCGCAAGTACGTTCAATGGGTGCGCCAGATGCGTCCAGCGTAAATGTGCACCTACAATACGCCGGCGTAGGAAAGTTGCGTCGGTCGGATGAAGCCTATTTTCAGGCGTATCTAGTTTTCTGGGCACGGCGCAGAGATATGACGGCGCAAATATACACTTACGCTGCGCATCTCGAGATACGCCGGCGTAAGTGCTTTCTGAATCCCGGCCAGTATGTTTTTACTAGACCAAGTGTTCTACAGTATGTGGATCCTGCCATTACTCTTGTCTGTGGATAACTTCCTGTGCCTTTGTCTGGGCTACACTCTTATATCTTACCTTGTTCCCAGCTATATCTGAAAGCTATAGGAACCTCTATGATAAGTACAAGAGATGGGGAGATTTCTGTAGTCTTCTCCTAGAGTGACAACATTGTTAGGTCTTTAACAAATACCTATTGTTGTAAACAGAGAAAATGAGCCTTTCATGCTCAGAAACTTAAAGGAGTTGTAAAGGAAAATATTTTTTCACCTTAATGCAATCTATGAGTTAAGGTGAAAAAACATCTGCTCAGCCTGGCCTGTCGATTGGCTAGAGCGGATGGATTGAGAGCAGTGCAGCCATTGGCTGGCACTGCTGTCAATCACATCAAGTGACGCGGCACGCTGAGGGGCGAGGCCGAGTGATACAGTGAGCGGCTATGGCCGCTCGCTGTATCACAGGAGCGTGCCCGCAATTACTGACCACTATGCAAGCTCTCGCATGACTGTGGTGACTAATTGCGGGGAGGACCAGAGACAGCCGCTGAGGGACCCCAGAAGACATGGATCCGGGGCACTCTGAGCAAAACGATCTGCACAGTGGAGGTAAGTATAACATGTTTGTTATTTAAAAATAAAATTTCCTTTAGTAACCCTTTAAAGCGAAGTTACACTCAAAAGGAGAACTTCCACTTTAAGCACTCCTCGCCCCCTTACATGCCACATTTGGCATGTCATTTTTTTGAAGGGGGAGTGGGGCTTCATTAGGGGTGGGACTTCCTGTCCCACTTCCTCCTTCCGCCCAGGGGCCACCTAGGCGACTCCTCCTCTTGCCTTAGTCGGCACCTCCCTTTTAGGCAATCTCCTGGGACACGTTACAGGTCCTAGGAGATCACCTGTCCACTCCGGGAGCACATCTTGATTTAACCCCAAGACTTTTAGGCAAATATTCTGTGGACTAATGACATCTGGCATAAAACTAATACAGCATTTCATAACAAAAACATCATACTAACAGTCAGACATGGTGGTGGTAGCATGATGGTCTCGGGCTGCTTTGCAGCTTCAGGATCTGAATGACTTAATGCCATAATTAACGGAACCATGAATTCTGAGCTCTACCAGAAAATGAGAAGGGCTTTAGCAATTTACCAATCTGGCCGGTATGGTAGAGTAGCACCTGAAGTTTGTCAAAAGGCACCCGAAGGACTCTCAGACCATGAGAAACAAAATTCTCTGGTCGGAGGAAACAAAGATTAAACTCTTTGGCCTGAATGGCAAGCATCATGTCTGGAGGAAACCAGGCACCACTCATCAACTGGCCAATACTATCCCTACAGTGAAGCATGGTGGTGGTAGCATCATGCTGTGGGCATGCTTTTCAGTGGTAGGAACTGGGAGACTAGTCAGGATTGAGGGAAAGCTGAGTGTAGCAATGCTGGTGAAATACTGGTGAAAATCTGCTCTAGAGCGCTCTGGACCTCAGACTGGGGGAAGGTTCATCATCCAACAGAACGACCCTAAGCACACAGCCAGGATAACATACAAGTGGCTACAGGACAACTTTGTGAATGTCATTGAGTGGTCCAGAAGAAGCCCAGACTTGAAAATCTCTGGAGAGATCTGAAAATGGCTGTGCACAATGCTCCCTATCCAACATGATGGAGCTTGAGAGGTCCTGCAAAGAAAAATGGGAGAAACTGCCCAAAAATATGTGTGCCAAACATGAAGAATCATACTCAAGAAGATTTGTGGCTATAATTGGTGTCAAATGTGCTTCAACAAAATATTGAGCAAAGGCTGTGAATACTTATGTACTTAGGACTTTTTTTTTTTAATTTGCAAAGATTTCAAACAAAATTCTTTCACATCGTCATTATGGAGTATTGTTTGTAGAATGTTAAGGAACATTATAAATGTAATCAATTTTGGAATAAAAAACAAAATGTGGAAAAAGTGAAGTGCTGTGAATACTTTCTAGATGCACTGGGCCAGATTCTCTAAGAAATCCGGCCACGTAGCGCAAGTCATTTACACTACGCCGCCGCATCGTACTAGAGCAAGTGCCGTATTCTCTAAGCATTTGCTCCGTAGTTTGCGTTGGCGTAGGGAAAATGGCCCAGCGTAAGCCCGCGTAATTCAAAAGGGGCGGCTTCTATTTAAATGAAGCGTGACCCCGCAAACGAACTGCGCATGCGCCGGCCGGGGAAAAAGCCCAGTGCGCATGCTCCAGCTCACGTCGGAAAGCGCCGTTGAAACCGACGTCAAAACGACGTGATCGTCACTACGCAATGCCCTATTCACGAACGAGTTAGTAAAACGACGTAACCGACGTAAAAAGCCGACGCTGACCCGACGCCATACTTAACATGGCATCCGACGGCACCTGACAGCATCCGACGGTACTTCGTAAGGTTACTCTTTATAGAAGCAGGGGTAACCTTACGCGAACGAAAACGATGTACGCGACGACGGAGCGGTGTAAAAGCGATCGGGAATCGGCGTAGTAGCCTCATTTGCATAGGCAAATGAGAAAACAACGTAAAGGCCACCTAGTGGCCGGAGTTGTTATTACAACTACCATCCGCAAGTGTAATGGTATTACACTTGTCGGATGTTCAGGCGCATCTATGCCAAAGTGATGCCAAGAATCACTCGCATAGATACGAGCCAAAAAAAACGGCGATACGACGGGGTATCTGAGATACTCCGTCGTAGCACCGCTGAGAATCTGGCCCTGTGTGTATGTAATTTTTTATTTTTATTATGTGCGTCATTTCATGACTTGCACGTACAGAGGGTGGTAAGGAAATAAAATTTGCGTCTTCCAACACAATACAATGGGATGTCTGCACAGGGACCTCAACAGTAACTATCAGCCGCTCCATAGGTTAAAGTTACATTTATAGATAAAACACGAGAAAATATCTGCAATAAACAAATTATTCGTTCTTTAAAAGAATTTGCTGTTTACATGACTAAGGGCAATGACCAAAAAGCTACAAACAACATCTTCCTGTTCTATATACAATGCTCAACAATGCGGCCAGATTGTTTTAATCACATTTAATGAATGAAAGGATGTTTCAGTTTACAAAATAACAGTCACATGCAGGGACATTCTCTCTTGCTTTATGTTCTGAGCTGTAACTGCAAAATGGCAGAGTGTGAATTTGATAGATTAGCACTTGTTTGTATTTGTGGGGTAGTGATGGAGGGTCTCCGTTCTTCGGTAGATACAAATTATACAATTTAATGCCAAAAATGTATTTATACAAGTTAGAACAATGTTTAATGAGGTGTGGTACACATACACCATCTGAGAGGTACAAAACAGGGCTTGCTATCTAGAGGAGATTCAGATGAAAAAAAAAAAGGTACGAACAACATTGCTCTTCTCCATATCTTTAAAGAAGAATTCCAGGCATAGTATATTTTTACATAGATACATCGGTCCAGCTTGGACCAATGTACCTATGGATATACCATAACTGGCCAATGCCTCTGGAATGTGAAAATCACTGAAGTAGATATTGCTACTTCAGTAATCCCCACATTATTCTAGATCAGTGGTTCTCAACCTGGGGGTCAAATGCTGATTTGCCAGGGGTCACCAAATCCTGAGCTGTCCCTGAAATCTGCACCACTCTCCCAGCCTTTTTGCCGTCACCCAGCAGGGCTATCCCTGGAGCCTGTGGCCGCCCAGCTGGGCTGTTTCTGGAGCCCTCAGCCGCCCACTCAGCCTCTTTGTAGGCACCCATTCAATTCATGGCATGGCTGGGGGGCAAAGACTAGAGGTCAGCTGACTGGTGAGGAATGTGAAGTGGGAGGGGCTGGAGGAGACCCTATCTCCTTATTTCGGCATAGGTGTCACTGCTACGAGACACCACAAAGTCGGAGACACAGTGAGGGACACTACCTGCGATTATTGTTGCCATTAAAAGGACTCAGGGAGCGCTAAATGTCCATGGGTTAGAGGCACACATTACTTGTCTTGCCTTGGGTGCTGACAACTCACGCTATGAAAATAATTTTACTGTTAGGGGTCCCCACAACCTGGGAAATGTTATCAAGGGGTCACAGCACTAGAAGGTTGAGAACCACTGCTCTAGATCTTGTGTTGAGCTGGCCTGGTGCATTGTGAACAAAGGAGAACGATGGCTCAGTATGGGAAACATTCAGAGAGTGCTTTGCATTGTTTGAATGGCTTCAAAGCATTCTATGATAGGACAAGGTTAAGAGCATGATCTTACTGCACCATCTTTCCCTCGTCCAATTAGATAATGCAAAACACAGTGTGCAGCAAAAGAGCAACACTTTTCCGGGTTCCCAAGGGAGGTGAAGTCTCGGTGCACAAGCTGTAAGTGTCTTCCATACACTCAGGCCAAGGCAATAGCAGAAACAGACAACTGGCAACTTGAAGCATCCACGTACGAAAATCTTTATTTGCTACAGGGTGAATACATGGTAAAGAAGACTACAGGTTTTGGCTCACAGCTTCAGTCACAATACAGTGACTTCCTGTGTACAAAACATATCAGGTTGGCTGCTCAGCACAGGATCCAGAAGCTAGTGGAGATCACTGGAGTAGTTGTGTCTCTTTTAAAGTGATTTCCAGCTTCAAGGGGTCAGTCAGATATGGTATGATGCAGAGTTGGGTTAAAATAAATCCGCTCAAGTATACTTAAAAACACAAGTGACAGTAAAGGTATTTGGTATTGGACTAGGTATGGTTGAAGGCGATCGGTGGACAGCCTCTACTAATTGCTTCCACCTAAGTGGAGCAAGAAAGTGTTGAGAAGAAAAAGAAGAAAAAGAAAGTCGAGTTGGCGCTGGTCCTACGGAGCCAGATGCGCCATAAAAGAGGCTTCTAGTATAAGGTGCAGTGTGCAAATATACACAAGGTGCTAAATGATCAAAAGTGCCAAGTGCCTGTGTAAACTACTAGAACGATTCCACAGTATGTATCATAAATGCAGCTATCAAAAAAAATGTAATAAAATATATATCACAGTGATATGCAAACTAAAGTGCTAAAGTGCCTGTGTAAACACTACTAGGTAAAGAAAATGTGCAAAAAACTTAAAATTTCTGTTCCATTAGGGTACCTATGTTAACCCTTTAAAAGATGTGCTGATAAACAATTTTTTTTTTTTACAGTTGTAGCGCCTGTGTACTTTCAGTTCAGGTGCTATTCTAAATTTAGAGGGGGATGAGAGAGTTACCTAGCTCTCATCCAGCTAATTTGCACAAATTCAGTTCTGTTCTAGTTGGGCTGTGCTGTCGGTTCATTCTGTGTTCCTGAGGTGCTTTACCACCCCGGGGCATCAGGTGGCGGCAGTGGAGTTCAGGCAGGAGCGCCTTCTTGCCAACAGCCAATCAGAGGGTTTTTTCCCCTTGCAGTGCATGCTGGGGGAGGGTACTTCTGGTGAAACGCCATTTTAGGAGGGGGAGTTTGTGGTTGGATCCGGGTGTGGCACCCAACTTCAGGGTGTGCGCACATCACGGGCCTCGGCGATGGCCTACCAGGCTTGGCCCGGAGCGACTGAAGCTGCGATGGGACCCAGTGACTTATTGGGTCCCCTTCATCCTAAGAGAAGATCCCAAGCGAGTTGTGCTGTTCGGTGGGGAGTCAGTCTGAGGAGAGCCAGGAGGCAGGCGATCCAATAGGGCCTGGACAAGCCATCGGGGATCGAGGTGACCGGACACTGGTAGTTTGTCGAATGGCAACCTGTCAGTCGGTGACCATAACCAAGAACTACCTGAGGGAGATTCGGGCAACTATTTTCATTGAGAAGGATTCGCTCCATTAAACTGCATTCCAGAGTAAGGGCCTGTGGCAGAGGTTCCACTCATACTTCTATTTGAGCCAAGTCTGTGGCAGAGACTTGTTTTCTTTATCGTACATCACGGGACACAGAGCGCATAGCCATTACACTTGGGTTATATGGGTACCTTCAGGTGTGGACACTGGTGTAATCAATTTCACAGGAAGTTTCCTCCCTATATAACCCCCTCCCACTGGGAGTGCTTCAGTTTTTTCGCCAGTGTCTTAGGTGTTGGTCACGTCTAGCTGTCCCTCGGAGGTCTCGGGACCCAGGATAGCTAGCCGGATCCGTCCGAAGTGCTTCAAAGCCAAGGTGTACGGTACCCGGGCCCTGCTGGAGTGGGGTTTTGCCTATAATGCCTCTCCTTGGAGGGCTGGATTCTGGGCTCCAGTGCCTTAGTCTTTCCAAGAACTAAACGCTACTGATGCCAGGATGCTATATAGGTCCAGGGGTGTGGGTTCCTTAACACAGGACCCCGGTCCCTGAAGGTCCAAGACAATACCCACGGAGATGGGGGAAGGCTGGGCCTCTTGCATTTTGCAATACCCTGCGGCGTGGAGCAGGTAAGAGGGAACCTGCGGGACTTGGTTCGACAGTAGGTATCCCCCTGGGGGTTCTGGGTTGGCTAATGGTATGCTTGTGCATCAGCCACTATCTCCACTATGTCTGTTGAGGCAGGATGGGATGTACTAATGTTTACCCAGATTTACTGTAGATATATATATGCTTTTAAAAGATATGTATTTTGCTACTCCCCCCAGATTTGCCTGTTAGCATGATACTGCAGCCCCACGTGTATAGAGAGGAAGTGCTGACAAAACTCCTGTTCCTAGGAAGCCTAGGGAGACAGCTTCCTCTATGTGTGCACTACAAAGATTAGTGGCTTACCAGGTGTCTGTGTTTCTAGCGCTGGTCCAGGCTTCTCCTTTGCTCTCTGCTTCCTCCATGTTGGTTTCAGCGTGGGGGGGGCGGGGGCGCGCGCGCGCGTGCGCGCCGCCTTTTACAACGTCAGCGGGCGTGGGGGGGGGGCGGGCCAGCAGCGTCAGTCTCAGATAAAGCAAAAAAGCATTTCCTGGCTGGTCATTCCCTCCCGAGAGCAGTGGAGAGTGAGGACATAGAGCGCACAGCTGAGCCAGTTCTGGCTAACAGTGACACCCAGTGGTGGTTTGTGGATCTTCAGGTCTGGACTTAAAAGTCCACACTGACCAGAAAAAAAAATATATATATATATATATTTTTTTGCTTAAAGGGACTCAGCCTTAGATCTGGCAGTATCTGAGTCGGTGCAACCTTGGACTCCAGCTAACGGGCATTGGTGTGGCAATACTCACAGGACTTTCCTCTGTATTGCCGCCTTCTCAGGCGTATGAAAATTTTGAAAGATTTTACCATAGCCTGTCCTTATTAATGTTTCACTTCTAGCTACAACAGTTGGGTGTTGGCTGTAGGGGTGTCTCAAGGTTGTGCAATGGCTCCCAAGGGATCAGGACCAGCTAAGGCTGCAAAAGGTGCCAAAAAAGTAAAGGGGTCTCCAGCGGGGTCAGAGGATTTGGGCCAGGCTCCAGTGGTCCCACCCTCACCAGATAGACCACCGAACAGCATCGTGCAGGAGCCATTGAGGGTGCTAGGGGCAGAGGCGGCCCCCAATCAACCCATTCCCGTTTATGTTACGGAAGAAATGCTAGAATCCACCCTAGGTGGGCTAGAGAAAAGGTTAACTGCTTTAATTGCCCGCTCTTTGCCGGGTGGCAAACGGGCTAGATCCCCGTCACCTAAAACGTTGTGTTCAGATGCAGAGGTCCTCTCTTCGGAGGAATTGGACCCACAGGGGGATCAAGCGGACCTGAGTCCTGACGGGTCAGACATTGAAGATTCCACTATGGGGGCGTGGCCAGCGCGGCATGTGAGCAGACGCGTCTTCACAGAGCTCCCGTCTTGATCCTTCATTGATCCGGTTTCCGGCACACTAACCTGCTCGTTTTTCCACCGATCAGCCCTGAGAACACTCCCTCAACACCCGGCCGACACTCAGCTGCCATCGGAGGGCATGATGACCCGATGACAGAAGGGAGAGAGCTCGAAGCAGGATCCCCAATATGGCGCCGCTCCACCATCAGCGCAGAAGGCGCGAACGGGAGACAAGGCCAAGGAGGGGGTGAGTAAACAGCCTAAACACCCTGAGAAGACCTCCGGAGAGCCCCCCAAAGATATGAGGTACTATGCCCTGAAACTAGCTGGGAAAGCAGACTTGCCTGCAGCGCAGCCCCGGGATGATGATGGCGCCATTAGTGACATGGAGGAGGGGGAGGAAATGCTGGGGGCCGGCGCCATGATGGCACAGAGTCAGGGCAGCCCAGACATTCAGGAGGAAGATGAGGACCCTGAGCTTGAGGGGGGAGAACAACCCACGTTGGCTGCCATACTGAAGGCTGTGAATAAATGTACAGCCTCTGTGAACTGTCTGAGGGCTCGCTTTGGGGGCCTGGAGGAGGAGGTCTGCCTAATCAGACAGGACATGCAAAAGATGAGGGAGAGAACCACCGCAGCTGAAAGCAGAATAAGTGACATAGAGGATAAATTACCCCCGCTGATCAGGGAAGCTCAATCTGCTGCGAGGATGGCCAGGGCAGTGGATATGAGAGCAGAAGATTTTGAGAACAGGCTCAGACGCAACAATGTGCGCATAGTGGGGTTACCGGAGAAGGTGGAGGGCCGGGACCCCACGCGGTTTGTGGAGCAATGGATGGCGGATGTGTTCGGCAAGGATGCTTTTACCCCCCTATATGCGGTTGAGAGGGCTCACAGAGTACCGACCAGGCCTCTTCCACCTGGGAATCCCCCCCGCCCGATGCTGGCCCGGTTGCTGAACTACAGGGACAGAGAAATAATACTGAGGCTGGCTAGGGAAAAGAGAAATATTCAGTTTAATGGCACCCGGGTCTCATTTTATCCTGACTTCTCCGCTGCAGTCCAGAAGAGCCGGGCGCGCTTCACTGAAGTTAAAAAACGCCTGCAGAAACTACAAGCTCCATATGCAATGCTGTACCCGGCGAAACTCAGGATTATATTACGGGGTCAGGCCCATTTCTTTGAACATCCTGCTGAAGCCTCGGATTGGCTAGATGCTAATGCGGGCGCGCTGCGCCAGGCCCAGAGATCTCCTGAACATGATGACTAAACCACAAGATGTAAGCTAGTTGAGCTGCATTGAGCTTTCCCTGTTTGAGAAACCTGCCGGAAACGTATAATGATTCTTCCTACTAAATGCGAGTTCGGAAATGTGATTAATGATGCCACTCCACCCCGTGAAGTTGGCCAGTGAATGTACAGCCACGTTTGATGGCCCAGTTGAAGGTGTGTGGGATCAGTTGTCCCAGTTGAGGAGGGACTGCCCGTTGGCTCCCCAGAGGTTGGTACGACGACAAGCCCCTATGCGACAGGGCTCTGCGTGTTCCACCGAAGCACCGTTGTGCGATTACAGTTCCTGTTATGCGATGGACTTCCCCGGAGCGGATACTTCCTACTACTTGCGGAGTGGCTTCCCAAATTCCTTTTTTGCCCAGCGAACTGCTCTGTCCCTACTTGCACCCCAATATGTTGTGATATTCACGGCCACTGAGAGGGAGGTGGGGTGGGTTGTGGGTGGCGTTTATCCCCCTGATGGATGTGTGTTTGACCCCCCCTGATGGCAGCGGTTAAGATACTCTCCTGGAACGTCAGGGGGCTGCAAGACCCTCTTAAACGCACTATGGTCTCGACCTTACTGAGAGCCAGGCTGCCGGCCATATGTGCCTTACAAGAGACCCATCTCACTGCTGACTCATTGTCATGCTTGAAATACCGATGGGTGGGTCAGAGTTACCACTCCACTCACACCTCATATTCTAGGGGTGTGAGTGTGCTGATACATTGCTCGATCAAATACGAGGAACTGTGCTCTGAGATTGACACTGACGGTAGATATGTGTTTTTACTATGTAAGCTGTTTGATTTCAAATGTATTCTTGCCTTTGTGTATATACCACCCCCGTATAACAACCAGGTACTGAGGGCATTGGTGGAGTTCCAGGTGCGGTTTCCGGAGGTGCCATTGTACGCCTTTGGGGACTTCAACTGCTGCACGGACCCTCAGTTGGACAGACACCAACAGGGGGGAGGAGGGAGGAAAGTGACCCGCTCTGCTCTGGGTAGATTCATAGAGGAGGTGGGGTGGCGTGACCCGTGGAGAGCCAGGAACCCGGGTGTGAAACAGTTTTCCTGCTTTTCCAAGAGTTACTCCTCTTTGTCTAGGATTGATCTGTGTCTCTGCTCACACGCAGCTGAGCGATATATTGGTGATTTGGTGTACGCTCCTAGGAGTGTATCGGATCATTCCCCATTGGTGACTTCCTTGGATGTGCGTCCCCCTTCTGCGGGGGCCAGGGCCCCGTGGAAGATGAACGCCTTTTGGCTGAATCTCTTCCCTTCGCATGAGCGCATAGAATCCTGCATTTCGGAGTTCTGGCATGTTCATGCTGTATCGGAAGACATAACAGTAACCTGGGAGGCCTTTAAGGCGGTTCTCAGGGGCCTGTTTATTACAGAGATCCAAGCCATTAAAAGACAGACCAATGCTCAGAGGGAGGATATAGAGGTGATGGCCGGGAGGCTGGAGGACGCATTTATTGCTGACCCATCTGATACCAGTAGGGAGGCGTGGCTCTCGGCGCAGGACGCGCTGTACCGAGTCACGACCTCAGGGGCAGAGAAGAAGCGCTTCTTTCAGAAGGCGGCATTCTATGAGGAGGGTGAGCACACTGGTCGCATGCTGGCAACTATTGCCCGTTCTCAACAGATGTCCCCTTCTATTGGGGCATTGCGCACCCGGGCCGGTGGGTTGACTAGTTCCCCAGACCATGTACTATCCGAACTTGTGAGCTTTTATTCATCTCTATATGAGTCCCGTCAAGCGTACTCGCTGGACTCCCTAGCTGAATACCTGGACCCGGTCCAACTCCCAGTTTTGTCAGCCTCAAACAGGAAGATGCTTGACGCCCCCCTCTCTCTGGGGGAACTGCAGGCGGCGACCAGTTTGTTCCCTAACTCGAAGGCCCCGGGGGATGATGGCCTCCCAGCGGAGGTGTACAAGCAATATGGGGAAACAATACTCCCGCACCTCTTAAAGGTGTTTAATGAGGCAAAAAGGACTAGTACACTACCAAGATCTATGTCTAGAGCCAATATAGTGTTAATTCTGAAGCCAGATAAGGACCCTCTTGACCCAGGCTCATACAGGCCGATTTCATTACTACAAAATGACGTTAAGATCCTTGCCAAAGTGCTGGCGGTCAGACTAAACAGTGCCATCTCTACCATAATCCACTCCGACCAATCCGGTTTCATGCCCCAAAAATCGACGGCAATAAACCTGCGGCGACTCTTTTTGAATATCCAGTCCAGAGCGGATAACATGGGAGACAGAGGCTTATTGTCCCTAGATGCCCATAATGCATTTGATAGTATCGAATGGGATTTCCTGTGGGCGGTGATGCGGAAATTCGGGTTTGGCGACAATTTCATTGCGTGGGTACAGCTCTTGTACTCATCCCCCATTGCTGCTATACGGGAGGGGGGAAGGGTATCACACACCTTTCCCTTGCACAGGGGTACGCGACAGGGGTGCCCTCTGTCCCCCCTCCTGTTCGCCTTAGCCATAGAGCCCTGGCTGCAATAATCAGAACGAGCCCCTCGATCGGGGATTCCAGTACGGTGATTTACATGAAAAGATCATGCTATATGCGGACGACACCATGCTTCTCCTAGGTGATACCTCGGTTTCGCTGTCGGAGGCCATGAGGGTCGTTCGGATCTTTGGAGAATACTCGGGATTGGTTATTAACTGGACGAAATCCTCCCTCCTGTTACTAGATCGGGACCCCTCCCTATCCCCAGCGACTGTGCAGGACATTCCTGTCTCCAGGTCATTTCGATACCTTGGTGTTCAGGTTACTGCACGCTTGCTGGATTACGTTAGTCTCAATCTCACCCCCCTGATTAACAGATGCCGCGACCGGGTTAAGGTGTGGAGTAGGCTCAGGCTGTCCCCTGTGGGTAGAGTAAACTTGATAAAGATGATCCTCATGCCACAGTTGTTATATGTCCTTCACAACTCCCCAATGGTCATTCCCCTTAAGAAATTCAGAATTATTAACTCTGTCTTCCGTTCACTTATATGGCTTGCTAAGCCCCCGAGGGTTAGGCTTGAACAGCTCCAGCGGCCGAAGGATGCTGGCGGGTTGGCATTGCCCAATCCCTGGATCTACTATTTAGCCTCCCAAATGCAGCATATTGCACGACTCGTGAGGCCCGAAAGGGACCGGGAACTGAATCTGAGGGACTCCTCTGTCCAGCTGCTCAGCTTCACCACTGGAGGGGGGGTGGCGGAGGGTCTAGAGGCCCTACGATACACTAAGTCTAACAAACTTTTCCCCACGTATGCACTAATGCAGAAGACATGGAACAAGGTTAGAATGCTACAGGGGGTGACGGGATTCACTAAGTATAGCCCTATTTGGGACAATCACTATTACAGAGAACTGGCTAAAATACCTTATGGCTCTAGATGGAAACAATATGGCATTACCCTTATGACCCATGTGATTAGGGATGGTAAGCTTAGGCCATTCCAAGAGCTTAGCGCAGACTACCGTTTGCCGGCCTCTATGCAATTTTATTACCTTCAACTTAAGCATGCAGTGGCCGCTCAGGGAGAGGCAGATGTCTGGTCCCTGGACCCGGCACCTGTCTTCAACTATCTATCTGGGGTGGACACATACAAGGGCTTTATATCAAGTTGCTACGCTATGCTTCTGAGTCTCTTCCTACCGGACGTCCCTTTGAGGGCAATGGCCCGGTGGGAACAAGACGTGGGGGCATTTGAGGAGGGACAGTGGGAGGAGGCGATGCAGGCAGTTCCTGGGTGCTCCTTGAACGTAGCACACAGACTGTCGCAACTTTACATTCTCCTGAGAGTACACTACACACCAGCTAGACTGGCACGGATGGGGCTGGGGGTTGACCCCATCTGCGTTCGGTGCTGCAGGGATCATGGCGATCTTATTCACCTACTATGGAGATGCCCGAAACTGCATCTCTACTGGGCGAAGGTCATCGATACCCTTAACGGGGCTTTTCAGACACAGATACCGCTAGACCCCAAGATCTGCCTGCTGGGAATTTGTGACACCTTGGAGGTGGAGGGTGGCTCCGGGCAGGCGATCTGCAGAGCCCTGTTTCAGGCCCGCCTGATGATACTAAGGCACTGGAAGGACACCGAACCCCCCACTGTGCACGAATGGATCAAACAGATGTGGGTCACATTGAGGCTGGAAAAAGTAATATTCCAACATAGAGGCACTGACACTAAATTGAGAAAGTATGGGCCCTTGGCTTGACGTCCCGGGTCTGGCCCCGATTGATTTAGTATATGATCGGCTGTTCTAGAGCTGTGGGATGGGAGTGGGCCCCAGAGCCATAACACTATACAGAATGCTGATTATGTGGGGTATCACATTTGGGCGAAGGGGGGTGGAGGCTTGTGCTGGAGTTAATATATGTGAGATGTCGGGGGGACGAGTCGGGGACACACATTTGTATGTACAGTTTTACCTCGTCTTTTGATTATCCTTCTGTTTTTGGGTGTGCTGCGCCACACTCTCCTGACGGTATATGTCTGCTCTGGAACTCATCGCCTGTATTGTTATTTTTTTGTTTAATAAAAACCTTTGTTTGAGAAAAAAAAAGAAGATTCCACTATAGATGACATTTTTTCGGCTTCTCAAGCAGAGAGTCTGTGGATCCAGTCTCTGACGGATATGGTTCGCACTGCTTTTAAACTTCCAGTGTCAGAACAAGTAGCCCCCGCGGTATCCTCTTTAGGTTCCTTGAAGGCACCATTGGGTGGTGCATCTTTCCCGGTTCACCCCCTTCTGGAGAGCGTGATTTTTCAGGATTGGGCTCGACCTGATAGGATTTTTATCCCTCCTAAAAGGTTTACCATTCTCTATCCTATGGAAGAAGAATTTGCAAAGAAATGGGCACTCCCTACAGTGGACGCAGCCATTTCCTGCGTAAATAAATCCCTGACCTGTCCGGTGGAAAATGTCCAGGTGTTTAAAGATCCAGTCGACAAAAAATTGGAGACCCTACTGAAGGCTTCTTTTACCACAGTAGGTGCCGTGGTTCAGCCAGCAGTGGCAGCCATTGGCGTTTGTCAGGCTTTAAAGGATCAGACTAAACAGATATTAAAGGACATACCGGCTCAGCAAGCTCGTGAATTGGCTGACCTCCCAAGAGCTCTCTGCTTTGCAGTAGATGCTATTAAGGACTCCGTTCAACAGGCGTCCCGTTTTATCTCTGCTGTTGGTTCATATGCGTCGCCTTTTGTGGCTAAAAAACTGGTCAGCAGAGGCACCCTGCAAAAAGCTTTTAGCAGGATTTCCCTTTCATGGTGGGAGACTATTCGGTGAAGACCTAGATAAATATATCCAGACCATATCAGGTGGTAAAAGTTCTTTCTTGCCCATCAAGAAAAGATCACGTGGGCCCGCATTTAAGCGACAGGCCTTCGCAGGCTCGGCCCCTTCAACTTCCCGTCAGTATCGACGGCCTCCCGGGCGTTCGGCATTTAATAGCCGCCCACAAGGACAAGCCACGACAGGCAAGAGGCCATGGTCTCGCAAGCCGGTTAAACCAGTCCTTAAGTCAGATTCATGAAGGGGCGCCCCCACTCTCTTGGGTGGGGGGAAGGCTTCGGTTCTTCTCCGAAGTGTGGAAGACCAGAATTCCCGACTCTTGGGTAAGATCCGTGGTAACCACGGGCTACAAGCTAGAGTTTCGGGAAGTCCCCCCTCCTCATTTTCAGGGGTCAAGTCTTCCAAGCGACCCATTAAAGAGGGCCTCTCTTGCAAAAGCATTGGATCGTCTCTTACTCCAAGGAGTAATCGTAGAAGTACCAACCCAGGAATGGGGTCTGGGATTCTACTCCAACCTTTTCATAATACCAAAGCCCAATGGCGACGTCAGGCCTATCTTGGACCTCAAACGCCTAAATCGCTTTCTAAACATTCAGACCTTTCGTATGGAGTTCATACGTTCGGTGGCGTGCAGCCAGCCTACATCAAGACGACTTTCTAGCATCTATAGACATAAAAGATGCGTATCTGCACGTGCCGATCTACCCGGCACATCACAGGTTTCTTCGGTTTATGATACATCACCCCCATTACCAGTTCGTAGCCCTCCCTTTCGGGTTGGCAACAGCTCCGCGGGTATTCACAAAGGTGTTAGCCCCGGTGCTAGCCGTCCTAAGGACAGAAGGCATTTTAGTTTTGGCATACTTGGACGATCTTCTGGTTATCGACAGCTCAGCCTCCAACCTCAATCAGGCAGTAGGTCGCACAGTTCAGCATCTAGAGGAATTCGGATGGATTGTAAATCTAGAAAAATCGGTATTGAAACCCACAAGGCAGTTGGAATATCTAGGCCTTCGGCTAGATACAGACTGCCAGAGGATAATTTTACCTCAAGCAAAGATCAGATCAATAGCCCAAGCAGTTCAAATGATCTTAGGCAAGAAGAGGCCGACTATTCGCCTATGTATGCGACTGCTGGGGAAGATGGTGGCCGCCTTCGAGGCTGTGCCCTACGCCCAGATCCATACCAGATATCTTCAGGCAGCCATTCTCTCTGCTTGGAACAAGTCCATTCAGGCGTTAGATCGTCCGTTAGTGCTCTCCCCGAAGGTCCGGCGCAGCCTGTCTTGGTGGCTGGTCTCTCAAAATTTGTCAAAAGGAAATCCTTTTGCCCCATCTCGTGGAAGATAGTATCCACGGATGCCAGCCTGTTAGGTTGGGGGGCAGTTCTAGAAGAACAGACCCAGCAAGGGCTGTGGTCGGGGGCAGAGAAACTGCTTCCCATCAATACCTTGGAAATCAGAGCTGCTCGACTGGCCCTGATCGCCTGGACTCTCCCCCTTCAGGGTCTGCCAGTAAGGATACAGTCCGACAACGCCACTGCGGTGGCATACATAAACCACCAGGGGGGCACGAAGAGCCCAGCAGCCCAAAGAGAAGTAAACCTGATTTTCTCATGGGCCGAAGCCCATGTACCCTGCATCTCGGCGGTGTTCATCCCAGGGATAGACAATTCTCAAGCAGATTTTTTGAGTCGTCAACAGTTGCTCCCGGGGGAATGGTCGCTTCACCCCCAGGTATTCCAAGAGATTTGCCAAAGATTTGGAGTCCCAGACGTGGACATTATGGCAACGAGATCCAACAAAAAGTTGGACAAATTCATATCCCGAGCCAGGGATCCCTCGGCCTACGGGACCGATGCCTTGGTTTGCCCTTGGCACCAGTTTTCTCTTCTGTATGCGTTCCCTCCACTGCAGATGATTCCCCGCCTTCTACAGAGAATCCGGGTGGAGCGCAGGCCTGTGATCCTGGTGGCTCCAGCCTGGCCCAGGAGGGCTTGGTACGCACTCATAGTGAAGATGTCAGTCGGGGCGCCGTGGCCGCTCCCCCTGCGCCCAGATCTGCTGTCTCAAGGCCCAATCTGCCATCCTGCTTCACAGCAGCTAAATTTGACGGCTTGGCGGCTGAATCCTTAATTCTTAAGGGCAGAGGCCTCTCAGATCAGGTCATAGCTACGTTGATTCAGGCTAGGAAACCGGTCTCCAGAAATATTTATTACAGAGTCTGGAGAACCTATGTGGAGTGGTGCGAGTCTCAAAAATGGCATCCTCAAAAGTTTTTTATTGACAGGATCTTGCGATTCCTCTAGGTTGGCGTTGACAAAGGGTTGGCTCTTAGTACTCTAAAGGGGCAGGTGTCGGCTTTATCAATATGGTTTCAAAGACCCTTGGCCACCCATTCGCTTATGAAAACCTTCTTGCAGGGGGTCTTGCATGTGAATCCCCCTATTAGAGCTCCCCTCTGCCCCTGGAATTTAAATCTGGTCTTGTCAGCTTTACAAAGGCAGCCGTTTGAACCTCTGACAGAAATCCCTCTTTTGCTACTAACCCGAAAGTTGGTTTTCTTGGTGGCTATGGCTTCAGCCAAAGGGTTTCCGAGCTGGCAGCCTTATCATGCAGGGAGCCATACCTTATTCTGCATAAGGACAGAGTTGTTCTGCGGCCTCAACCTTCTTTCCTTCCTAAGGTCATATCCAGTTTTCACTTGAATCAGGACCTAGTCCTGCCTTCCTTCTTTCCTACTCCCCAGTCCAGAGAGGAAAGACGGCTTCATACTTTGGACGTGGTTCGAGCCATGAGGGTCTATCTCAAGGCTACAGAGAAGATTCGGAAAACAGATTTTTGTTCTTCCGGATGGCCCCAAGAAGGGTCAGCCGGCTGCCAAGTCTTCCTTGGCTAGGTGGATTAAGCAGCTGATTTTTCAGGCCTATGGTCTGAAGCGCGTTCCACCTCCCTTATCAGTTAAAGCCCATTCTACGAGGGCCATGAGTGCCTCCTGGGCGGCACACCATCAGATTTCTATGGCACAGGTTTGCAGGGCGGCAACCTGGTCTTCCGTACATACGTTTACTAAATTTTATAAGTTGGACGTTGCAAAGAGTACGGACGCAGCTTTTGGGCAGGCGGTCCTACGGGCAGCAGTATAGAATCCTCTGGCCCGGTTCACGCCCCCTTGTGTTTCTGTTGATGGAGCCATGTTTTTCTCCTGACAATGTTTTTATTTGGCTATTCTTGGCCTTACGGTCTCCCTCCCTTCATAGAGCATTGCTTTAGGACATCCCAAGTGTAATGGCTATGCGCTCTGTGTCCCGTGATGTACGATAAAGAAAAAAGGATTTTTAATAAACAGCTTACCTGTAAAATCCTTTTCTTGAAGTACATCACGGGACACAGAGATCCCACCCCTCTTTTGGGGAACATTGTGTAACCTCTGGAGAATTGCTTGCTACAAAACTGAAGCACTCCCAGTGGGAGCAACGGCGGATCCAGGGGGGGGGCAACGGGGCAATTGCCCCCCCCGAGGCAATCATGTCGCATTGGCTTTTTTAGGGGTCCGGAGGTCCCCAGGGGCCCGGAGGCCACCAGGGCCCCAGATGGCAAACCCCTCTTTTTTTTATTTATTTTTTTATAAAAAAAAAAAAAGTTTTAACATATTTTTCTTTTATTTTTTATTAAAGGGCCAATTTTTTTTCTTTTATTTTTTTTATAAGTCCAGAGGTCCCCAGGGTCCCGGAGGCCGCCAGGGCCCCGTATGGCAACCCCCCTTTTTTTTATTTATTTTAATAAAAAATATATATTTTATTTTTTTATTAACCTCCCTGGCGTTATGATTCTGTCTGGAATTTTGTACCAAAAGCGTTGCAATTGTTTTGCAAGGAAATGTGGTGTTATGTATTATAGGCCTGCAATTCTTAGTAAGTACTTACTTAAATCTATCTAAACAAGAGTCTAATAGGCATCCCGGGTATGATTTTTTATTTTTTTTTATTAAAAATTATAATATAATAAATAATTATAAAAAATTATAATAAATAATATAATTATAGTAAAAATTATTCAATAATGTAATCACATCAAAATCACTGAAATTTGCTCAGTTGCAGAATTTTTGCTGTCATTTTTTTTTTTATGACGAATTTCCCCACAAATCGCTATCGCTAAATTCTGCAAGTGATTATAATTTATTATCGCTGTTTTTTAGCTGCTCTAAATTTTTTTTGCCATAAAGGGACACTTTTGGTTGCTATGGGCAATCTACAGTTTGCAGGGAGAAAGAAACGTTTTTATTATATAAAAGAACATGTAGGGCACTGGGCAGACCACTAGGGACATGGGGGGTGTGTATTTTTTACATACAGTACTGTAATCTATAAGATTACATTGTACTGTATGTATAGTGTTTGTTTACATTTTTGAATTTGGCGCCGTTCTCCGTCCCCGTGCGTCGTAACGTCGCAGGGAACGGAGCTCGGCGGCACACGGGGACGCTGTGTGAATCGAGCGAGCACCCGCTCGCTCACACAGCGGGGATGCATCGCTGGATCCACGGAGAAGGTAAGTAAACTCTCTCTGGATTCTGCGAGGCGAGCCCGTGTAGCAGCAAATTTTTACCCCGTGTCAGACACGGGAAAAACGCCAGGGAGGTTAAAGGGCCATTTTTTTTTTTAGGGGTCTGGAGGTCCCCAGGGGCCAGGAGATCCCCAGGGCCCCAGATGACCACCCCCCTTTTTTTATTAAATTTGTGTATATATATATATATATATATATAAAATTATTATTATTATTATTGTTAGTATTATTATTAAAGGGCACAGAGGTCCCTTTAATTTTTTTTATATTTTATTTATTTTTTTCTCTTTTTTTATATATAGATATATTTTTATTAAAGGGCTCAGAGGTCCCCAGGGCCCCATGTGTCAAACCCCCTTTTTTTAATAAATGTTTTATTTTTATTTTTTTTATATATTGTTTTATTTATTTTTTATAACTTTTTTTTAATCATTTTTTTTAAACTGCTTTGCGGTGCCTGCAGCTGCTGCTGCCGAGTCTGTCACTCTCTCTCTCTCATCACCAGGGCTGGTAGGCTGCCTGTCCTGAGGCTGCTTTGAGCTGTTGCTGACTGCAGCACTCCCCTCTCTCCTGCTGACATCGGGCATCTCTGGCTGTGTGTGAGCTGGATCTGTGTTCGGCTGTGCTGCCTGTGCTAGACCTGCTCGTGTGATAGTAGATGGGGATGGAACACTGATTGAACCAGTGTCAGGGATTCTAAATAGACCAGTACTGTGTGCCTACACAGAGGAGACCAACACTGTATGCAGTGAAATAAAAGGTGTTTATTTACAAGGTGAACAAAACAGGTGAAGACAAACAGTGCACAAATAACAACAAAGCATAAATAAGTGAAGGGGAAATGCCGTAATCATAAACCAAAAGCCAAGCCGAGGTCATATACCAGGAGATCACAGAAGAAGCTGCAGACAGGGAATGGGCAGGAAGGGAATGTCCAGGAGAGGGATCAGGTCAGGTCGTATCAGATCAGAAGTCAAGAAAGGGGACAGCAGGCTCAGGGTCAGATATCAGGCTCAGGATCAGGTTAGTAGACAGATACCAGGGCGAGGAGTGATTACACACGCCGGGTATTATAGAGGCGTGCTGATTGCATTCAGGTCACACCTGAACGCAGGAAGGGCTGTGTGCTCCATACTGCCAAGACCTTTCCTGACAATCAGTGTTTTGTCTATCACACAAGCCTGTCTAGGGGGGACCTTGCTAGAGCACACTGGCCTACCGAACACAGACCTTCAGCTCCTGTTTGTTCCATGACACACGTCGGGAGAGGAGATGCCTGCTGTGTGTGATTGAGGCAATGCCATGGTGAGTGCCGTGCACAGTGTGGCTGCATTGATAGACAAAAGGGGGGCTGCATTGATAGACAAAAGTGGGACTGCATTGATAGACAAAAGTGGGACTGCATTGATAGACAAAAGTGGGGATGCATTGATATGCAAAAGTGGGGATGCATTGATATGCAAAAGTTGGGTTGCATTGATATGCAAAAGTGGGGGTGCATTGATATACAAAAGTGGGGCTGCATTGATATACAAAGGTGGGGCTGCGTTCATATACACAGTGAGGATGCAATGATCTCTTGTACCATGTCTTCAGTCTCTGACCATCTCTTGTACCACGTCTGCAGTCTCTGACCATCCCTTGTACCACGTCTGCAGTCTCTGACCATCCCTTGTACCACGTCTGCAGTCTCTGACCATCCCTTGTACCACGTCTGCAGTCTCTGACCATCCCTTGTACCACGTCTGCAGTCTCTCACCATCCCTTGTACCACGTCTGCAGTTTCTGACCATGTCTTGTACCACGTCTGCAGTTTCTGACCATCTCTTGTACCACGTCTGCAGTCTCTGACCATCCCTTGTACCATGTCTGCAGTCTCTCACCATCCCTTGTACCACGTCTGCAGTTTCTGACCATGTCTTGTACCACGTCTGCAGTCTCTGACCATCTCTTGTACCATGTCTGCAGTTTCTGACCATCTCTTGTACCATGTCTGCAGTCTCTGACCATCTCTTGTACCATGTCTGCAGTCTCTGACCATTTCCTTGTACCACGTCTGCAGTCTCTGACTATCTCCTTGTACCACGTCTGCAGTCTCTGACCATCTCCTGTACCACGTCTGCAGTCTCTGACCATCTCCTTGTACCACGTCTGCAGTCTCTGACCATCTCCTCTACCACGTCTGCAGTCTCTGACCATCCCTTGTACCATGCCTGCAGTCTCTGACAATCCCTTGTACCACTTCTGCAGTCTCTCACCATCTCCTGTACCATGTCTGCAGTCTCTCACCATCTCTTGTACCACGTCTGCAGTCTCTGACCATCTCTTGTACCACGTCTGCAGTCTCTGACCATCTCTTGTACCACGTCTGCAGTCTCTGACCATCTCTTGTACCACGTCTGCAGTCTCTGACCATCTCTTGTACCATGTCTGCAGTCTCTGACCATCTCTTGTACCATATCTGCATTCTCTGACCATCTCTTGTACCATGTCTGCAGTCTCTGATCATCTCTTATACCATGTCTGCAGTCTCTGACCATTTCCTTGTACCACGTCTGCAGTCTCTGACCATCTCCTGTACTATGTCTGCAGTCTCTGACCATCTCTTGTACCACGTCTGCAGTCCCTGACAATCGTCTACAAACCATGGGATAGATTTATGGCATTCATATTTAAATATTTTTTACTAGTAATGGCGGGGATCATTGATTTTTTAGCAGTACTGCAACATTGCAGCGGACACATCGGACACCTAATTGAGCAACACCTTATTTTCTGTCAGTGCCCCCCCCGAGACTAGACTCTGGATCCGCCCTTGGGGGGGGGGGGGCAACAGGGCAATTGCCCCCCCCCCCGGGGCAATCTTTTCACATTGGCTTTTTTTTTACCATTTTTTTTTAAACTGCTTGGCGGTGCCTGCAGACAGGCCCGGACTGGCCATAGGGCAAACCTAGCAAATGCCTGTGGGTGTACACCACCAACACAGCGCCGGATAGAGAGAGATCAGCTGGGGTATCATAGCCAGCTCTTACACTTCTCCCCTCCCCTTGCTGCCCCCACGGCCAGTTAGAGGAGAGGAGCTGCTTCTACTCCTCCCCCTCCTCTCTTCTTCTCCTCCCGTGTCTGCCCCGCCCACTCTCCAGACGGACACTGTTCTGCTGCCTAAGGGATGTGGGCGGGAAGATTCAAGCCCAGCAATCAGAAAGGAAAGATGGAGTCTGATATCTATCTATCCAGTCAGTCCCTCCTGCCTCTGAGTGAGTACTGAGAGTACTGTACACTGATGTATGGGGTGCCCTTCATTCCCTTCTCTCTTGCTCTCTCTTCACCTTTCTTTCTTTCTCTCTCTCTCTTTTTTCTCTCTCTTTTTTTTTTTTTCACCCCCCCCCCCACCAGCTGCCACTGTAGATAGATAGATAATTATCTATCTATCTATCTACAGTGGCGGCTGGTGCTCAAAATTTTTGGTGGGCGCAAATGAAAAAAAAAACAATTGCAGCCTCACTGTGCCCATCAAACGCAGCCACTGGGCCCATCAATTGTCACCACTGTGCAATGCCATCAAACACAGCCACTGTGCCATCAATTGTCACCACTGTGCCATGCCATCAAACACAGCCACTGTGCCATGCCATCAAACACAATCACTGTGGCATCAATTGTCACCACTGTGCCATGCCATCAAACGCAGCCACTATGCCCTTCAATTGTCGCCACTGTGCCAATTGATGCCCCTGTGCCCTTTAATTGTTGCCACTGTGCCCATTGTTGCCACTGTGCCCATCGTCGCAGCTGAGCCAGAGGAGGCGGCGCTCCGGCGCCCTCTATAGACGCACCGCCACTGTCTATCTATATCTATCTATCTATCTATATCTATCTTCCTTCCTTCTCTTCTTTCTTTATCTATCTTTCTTTCTTTATCTATCTTCCTTCCTTCCCTTCTTTATCTATCTATATATCTATCTATCTATCTTCCCTTCTTTCTTTATCTATATTTCTTTCTTTATCTATCTTCCTTCCTTCCCTTCTTGCTTTCTATATCTTTCTTGTTTATCTATCTATCTTGTTTATCTATCTATCTTGCTTATCTATCTTTCTTGTTTATCTATCTTTCTTGTTTATCTATCTTTCTTGTTTATCTATCTATCTTTCTTGTTTATCTATCTATCTATCTATCTATCTTTCTCCCCCCCACCCCGGGCTGCTCAGTCTAAAATGCCCAGGCCTATTTTTTGTCCCAGTCCGGGCCTGCCTGCAGCTGCCACTGCCGAGTCTCTCACTATCTCTCTCTCATCACCAGGGCCGGTAGGCTGCCTGTCCTGAGGCTGCTTTGAGCTGTAGCTGACTGCAGTGCTCCCCTCTCTCCTGCGTGTATGACATTGGGCATCTCTGGCTGTGTGTAAGAGCTGGATCTGTGCTGCCTATGCTAGACCTGCTCGTGTGATAGTAGATGGAACACTGATTGAATCAGTGTTTTGTCTATCACACAAGCCCGTCTAGGGGTGACCTTGCTAGAGCACACTGCCCTGCCGAACACAGACCTACAGCTCCTGTTTGTTCCATGACACACGTCGGGAGAGGAGATACCTGCTGTGTGTGATCGAGGTAATGCCATGTTGAGTGGGACTGGATTCATAGACAAAAGTGGGACTGGATTTATATACAAAAGTGGGACTGGATTCATAGACAAAAGTGGGACTGGATTCATAGACAAAAGTGGGACTGGATTCATATACAAAGGTGGGACTGCATTCATATACAAAGGTGGGACTGCATTCATATACAAAGGTGGGACTGCACTGATATACAAAGGTGGGACTGCATTAATATACAAAAGTGGTAGTGCATTAATAAACAAAAGTGGGACTGAATTTTTATACAAAGGTGGGGCTGCGTTCATATGCACAGTGAGGCTGCAATGATGGGCACTGATGAGGCTGCATTGATCTCTTGTACCATGTCTTCAGTCTCTAAACATCCCTTGTACCATGCCTGCAGTCTCTGACCATCCCTTGTACCATGCCTGCAGTCTCTGACCATCCCTTGTACCATGCCTGCAGTCTCTGACCATCCCTTGTACCATGCCTGCAGTCTCTGACCATCCCTTGTACCATGTCTGCAGTCTCTGACCATCCCTTGTACCACGTCTGCAGTCTCTGACCATCTCCTGTACCACGTCTACAGTCTCTGACCATCCGTTGTACCACGTCTGCAGTCTCTGACCATCTCTTGTACCATGTCTGCAGTCTCTGACCATCTCTTGTACCATGTCTGCAGTCTCTGACCATCTCTTGCACCATGTCTGCATTCTCTGACCATCTATTGTACCATGTCTGCATTCTCTGACCATCTCTTGTACTATATCTGCAGTCTCTGACCATCTCTTGTACTATGTCTGCAGTCTCTGACCATCTCTTGTACCATGTCTGCATTCTCTGACCTTCTCTTGTACTATGTCTGCAGTCTCTGACCATCCCTTGTACCATGCCTGCAGTCTCTGACTATCCCTTGCCTTTAGTCTCTGACCATCCCTTGTACCACGTCTGCAGTCTCTGACCATCTCCTGTACCACGTCTACAGTCTCTGACCATCCGTTGTACCACGTCTGCATTCTCTGACCATCTCTTGTACCATGTCTGCATTCTCTGACCTTCTCTTGTACTATGTCTGCAGTCTCTGACCATCCCTTATACCATGCCTGCAGTCTCTGACTATCCCTTGTACCATGCCTTTAGTCTCTGACCATCCCTTGTACCACGTCTGCAGTCTCTGACCATCTCCTGTACCATGTCTACAGTCTCTGACCATCCGTTGTACCACGTCTGCAGTCTCTGACCATCTCTTGTACCATGTCTGCAGTCTCTGACCATCTCGTGTACCATTTCTGCAGTCTCTGACCATCTCTTGTACCATGTCTGCAGTCTCTGACCATCTCTTGCACCATGTCTGCATTCTCTGACCATCTATTGTACCATGTCTGCATTCTCTGACCATCTCTTGTACTATATCTGCAGTCTCTGACCATCTCTTGTACTATGTCTGCAGTCTCTGACCATCTCTTGTACCATGTCTGCATTCTCTGACCTTCTCTTGTACTATGTCTGCAGTCTCTGACCATCCCTTGTACCATGCCTGCAGTCTCTGACTATCCCTTGCCTTTAGTCTCTGACCATCCCTTGTACCACGTCTGCAGTCTCTGACCATCTCCTGTACCACGTCTACAGTCTCTGACCATCCGTTGTACCACGTCTGCATTCTCTGACCATCTCTTGTACCATGTCTGCATTCTCTGACCTTCTCTTGTACTATGTCTGCAGTCTCTGACCATCCCTTGTACCATGCCTGCAGTCTCTGACTATCCCTTGTACCATGCCTTTAGTCTCTGACCATCCCTTGTACCACGTCTGCAGTCTCTGACCATCTCCTGTACCATGTCTACAGTCTCTGACCATCCGTTGTACCACGTCTGCAGTCTCTGACCATCTCGTGTACCATGTCTGCAGTCTCTGACCATCTCTTGTACCATGTCTGCAGTCTCTGACCATCTCTTGTACCATGTCTGCAGTCTCTGACCATCTCTTGCACCATGTCTGCATTCTCTGACCATCTATTGTACCATGTCTGCATTCTCTGACCTTCTCTTGTACTATGTCTGCAGTCTCTGACCATCTCTTGTACCATGATTGCAGTCCCTGACAATCATCTAGAAACTATGGGATAGATTTATGGCATTTATATTTAAATATTTTTTACTAGTAATGGCGGCAATCATTGATTTTTTAGCGGTACTGCAACATTGCAGCGGACACATCGGACACCTAATTGAGTTCTGTAAGCAACACCTTATTTTCTGGCAGTGCCCCTCCCGAGACTAGACTCTGGATCCGCCCTTGAGTGGGAGGGGGTTATATAGGGAGGAAACTTCCTGTGAAATTGATTACACCAGTGTCCACACCTGAAGGTACCCATATAACCCAAGTGTAATGGCTATGCGCTCTGTGTCCCGTGATGTACTTCAAGAAAAGGATTTTACAGGTAAGCTGTTTATTAAAAATCCTTTTTTCCTTCTCAAGGTTCCGAGTGATACTCTGGCTGCCAGTTCTGTGAGAGAGACTGTCCAGGTACACTACACCCACTCCGGCTGGAGTGGCGACGAAGCAAAGGTATCGTTGAAGCAGGACTGTTTCTACATTGTTAAGGCCTGAATCTGCAATTCTCCTTTTCACCAATCTTTCTCTGTCTACCTCAAGTTAATCGTTTGCCGTGTTTGGCAAGAGAATAAAAGCACAGAAAACGATACCCTGCTGTTTGGACATTCCGGCATTGCTTTTATCATCTAATCAACATCATACCCCTAGACGCATTACAGAGGTAACACGCCGTCCCAAATCTATCCAGCAGCTCCTAAGGGGGTAGCGCTACACGGTGCAATATAATGTCCTTATAGAAAGTAAACAAATCCAATTGCCAAGTGCTGAGTGATTCTAAAAGTGCTTTGTGCTCTTGTTGTATGCCATGATCACTGCAATCCGTGCTCTTACACACCCCACAAAACACAAACTTTTTCACCCCTTCTTATGCCGCGTACACACGGTCGTTTTTTGCGATGAAAAAAAAAAACGACGTTTTTTAAAACGTCATTTAAATTGATCGTGTGTGGGCAAAACGTCGTTTTTTGTCTTAAAAAAAACGACCCAAAAAAAATTCCAACATGCTTGAATTTTTTGTGTCGTTTTTCGAAACGTCGTTTTTTGTTTCACAAAAAGTCACCGTGTGTAGCAAAAACGTCGTTCAAAACGACGTTTTTCAACCTGCGCATGCCCAGAAGCTAGTTATGAAGCGAGCTTCAATGGAAAAGAGTGGTGAACGTAACCTTGCTTTTTGTGAAAAAACGATGGTGTGTATGCAAAATTGTCTTTGAAAAGTGACGTTTCAAAAATATTGTTTTTTTTTTCAAAAATGTCGCTCTATTTTTGTTTATAGCGCAAAAAATTAAAATCGCAGAGGCAATCAAATACCATCAAAAGAAAGCTCTATTTGTGGGAAGAAAAGGACGCAAATTTTGTTTGGGAGACACGTCGCACGACCGCGCAATTGTCTGTTAAAGCGACGCAGTGCCGAATTGTAAAAACACCTCTGGGCATTTAGCAGCATATTGGTCCGGGGCTTAAGTGGTTAAATAAAGTATAAAACGATACTACACTATCTAGAGGGCTAGACAGTGGCCTATACTGTGAAGACACCAGACCCTAATGCCGCGTACACACGGTCGTTTTTTGCGATGAAAAAAAAACGACGTTTTCTGTGAAGTAAAAAACAACGTTTTTTACTTTTTGTTATAAGAAAAATTGAATAAACTAAATTTTAGTCAAACATTTAGGCCAAAATTTATTCAGCCACATGTCTTTAGTAAAAAAAAAAAAAAAAAACGCAATAAAAAAAAAATGAGCTACCTAGCAGCAACAGCGACACTAATACAGCGATCAGAAAAATGATCGCTTAGTGACGCTGGCAATAGGGGGTGAATGGGTTAACTAGGGCGGTGATCAAGGGGTTAAAACTTTATTGGGGGGGTACGGGGCTACCCTGGACCTAACACTAACTGCCTGTCACACTGACACTAAATGCAGTGATCAGTACATATATGATCACTGCATTCAGTGACACTGACAGGGGGGTGGAGGGGGGGGTGATCGCAAGGGGTTAATGTGCCTATATGTACTGGTGTCAGTGTAGTGTTGGTGCAGACTTACTGTGACTCTTCTCTCATCTCGGCGTTTTGAAAATACCGCCGATATGAGAGCTGCATCACTTCCTCTGCCTATGTTTACATTTTACAGGCAGAGGAAGTGACACAGCGGCGGCGCACGGGATTGGCTGGGAGCGATCACGAGGGGGCGGACAGAAACTAACCCCCGCCCCCTCGAGTCGGATCGTTCCCGGAGGTAAGCCGACCGCCGCACGCAGCTGAGGGGGTCCCGATCGGACCCCCGACCTGCTAGAAGGCAGGGACGTATATATACGCCCATCTGCCTGTACGTGCCATTCTGTGGACGTAAATAGGTGTGCGGCAGTCATTAAGTGGTTAAATAAACAAAAAATGGGTACTCACGTGTATACAAAAACAGTATGGCATATGATATTGACAAAAATCTGATGCCTGGAAATGATGTGACGCTCGTAGCGTGTACCAAGCCGGACCAATGTAATTTTGTAAAAATATGAAATGCCTGGAATACTTCTTTAAAAAACGAAAGCCAAAACATATTTTTTTCTTCAGTTTCAGATAGAGAGGATTACAGTTATTGAGCTTATCAAGTTATTATAGCTGCTCAGAACATTAAATGTATCTATAGACGGTATAAACTAGTCATTCGAAAGGCCTAGTTTTCCATTGTTGACATCCATTTGCTGACCTCTATAAAACTAGTCCTGCAGCGGTATCATGGTCAGCAGGAGGACCCAGTAAGAGCTGTAGGGTGGACCCCTGAGATCAGCACTTCTGAAAGTGTTGTTTTCCTAGCAGACCTCAAGGAAACATTTCTCACGTGTCATATAGTAGGGTGCCTTTAGGCCCTTATCAGTCTTGTCTCCAGACAATTCTCAAACATACTTTTGTGCATCCATGCACTGTTCCACAGCTCTACGCTGTGCTGGCCTACACCCATACTCTTGGGCGGAGAGTGGAAACCAAGTCTGTCCCACAGGTGGTACCTTGAATCAAAAGACGCCCCTATAATAAAAGAGCTGGCACACCTGCACAGTCATGACATTGGCTGTAAGCAAACAATAGACCTGGGATGAAGGCTTCTTCCCACCAAATTTTACAAAGCCTTTGGGGTTCAGTTTGATAACACAGATTTTCCAATCCTGGGGAAAACAACGTTTTTTTCTATTCAGATCAAGCATCATGGAGCTCCTCAGCCTGCATATGTTTTTTTCTGATGGAATTTGTAACGGAATGCACCGTGACAGACTGAGATATTCCTATGTCTAGGGTCACCTTTTGTCCACTAGGGCCATAGGGTGACAAAGAATCATAATTCATATATTACAGATGGGACATTATTAATACTTCATTTTAGGACTGAGATTTCACAGGGAGTTCATGATGACATGACCAGGTCAACCAGACAGTGAGTCATACCTTTGTATAATATGCTATTGAAATATCTTAAGGTGTTGGCTATTCACTGTAAAGACATTCCGTTGAAGGTGTTGATTGCACCCACTCTCACAAGACTCTGCCATTGTGTGATAAAGCTGTCTAGATAACTTATTCAACTAGATGTCTGTGTTACTATTCAAGTTAATTGAACACTATTGAAGATGCGGTGCCGACAAGTCTACATGGTTAGCTTACCTGAATGCCTTTTAGAGTGTGATTGAAGCCTCCCATGGTGTAAAGGGGGGTGGAGACTACATTGTCCTGTGACTAACTGCATTATGCTTGAAACTGTATAAGAAGCTGAGAAAATACCAATAAATTGTCATATCTTTGGAAGCAAGTGCAGAGCTTGAGTCTCGTCTTGTTTATGGGAATGGATATGGATCGTGTATGCAATATTGTCGGAGTGTGTCAGATAAGCCTGTCGTGGTTGGATGGAAGGTGGTAAGCGGTGGTGACCGTTACAGAATTCCTCTCAAGTTTAGCTTGCATACATACGGCCACACGAAAGTTCTATGAACTTTCGACCGTCAAGAACGCGGTGACGTACAGCACTATGACGAGCCGAGAAAATTAAGTTCAATGCTTCCGAGCACACATCGAATAGTTTGAGCATGCGTCAAAAATCTTGCATGTCAGAGTTGCTATAGGCTATCAGAATTTCCGATTGGAATTTTTTCCATCGGAAAATTTAAGAACCAGTGCTCAATCTTTGGTTGGCGGAAATTCTGACAGTCTAATGGAGCCTACACATGGTCGGAATTTCCGACCAAAAGCTCACGTCGGAATTTCTGATCGTGTGTACGTGGCATTAGGCCTCATGTACACTGCTGCTGGTCAATGGACATTTCGGAGCAGTTGGGCATTCTTTTCAACTGCTCCTGAACTCACCTCTTTGTTATCTTATCAGTACATGTACATAGGATCGTTTATAGTCGTTCCTAGGCAGTTAAGTTTAGAGGCTTTTTCTAAAACCCCAAAAAATGCGTTCAGAAGCATTTCAAGAGCTAAATCGCATTTAGCAGCGTTTCGTTTACAGGCTTTTTTCATTTTAACAAAATAAAATAAAAAAAATTCAAACGCTTCTAGACGCAAACACGGCTAAACGCGACATGTAAACACGGCAAAACAGTTTTTAGATGCTGGTTTCTAGTCGTCAAGTTAAATCATTTGGGAGAGGTTGAATAAGGTCCAGCGTACATGAAGCCTAATTGGTTATCTTAATGCTTACATATAGCGGAACACATTTTTGTTTACAAAAAACAAACAAACAAATGGTGGCCTTCTGCACAAGTGCCACAAATTTTGAATAAAAGGACCCTAAACACATTTTGCAGCTTCTGAAAGGAGGTAGCAGTGAAAGTGCTGCATAAGAATCCTCCTTCAGTTACAGCTGGTCAGGAACCACATATTTGTGTTGAGTTTTATTTCACTTTACTCTCAGAAGACATCTATTAGACAGGGCTTGTCCCAATGTTTTTGCAGTGTAGGCTTTCTACCATTTAGCAACTTGTCTCATTCTGTGCTAAAGAAACTGGAATTAAGCAAATACCATGTGGGTTTGTTTGGCAATTTTCATTCTAATAAATCACGGCGGAACATTGTATACTGAACTTTTTCCCCAAATATTTGACTGATCTATGCCAACTTTTAGTGATTTAACAAGTAATACTTTATTTATGCGTACATAGCCTTCAAACTGTTATTCCGAACACCACCGCACCAGCAAAACATCCCAGCTAGGCCAGTTAAAGGAAATGTACATCCTTCTCAGCTGCACAAACCAAGAGCACACGTTTGGGAGAAAAAACATGGGAATTCAATTCTCTTTGAGAGGTTAATAAATTGCTGTTAACTGTCCTAGATTCCAGTAGTGGGATTTCGTCAGACAGGTCTACAATAAATCTACTCACACATACCATGAATAAAACACCCAACCCAAGTCATGAGGTGGGTTTGTGGAATACATTTTTTTGCACACAGCTACATATGGCCAAATATGATGGATAAGAATGTTCATACTCCAGGCCAGGCAGACTTTTGACTTATGTAAGAGAATAAGGCTGCACAGACATTAGATTAGAGGAGGACTGGCTTTGAAGGAAGGGGGCATATGACCTCTGGGCTACTTCTAAGATGAGTTGGGCTGGCAGTCCTGTGTGGAGATATCACCATTGCGATGTCTATTGGAGTAGGGTCTGCAGTCAGTGACACATGCATAGAATTTTATAGACTTGTTCTCTGTTCAAACCCACAGATTTTTAAGATGGTGGCCACCATGTTCCTCTCATGCAAACCTGGGCTCTTCAAACTGATCATCGGTTGAACAAATGTTTATGCAGAATTGATTTAGCAGCCAGTAGGTCCAGAGATGCCATTTGGGCAAACCTGGGCTTTTCCTGAATAGAACAAACATTTTGTGCTCCCTGCAAAGATTTACCTTGATAGGAAATATTATTATTTAATAAAACTTCAGTTGCCTATCTGATTATGTTGTGTAGTTTATCCTGAATATAACTTCTGCCTATACATTCTTTTTTCATTGTATGTCGAGGTTAAGTTCTGCTTAGGTAAATATATATATATAAAAAAAAAAAAAAGGATCCCCCAGCAGCAGACAAATAATTAAAAAAAAAATAGCTCCAGGTACAAAACTTGCCTCCTCCCTACAGGCTAACCTGCACATTGATCCACTGCCGATCCTCCAGCATCTTTTAACTCACTTCCTATGAGCCCAGGGTGTCAATACTGCAGCAGATTATCCCCAGAACATTGACAGAGAGAGAGAGAAGGCTAATGCTTAGACTTTTTACCGCCGGGAAACCTGAGGGAAAAGCCAAGAACCGGCTTGGCAGATTTTTCCCCCTACACACGGCCGGTTTTCCTGGCAGGAAAACTGCCATGAGAGCATTGGCCGGGGAACCCCACCGTGTATGCTCCCCCGCAGGCTTTCCCCATAGGAAAACCTTTGGGTTAAAAAACGCCAGGAAAAGAGAGCTGGTTCTCATTTTTCCTGCCAGGATTCCCGGCGGTTTTCCTGTTGGGAAAACTGCCATGGAGCATACACATGGCCAGTTTTCCCAGCTAAAAGCGGTTATGGCAGTTTTCCCGACGAGAAAACTGGTCATGTGTGCGAGGCTTCAGACATTTTATTCGCCATTGAAAACAGGCCTCTCAGTGGCTCCATAACATTGCCGAATTCTGTGATGAAAAAATAAATCTTAGCCCCAACTCTCCCTCTTGGTGTGCTGGTGATATAGGACACAGTCACTTGAGGTCTCCACCAGGGGCTTGTGTAACAGAATGACCTCCACAATTTATAGATGGTTGTGACCCTACAGTAGAACGTCTATGACAAAGGGGGGGAAATCAGCAGACATTTTAATGAAATCTGCAGATTTGAAAAATATTGATCACCTTTGAAATGACAACTTTTTTTTTATTACCATTTTAATGATCGAGTTTACATCTACTTCCAACAGCCCATCTGAACCTGTCTACACATAAAACAAATGCTTGAAACTTACTGTAAGTATAACGACTTCAACACACATACAATACCTCAAGCCAGCTCTGTGCATTTGAAATAGCCATCACAAACACTTCTCAACCGGATTCCCCCGAAACCAGCCATACCCTTTAAAATGCCTTGGAGAGCAGCAAGTCGCCTAAAACTGGAATAATAAAGAATTCTTGTACAGGAACTGTGACTTGTACGTGCCAAATGGAAACAGCCAGCTCTTATTAAAACTACCTCGGGGCCCATTTTATTGCAGGTTTTGGAATGAGGTGTTTAGGACAGTATTTTATATCACAAACTAACTAGGGCTGCTGTATTCAAAGAATCCCGAATGGCACAGGGACTTTTAAAATGATTTCACGTACAATATTCATAAAGGGGACTGTGTTAGTAACTAATCCCCACATTCCACCATACCAGGTAGCCTCACACAAAGAAGGTCCCCTTATGTCGCTCTGTAGTCCTGGGCAGCCGAGGGACTGTATACTTTGGATGTGAAGATGTCGATTTGCCAGTAGAAGAGTAAACTTAACTTAGAATATTTTTTTTCATACTGGTTAAACGCCAGATTGTAAACCTGCTGGTCACAGAGTGATTTATATTCTGCTGAATCTTTAGGAATGTGGTGCTCAGCAGTGGATCTGATTTATAAAATCTTAAATAATTCCTGGCAAATATATGAAAAACACCATTTAGTTCACTTATAAATACCATTAAAAGTCCCAGCATCATTTTTCAATTCGGCATGTCATTAGTCAGTCTTTAAAAGTGAAACTTACCAGGTCTAAAATGCTGATCTATGATTTTCTCCTTCAGCAAGGAATTCACAACCAGCTGCCTTGGCATCTGGTCGCATAATTGGCCACTAGTGATGGGCTTGGGCATGCTCCAATCATAGGCCAAATCCTACCTGAGAAGTGTATTCTAGCGATGCGTTCAGATATTTATCTGCCAGAGTCTTAACTTTGGGGGGTGCATATTTTGAAGTAATTTATGCTCCAAAATATGCACACGTACATGTGTATGTGCATAAATTCCGTCTAGTGGTTAGAATAAATTAATACATTTATGTGTGTAAGCTTCTAAATACTGTAAGTGCATAAAAGAACACATTTTACAGGACATTACACTGCTTCTGGCAGCAAGGTCCAGCATATACAATCGTAATTAGGTCCATGTGCTCCTGCTGCTGACATCAGTCAAACCCTATGGCTTCCTATGGTGGCACACAGGGAGAAGGAGCAGCAATGTGCACCGGCAGAGGTCCCCAGAGGAGGAGGTCAGGGGCTCCTCTGTGCAATACTCTTTCATAGAGCAGGTACAGGGGCGTACCTAGAGCATTTGCCACCTGTGGCCATCCTATATCTGGCACCCCCCACGTTAAAATCAATAAATGTCACTACTGTGTACCCCATCTCCACAACTGCACCTGAACCCATTTACACAGAACCCTGAACCTCTGGACCCCTTTATAGTACACAGCACCCTGCACCCCTTTACATTACACAGCACCCTGCACCCCTTCACACAGCACCCTGCACCTCTGGACCCTTTTACACATCCCCCAGCACACCTTGATACCTTTACACAGCACCCTGCACCTCTGAACCCTTTTACATTACACAACACCCTGCATATCTGGACCCCTTTATATTACACAGCACCATGCACCTCTGGACCCCTGTATGGTACACAGCTCCACCCCCACACACACCTCTGGACCCTGTAAGTTACACAGCCCCCCCACACATACACACCTGCAACGGCATGCTGTCACTCACCGCTTCACTTGTGTGGGGTGCCAGCCTGACACACCCTGCAGTGTGTGGCACCTGGGGCGGACTTCCCCCCGCCCCCAGTTGGTACGCCACTGAGCAGGTAAATATAACATGTTTACTATTTTAATGTAAACCATTTACTTTACAACCACTTTAATATGGGATTATTTTATCAAAATTTTGTTGCATATACCTTCCATAGGAAGGACTGCACGTAAGCAGATGTAAAGAGTTGCTTGAATAAGTTTGCATAGTTGGCTTCTCATGGCTGAATATTGTGAACCTAGCAGAAGTTAAGACCAATGAGTATAAGATTTGGGGGGGGTAACAGAATTTCCCCTTCTCTTGGGCTGTCCCGTGTCTTAAATATTTTGGGGTCTATCTTACTTCTAACCCAGGTCATCTTTTTGAGATGAATTTTATACATTTGCTGGACAAAATATTTATGGACCTCCAAAAGTGGAGAGCTCAGATTCTCAAACTGAATTGTTTCGGATGCTGCAACGCCTTCAAGATGACCACGCTAACCCAGATTCTATATCCAATTCAGACTCTTCCTATTTGGATCCCTCCCACCTTCTTTGCTCAGTTACGGTCATTGCTTCTTTAATTCCTCTGGGGATATCTTGTGTCTCTTCCTAATCTGAAAGGTGAATTCTTACCCGACAAGCTGTCTTACTTTAAGGCTCTTCATCTCATCCATGTGGTCAGCTGGTGCACATAAGCAGGGCCGATCCGCCCTATAGGCTCACTATGCAAGCCGCTTAGGGCCCTGCAAAGCTGCAGAGGGCCCCCCAAAATTACTAGAGGCCCCGCCTGGTGACAAGTCATCATTTTCGGCCCCTCACCCTGCTTCTCAACTCGCTGGCTGCTTCTCACTTTAATGTAAGATGTCATTTCCGACAGCAGCTCATCCCCCTGCTTAGTCACTGTCGGCAGCTTCTCAACTTTAATGTGACATGTCATTTTCGGCAGCCCCCCCCCGCTTCTCAAATTTAATGTGACATGTCATTTTGCTTAGGGCCCCAGGGAGGTCAGGATCGGCACTGCACATAAGCAAAGACCAATCTATGGGTCTCTGTTGAACAAGAGCACTCACCGTTCCTACTGTCATGTATTCCTTGGCACTCATTGTTACAAACACTCTCCCTCCAGGCACATCTGAATATTGGGGCACAATTAAGGTGATTTCCTCCATGTTTCATCTCCCAGATATCTCCTCACCCCTCTTTTAGAAATCATATGTTAAAGGATCTGGTGTTCATATCTGGTCATACCAATAGGCATCTTAATGATCTCTTGGACAAGGGCAAATCCTATCTCTTATATTTTCTCTGACGTCCAGTTCCTTCCCCACTGGCAGACACTCAGTGTTGACTAGATCCACCTCTGGATAACTGGTTGTTCTACCAGATATACAGAACTCTGCACAGCTCTACTCCATTTAAAAATGTGTGCTTAGAGCCGTCTTATGTGCCTCATCTCTTATCTCAGCTGTTCAAACTACTTGTCACTTTTCTGGCAGGCTTTGTACCGCCATACAGTGCCTTGAAAAAGTATTTCTACCCCTTGAAAACAACCAAATGCAACCAAAAATGTAAATGTATTTTACTGGGATTTTACGCGATAGACCAACACAAAGTGCCACATAATTGTGAAGTGGAAGGAAAATTATAAATGGTTTTTATTTTTCTTTACAAATAAATATGTGAAAAGTGTGGCATGCATTTGTATTCAGCCCCACCAAGTCAAAACTTTGTAGAACCACCTTTTACTGCGATTACAGCTGCAAGTCTTTTTGGGGGTGTCTCCATCAGCTTTGCGCATCTAGAGAGTGAAAACTTTGCCCATTCTTAAAGATATCTCAAGCTCTGTCAGATTGGATGGAGAGCGTCTACAAACAGCAATTTTTAAGTATTGCCACAGATTGTGAATTGGATTTAGGTCTGGACTTTGACTGAGCCATTCTAACACATGAATGTGCTTTAACCACTTCCCGACAGCTGTACGAATATATGCGGCCTCGGGGTGGTTCTAAACCTCTAACAGGACGCATATATGCGTCCTGCGCTCTTCCAGGCCACTAGAGGGCGTGCGAGCGCCGCCAACGGCACGCGCACGCCGCATTCCTGGAATACCGATGCGCGTGCCTGGCGGGCACGATGTCCGCCAGGCACTCGCAATCAGCATTTACAGGACAAGACGCGGATCTCTGTGTGTAAACACAGAGATCCACGTCCTGTCAGGGGAGAGAGGAGACCGATCTGTGTCCCTTGTACATAGGGACACAGATCGGTCACCTCCCCCAGTCACCCCCCTCCCCCCACAGTTAGAACACAATGCAGGGTACACATTAACCCCTTCCTCAACCCCTAGTGTTAACCCCTTCACTGCCAGTCACCTTTATACAGTAATCGGTGCATTTTTATAGCACTGATCGCAGTATAAATGTGAATGGCGCCAAAAATGTGTCCGCCATAACGTCGTATTCACAATAAAAATCGCAGATCACTATTAAAAAAAAAAATTAATAATAATTCTGTCCACTATTTTGTAAGCGCTAGAACTTTTGCGCAAACCAGTCGCTTATTACGATTTTTTTTTTTTTACCAAAAATATGTAGAATAATACGTATTGGCCTAAACTGAGAAAACATGTTTTTTTTTTTTTTTTTAAATGGGCTATGCATTATAGTAACAAGTAAAAAATATTTTTAAAATTGTCGCTCTTTTTTTGTTTATAGCGCAAAAAATAAAAACCGCAGAGATGATCAAATACCACCAAAAGAAAGCTCTCTTTGTGGGGAAAAAATTACGCCAATTTTGTTTGGGAGCCACGTCGCACGACCGCGCAATTGTCAGTTAAAGCGACGCAGTGCCAGAAGCTGAAATTTCACCTGGTCAGGAAGGGGTATACGTGCCCAGTAAGGAAGTGGTTAATCTAAACCATTCCATTGTAGCTCTAGCTGTATGTTTAGGGTCGTTGTCCTGCTGGAAGGTAAACCTTCACCACATTCTCAAGTCTTTTGCAGACTCTAACAGGTTTTCTTCTAAGATTGCCCTGTATTTAGCTCCATCCATCTTCCCATCAACTCTGACCAGCTTCCCTGTCCCTGCTGAAGAAAAGCATCCCCACAACATGATCCTGCAACCACCATGTTTCACGGTGGGGATGGCGTGTTCAGGGCGATGTGCAGTGTGAGTTTTCGCTACACATAGCATTTTGCTTTTAGGTCAAAAAGTTCAATATTGGTCTCATCTGTCCAGAGCACCTTCTTCCACGTTTGCCGTGTCCCCCACATGGCTTCTCGCAAACTTCTTATGGGACTTCTTATGGATTTCTTTCAACAATGGCTTTCTTCTTGACATTCTTCCATAAAAGCCAGATTTTGGAGTGCACTAGTTGTCCTGTGGACAGATTCTCCCAACTGAGCTCTGGATCTCTGCAGCTCCTCCAGAGTTACCATGGGCTGTTTCTCCTCACCCAGAAAGTCAGTTTAGGTGGACAACCATGTCCGGGTAGGTTTGCAGTTGTGCCATACTCTTGATTTGCGGGTGATGGATTTAACAGTGCTCCATGAGATGTTCTAAGCTTGGGAATTATTTTTTTATATAACCTAACCTCGCTTTAAAATTCTCGACGACTTTATCCCTGACCTGCCTAGTGTGTTCCGTGGCCTTCATGATGTCTTTACAGAACAACTGTATTTATGCTAAAATTAAATTATACATAGGTGGGCTCCATTTACTAGTTTCTTCACAATTACGTGCAACTTTGTGTTGGTCTATCACATAAAATCAATAAAATACATTTAAATTTTTGGTTGTAACATAACAAAACGTGGAAAATTTCAAGACATACAGATGACTTTTTCCCATGCCCAAGTATACAGGGCTATATTTGCACACAAGCCTCCTATCTCCAACAAATTCCAGGAGAAAGGTTTCAAGATCTTATGCCGCTGGTACAGGGTCCCAACGTCTCTACACAAAATCTTTCCACATACGTCAGGTCTCTGCTGGCATTGTGGCCAGAAAGAAGTCACCTAGCTGCTTATCTTCTGAAATTGCTGCCCATTCTGGAAACAAATGTGCTAGTTGGTGGTCAAGCTCTTGTCAGTGGAATTGAACAACCACCCTATGGCCTACTTGCTTCATTTCAACACTGTTCCGCACTCATGGTGTACATTTTTCGTGGGGAAGAAAATAAATAATAAAGAAAAAATAATATAGTGTGTACAATTGTAATACAAGTCATACTGTAATTGAATGTTATTAAAAATGACCTTTCCTTTCCAAACTGCAGCCGCTGTAATTTTCTATAAATGCAATGCAACATGGCTACATGGAGTTTTTCTGTACACAGCATGTGTACTGACCACCCCCCAGAAACATAATTTCCTGCTTGGGTCACCAATTTTCCCAGAAGTCTGCCTCAGGCGGCGTACACACGACCGAGGTTCTCGCTGGAAACCAGCGAGAACCTCGCTGGAAGCTGCATTCCAGCGAGGACCTCGGCCGTGTGTACGCTCTCGGCGAGCTTCCCGTCGGGAAGCCCGTCGAGCAGAAATAGAGAGCACGCTCTCTATTTGCTCGACGGCCCGCCTGGATGAATGGCTGGTTGCCATTCCCGACGGGCGGGTCGATGTGTTCTGCCCGTCGAGGTTCTCTGCCGTGTGTACGCGGCCTAAGATACAAGTCAGATTTCAGGCATCCCCTGCAACAAAAATTTAATTTTTGTCGAGATATTTCCAATAGGAACACGTCTAAAGGGATGCAGGCCCAGCAGCTTTCCTCATTAGTGCTCTTCAGCTGCCACAGCTGACTGATAATAATGAAACCACTCCCATTAGACCTACTAAGCACAGAGGCACAGACAAAGACACAGGGATTTATTCAGATAAACAAAAGGTAGGAGTCTGCAACAAAGGTTCTTATCCTTGCAGTGTACATAGATCACCCGGGGGGATTTTTTTCTTAACAAAAGTGGAATTATGCTTTAAGGTACACTTGCTGAATGTGGCCTGGGCTTGTATCCCGATTCTTTGTAAGCAACCAATCCCCACCTGGTATCACTGTGGTTGTCTAAAAGCAATGATATTGAACACATGGAACACCTTACTGCCTCCTATAATAGGGAGAAGAGGTTTTGTGACACGTAGTATCCAGTGTTGTAAGTAACGGCGTTTAAATAAACGCCGTTACGTAACGATTGCCCTCCAAGGGGTAACTAGTAATCTATCTGATTACTATTACCCCATCGGCAACGCCGTTGCCATTACATTGGCGGCGTTACCGAGTTACATTAAGCGTGCGGGGGGGGGCAGTCCGGGCAGACTCTCTGTCAGGGCAGGATGGAGCTGGCCTGTGATTGGGTCACAGGCCAGCTCCGGGTCATGTGTCGACGTGTCGTCGACGTCGTGACGCTGGCGCATGCACGCGCTTGAAGTCTCCCGCCCGCAGCAGTGTAGTGTGACGGGTCGGGAGGGAGCGAGTCTGGCTCACCTCCTCACCGTCACCTCAGCCGCCGACATCTCCCCCGGCCGCCGCGGAGGCTCCACTCCACCACCAACGGTCCAGACTCCGGGGACACTCACCACGCCAGCAGTGCACCGACCGTGGACCGTGGCCCTGTACAGGTGAGGAGCCGAGGCGAGCAGCATCGAATTGGGAGTGGGGGGGCCGGGGGGACGGGACAGGTGACAGGACACTCCACCGGACCGCGCCACATGCCCAGGTAGGCCCAGCATCATCACACTTCACCTGCTCAGGCAGCAATACTGTACAATATAGATTCAGTGTGAGTGACACTTCTGCAGTGCACACTGAATCTATATTGTACAGTATTGCTGCCTGGGCAGGTGAAGTTTGATGATGATATTAATAATTGTACACAGTATTGCATTTGCTGGGCCTGCCATATACTGTACTGTACACTATACTGTATAACCACTACAAAATTCCTTTACAAATCATGCATATTTTAAAATGTTATTAGTAATAACATGTTTGTAAAGTAATTTTGTAGTGCAGTTATACAGTATAGTACAGTATATGGCAGGCCCAGCAAATGCAATACTGTGTACAATTATTAATATCATCATCATCATACTCCACTTGCCCAGGCATCAATACTGTACAATATAGATTCAGTGTGCACTGCAGCAGTGTCACTCACACTGCACACTGAATCTATATTGTACAGTATTGCTGCCTGGGCAGGTGGAGTGTGATGATGATATTAATAATTGTACACAGTACGAAATGTTCTAAAATACTGTATATAGTGTTTTTATTCTTCAATCAGTTAATATAAACATCTTTGACATTAAAGATGTTATAGAACGTAATTGCATTGTAGAATATAAAAAAAAATCTCAATTACTTTTCCGAGTAACTAGTTACTTTGCCAATAAAGTAACTGAGTCACTAACTCACTTACTTTTTCGGGCAAGTAACTTGTAATTGTAACTAGTTACTTTTTTAAAGGAAAATGAACAACACTGGTAGTATCTGTGGATGATCTTTTCCTGCTCTACCGGATATCAGGAAATAATGTGTCCTTCAGAAGCATGACATCCTATTGGCATCTCTGACCTACCAACCTAGAGAGACTCAGTATTAGTCAGGCCTATGACCAATAATTTGATATACTTCAGCTTATCTCAGCTTCCCCCCCCCCCCCCCAAATTGTATTTCTCTGTCCCCGCTTTGCATTCTATCGCCTCCCATTCCTCCCCTCGACCCCCCTTTTTTTCCTTATTTCATTTCTTTCTCTTCTTTTTTTCAGAAGATACTGGGTTTAGAACTCTGGCAGGCTGTCAGTTTGGGAGTTACGCAATATTTCTATGGAGGCTCATTTTTATGCCATCACATTAAATCTTTTCTTTCTGCAGCCTCACATGTGCTATCAGAGGCCAATGAGCTCCTGACAGCCTGTGGTTCTTCTTATGACCCCCCCCCCCCCCAAAAGATCTGGGGGAAGGGGGATGGTTTAACATACAGGATAACTATACCAAAGGGGACTGGTCATTTTGATATACTAATAGAACTTAAGTTTCATCTCTGTGTATCTGCAGCCTCTCTTCCCTACAGCGTCCTAAAGCACATATTTTACACCACATTTCTGAGCTCCATCAGGCATGAGACTGGGATCTGACATCACACACTGCAGAGCACAGAGCAGGGAGCTGAGTGTAAGCTGAGAGCTGAGTGAAGGGAAAAGATACACCCCCTCCTCTACAAAGTTATATAGGGAAACGTGCTGGGGCTGTCAATCACCTTCTGTATGCTGGGGGGGGGGGGGCTTCCCATGGTATTCTGTGGTGTCAGAATAACTTGTCAGCCGAGTGACTCAAACAGATAAAATAGCAGAGCGAAAAGAGAGCAGCTAGGAACCACACTGAGTGCTTTGAATTGATAAAAAAAAAAACTATAGAGGGATGTGCTTTATTCATATTTAATTTCAGAGGTTTACATCCACTTTAATACTATAACTAAAATGCATACAAATACTATTTACTGCAAATCATTTTCCATACATGTTCATGAATGTTACTTGAATTTAGATGTGCTATTATTCTACTGTCAAAATACTGGCTATATCATGGGCGTTTCATGGTATATTTGGTATACTTGTCAATACTATCGTGATCTAGACAAGTACGAGTTGAAATGTGGTCCCAGCCATCACACACACAAAAGTAGTATTTAATCTTTTAGCGCAATGATGGTGATTTTACAAAACATCATACTTCAATTAAACAGAGTGAGCACTTCACTTTAAAATAATCTCAATGTCAATATTGACCTGTATCCCTGTGGGATGTGGTTAGTTTATGGGCAAATGTATGAATGTTGGTCACAAGCAATAGAGCACACTGTGTTTTCTGTATGCACGCCAATCACTCTCCATGTGTTTATCACACACGTCAGAGCAAAAAGACATAAAAAAAGGAAAAGTGGCGTGCGCGTGGAATAGACTTGAATTTACCCACAAGCAGTGTTATTACAACGTAAAAACCATTTGAGAGTGTAGGGTTATGGAGCTAGTGTAGGCTAGTATGTCAGCTGAACCCAAAGGACGAAGAAGCCTTGCTTGCTACTGTATAGCTTTCAATAGAATAAATGTAAATGAAGATGTACGTTTTTTACATATATTTACTTATATATTTTCATATATTTACTTATGTTCAGAAATAAGAATATGTACAGTTTTGTATTTCTATTTAATAAGGTAAATATGCTTTACTTCATATTAGGGTTGTCCCGATACCGATACCAGTATCGGTACCGATACCAGTATCAGTACCGATACTGAGCATTTGCGGGAGTACTTGTACTCCCGCAAATGCCCCCGATGCGATATCCGATACCCAGGATTGGACAGGTGATCTGTCTATCAAAGTGCCCGAGCAAGGGGGAGTGTCTATACGTGGCGCGGCGGGGAACACACAGCTATTCAAATGAAAGCTGTGATGTTCCCCGCACTGATGAGCTGCGGCTGCATATACGGTATGGGGGAGACATGGCTGCATCTATGGGAAGACATGGCTGCATCTGTGGGGGGACATGGCTGCATCTGTGGGGGGACATGGCTGCATCTGTGGGGGGACATGGCTGCATCTGTGGGGGGACATGGCTGCATCTGTGGGGGGACATGGCTGCATCTGTGGGGGGACATGGCTTCATTTGTGGGGGGACATGGCTTCATTTGTGGGGGGAACTTGGCTGCATTTGGGGACACATTTAAAAAAAGTATCGGTATTCGGTATCGGCGAGTACTCGAAAAAAAAAAGTATCGGTACTTGTACTCTGTCCTAAAAAAAGTGGTATCGGGACAACCCTACTTCATATGAATATTTAATAATTACCAACTTTAGCCAGCAAGTGGCGAGTGTGTATATACTTTCTCAGGTTTTCCTGCGTCTAATTTACTGCTGTGCTGTGAACAGCCTGCATGTTTTACGTATACAGCTGGACAGTAGCAGATGAAATAACACACACAGCCAAACGATTAAAGGGACTGCTTCCATAGATATTCACTTAGCCATGGTATGCTTTTGGCATAGGTACCTTAATTAACAGCCAAGACTGCCAGCACATGGGAAAGCCACTTGTACTGTCATATAGAAGTTAGTGTTAGGGCTTAGTTTAGGGTGTAAGGCGAACACAGTTTAGAAATGTTGCAAAGTGCAAGGGTAGGTTTATTGTTAAAGAATCATTTAAGGGGTAGTCCAGGTCTTTCACAGCTCTCCAGTGGTTTTGCCTTGCATTATCACAGTCACGTTCACATACAATATTTAAAAAATTAATGGGCGCTGTGTTAAGGCAGCTCATTCTAGGAAAAAAAATAATTAATATGTATGCATTTGGTTTGTAACAACTTAAGTGGGTTTTGTAGCATTTGCAAGATGTGGGTTTCATTCGAATAAATGGCCTAAGTGATAAAATTATTAAAGTATAACTAAAAGGTACTGTATTTATCGGTATATAACACGCACAGGCGTATAACACGCACAGAACTTTGAAGCAAAATAAGGGTCAGTGCCCATCAATGCAGCCTCATCAATTGCATCTGTAGCCTCACAATTGTCCATCAATGCAGCTTGATCAATGCCCTTATGCAGCCCCACCATTGCCATGAATGCAGGCTGAGCAATGCCCATCTGCAGCCTCACCACAGATTACTGCTGCCTCGGAAGGGACAGGGAGGGGGGCGGGATGAGCGCCGTCAGATTACATACAGCGAGAATCTCCTGTTTACTCGGCGGCCTCTTGTCCACAGAATGGCACGTACAGGCAGATGGGCGTATATATATACGTCCCTGCCTTCTAGCGTGTCGGGGGTCCGATCGGGACCCCCTCCGCTGAATTCGGCGGGCGGCTTACCTTCGGGAGCGATCCGTGCTGAGGGGGCGGCTGCTCGATTCTGTCCGCCCCCTCATGATCGCTCCCAGCCAATCCCGTGAGCCTCCACCGTGTTACTTCCTCTGCCTGTAAAATGTAAACACTGGCAGAGGAAGTGATGCAGCTCTCCTCTCAGCGGTATTTTCAAAACGCTGAGATGAGAGAAGAGTCACAGTAAGTCTGCACCAACACTACACTGACACCAGTACACATAGGCACATTAACCCCATCCGATCACCCCCCCACCCCCTTGTCACACTGTCAATGAATGCAGTGATCATATATTTAGATTTAGTGTCACTGTGACAGTTACTGTGACAGGCAGTTAGTGTTAGGTCCAGGGTAGCCCCGTACCCCCCCCCCTAATAACGTTTTAACCCCTTGATCACCGCCCTAGTTAACCCTTTCACCCCCTATTACCAGCGTCACTAAGCGATAATTTTTCTGATCGCTGTATTAGTGTCACTGTTGCCGCTAGGTAGCTATTTTTTTTTTATTGCGATTTTTTTTTACTAAAGACATGTGGCTGAATACATTTTGGCCTAAATGTTTGACTAAAATTTAGTTTATTAAATTTTTCTTATAACAAAAAGTAAAAAATATTGTTTTTTTTGCAAAAAATAAAAAATCGCAGAGGCAATCAAATACCATCAAATGAAAGCTCTATTTGTGGGAAGAAAAGGACGCACATTTTGTTTGGGAGCCACGTCGCACAACCGCGCAATTGTCTGTTAAAGCGACGCAGTGCCGAATTGTAAAAACGCCTCTGGGCATTTAGCAGCATATTGGTCCGGGGCTTAAGTGGTTAAATAAGTTCCTTAAAGCTAGTGCATTGTTAGTTCATTAACCTTTTCCTTTGATTTCCCTTCTAAATGTTTTTTTTTTTGTCTGAATTTCTCACTTCCTGCTCCTCCTCAGTAAGTGGTTCTGGCTGACTAACCCCCAGCCAGAACGGCTCAGATGATGGGCAAAGCTTACTGAGGAGAAACAGGAAGTGAGAAATTCAGACAAAGAAAAACATTAATTAGAAGGGAAATTGAAGAAAAAGGTAAGTGAACCAACAATGCACTAGCTTAAAGCGGAATTTCACCCTAAATATAAGCCCTCCCATGTGATCCAGCATACTGGCGTCAGCGCCAGTATGCTGTTTTTTTTTTTTAAATCCATGTACTTACTGTCTTATGCAGAATTTTATTTTTTTTACCCCGCGGTGGACGGCGCCAGTATAGCGCGTCACATCTTACGAAAGTACCCGAAAAGGACTCGGGTAATCTCGGCGAAAATGCGGCGCCTGCGCACAGACCTAGGAGCTGACTGCGCAGGCGCCGTATTTCTCCGAGTCCTACGGCTATGCTGGATCACATGGGAGAGGGTATATATTTAGGGTGAAATTCCGCTTTAAGTGCCGGTTCACACTACATGAAAATCGGCACGACTTTGTGGAGCAACTTGAGGCAACTTCAAGTCGCCCCCAGGACAGGCAGCTTTGCCAGTGGCCAATCAAACAATAATCAGCTCTGTGGGAGGGAGGGGTTTGCCTGAGAAAACTATTTTCTCTTCCTGTAAAGTTGCTTCAGTTAAAACACTGATTCGACTTTGGAGGCAACTTCCATTGAAATCTAATGCCGCGTACACACGAACGGTCCATCCCATGAGAACGGTCTGATGGACCGTTCACCATTATCCAAAAAAAAGTTGAATGTGAATATGGTTGGAACTCTCTAGAGATCATCTTTGGAATGCATTTCTGAAGTTTATATTTTGAACATTGATCTCCTAAAATGCTGCATATAAATATAGCAAAAATAAACTTACGGATCAGCTTCTTGCAGAAAAGGGTTGGTATCCGCTGCTATGACTGAGAATCAAAGCCAATGTCAACACTGATACTTGTTGGCTAACCCAAGTTATATTGGCTAACATCAAGGGAGGCGTCCAATGAAATCTATAAGAAGTTCAGGTTTGCATACACAAGTATCTGTTAAACTTGCAGCTCCCAAGGCCATAAAATATTGCATTTTACAAGGTACTTATTGAAAAGGTAGACCGGTGTTTCAAGATGTTGTTGTGTCTCTTAACTTCCTCACATACAGTGCAAGTATTCGCCCCCCTTGAACGTTGCAACCTTTTGCCACATTTCAGGCTTCAAACATAAAGATATAAAACTGTAATTTTGTGTGCAGACTCAACAACTAGTGGGACACAATCATGAAGTGGAACGAAATTTATTGGATATTTCAATTTTTTTAATAAAAAACTGAAAAATTGGGCGTGCAAAATTATTCAGCCCCCTTAAGTTAATACTTTGTAGCGCCACATTTTGCTGCGATTACAGCTGTAAGTCGCTTGGGGTATGTCTCTATCAGTTTTGCACATTGAGACAATTTTTGCCCATTCCTCCTTGCAAAACAGCTGGAGCTCAGTGAGGTTGGATGGAGAGCGTTTGTGAACAGCAGTTTTCAGTTCTTTCCACAGATTCTCGATTGGATTTAGGTCTGGACTTTGACTTGGCCATTCTAACACCTGGATATGTTTATTTGTGAACCATTCCATTGTAGATTTTGCTTTATGTTTTGGATCATTGTCTTTTTGAAAGACAAATCTCTGTCCCAGTCTCAGGTCTTTTGCAGACTCCATCAGCTTTTCTTCCAGCATGGTCCTGTATTTGGCTCCATCCAACTTCCCATCAATTTTACCCATCTTCCCTGTCCCTGCTGAAAAAAAGCAGGCCCACCATGATGCTGCCACCACCATGTTTGACAGTGGGGATGGTGTGTTCAGGTTGATGAGCTGTGTTGCTTTTACGCCAAACATAACATTTTGCATTGTTGCCAAAAAGTTCGCTTTTGGTTTCATCTGACCAGAGCACCTTCTTCCACATGTTTGGTGTGTCTCCCAGGTGGCTTGTGGCAAACTTTAAACAACACTTTTTATGGATATGTTTAAGAAATGGCTTTCTTCTTGCCACTCTTCCATAAAGGGCAGATTTGTGCAGTATACGACTGATTGTTGTCCTATGGACAGAGTCTCCCACCTCAGCTGTAGATCTCTGCAGTTCATCCAGAGTGATCATGGGCCTCTTTTGTGCATCTCTGATCAGTCTTCTCCTTGTATGAGCTGAAATTTTAGAGGGAAGGCCAGGTCTTCGTAGATTTGCAGTGGTCTGCTACTCCTTCCATTTCAATATTATCGCTTGCACAGTGCTCCTTGGAATGTTTAAAGCTTGGGAAATCTTTTTGTATCCAAATCCAGCTTTAAACTTCTCCACAACAGTATCTCTGGCCTGCCTGGTGTGTTCCTTGTTCTTCATGATGCTCTCTGCGCTTTAAACGGACCTCTGAGACTATCACAGTGCAGGTGCATTTATACGGAGACTTGCTTACACACAGGTGGATTCTATTTATCATCAGTAGTCATTTAGGTCAACATTGGATCATTCAGAGATCCTCACCGAACTTCTGGAGAGAGTTTGCTGCACTGAAAGTAAAGAGGCTGAATAATTTTGCACACCCAATTTTTCAGTTTTGTTAAAAAAGTTTGAAATATCCAATAAATTTCGTTCCACTTTATGATTGTGTTCCACTTGTTGATTCTTCACAAAAAATTACAGTTTTATATCTTTATGTTTGGAGCCTGAAATGTGGCAAAAGGTCACAAAATTCAAGGGGGCCGTGTATGAAGGCACTGTATGAAATATTTGTCCCATATTTTATCTGCCCGTCTTTCAATGCAGCGTTTTATCTTTTATGGACTTATGAAGCTTTTTATGTACAGTAAAACCTTGGTTTGTGAGCAACTTGGTTTGAGAGCGTTTTGCAAGACAAGCAAAATGTTTTACGAAATTTTGCCTTGATATACAAGCAATGTTTTGATATAAGAGTAGCATCCATGTCACAAATTAGTATAAAAAAAAGAAGAGAGGAGCCTCTAAGTGTAGCAATATGGTTACATTTCATGAAGGTACAACATTTAGCAACTTATTGCTACACTTATGCCCTGTACACATGATCGGATATCTGATGGAATTTAATCTGATGGATTTTTTCATTAGATATCCGATGAAGCTGGCTTTCATCAGATTTGCCCACACACCATCAGTCAAAAATCTGTTCATGTCAGAACGCAGTGACGTAAAACACTACGACGTGCTGAGAAAAATTAAGTTCAATGCTTCCCAGCATGCGTCGACTTGATTCTGAGCATGCGTGGATTTCTGACCGATGGATTTCCCCACAGACGATTGTTTTTTTCTGTCGGTTTTTTAACCATAAGAACATTTTAAAAACAGGTTCTATTTTTTTTCACTGATGGGGAAAAAAAATGATGGGACCCACACACGATCAGTTCGTCCGATGAAAACGGTCTGTAAAGTGAGTCACTATTGGGCACAGATTGAGACAGGAAATAAGGGACATATGTTGGATTGTTTTAGCATGGGACAGTAATCCACAATATATTCCTTAATGTCTAGAAGAACTAATTATAACCGGTCAATAGAGTGACTCATTCATGTGGGAACACATACTGTTAAGATGTTAATTGATGTTAATCACCTCCAGCTACCTGGCTGTAGCGATAAAGCTTGCTGTGATTGCATTCTATTGTCTATTGTGCTAATTAAGTTTGCTACTGTGGAGATGTGGAATGTGACTTAGCACCCTCTAAAGGTCAGACATCTGACTTATGTTTACTAAAGGAATGTGTATTGTGTAGCAGGTAAGAATAGCTTATCGCGGAGTCGGAATGTCTGGGTAAATGACTAGTAATTAACTCATGTAGACCTGGCACCAGAAAGTCTGACTAAAGATGCGTATTGAGTCAATTGTGTCATGTTGTGGGTGGAGTTGAGTCATTGTTCACTCTTGGTTTCTACTGTATAAAAGACTGAGTTTTACCATTAAAGATCTACTTATTTGGAACAGAGAACAGAGCTGTGTCTCGTTATTCTGGGGGAAATCCAATGGGTCCTGTCTGCTGGATTGTGGAGAGTCGGATGCTGTCATGGGTTGGTGGAATGGAATATCGTAAACGGCGGGAACCCTAGACCTAGATCATGTGTTCAGGGCATTAGAGGTGCCGCTCTTCTATTTTATACCCTGTAAAAAAAATGCTTTGATTTACAAGTGCTTTGGATTACAAGCATGTTTCTGGAACGAATTATGCTTGCAAACCAAGGTTTTATGGTGTTTTTTACAGTACCAAAATACTGACTCATTGGTTCCCCAAGCAGAAACACTAGGGGACCACAAATCCTAGCATATCCTTCTAGCCACAAAATGAATCAACGGAAATTGTAGTACACAAAATGATGGTGGACCAAAGGTTATTGCCTGCTTTACACTATCAAAAGTTATCCTGAAATACGTATAGTATATCTTACAGCCAAACATACCTGGGTTGAACTTCCAAATGTCTCCCCATCGTTCATATTGACTCACTGGACAGTTTCTTAGATTATTCTCTGTAGAGCCAGTATATTGACCTTCTGAATTACCATAGATTAAAGCTTTAATAAAATTCCAGGTAGCAGACTAACATGGCCCAACTGTTAAAAGGTGGCTAAAAGTATGAACCTGGGAGTTAAGAGCCCCCCCCCCTCCCTAGTACTGGCCACAGCAGGAAGGTGGACCTAGAAACTCAGGCGCAAATGTCCTGCCACTGGAAATCCAGAGGTGTATTAGATGCCTGTGTTTGGACAAACCAGTTAGAACGTATCCAAAGCTGAAACACCAGTTATGACTGGCGAGTACTTTTAATGTTTATACACTATTATATTTCACCCATGTCAGAGATCAACTTCTGATCCAAAATAGTAAAAACTTGGAGCCACTTCATATGAAATGGTACATAAAGAATATTTATTTTTTTGAACCCAGTATCTTAGCACAAAGGACGTCATCTGAGCTGCAGTGGAATGCAGTTTACAATATGGTATTTCTATGCAAATATTTCATATTCTGCAGAAACCCCCTACACACGCAATTACAGCCTCAATTAGCACAAGGGAAAATATATTATCTAAGTGCCACAGTTAAAAATGCATTTACATTTTAAAGAAAAAAAACATACAAGCTACACATCTACCGCAATCCACATTTTCTTTGTAATTTGTCTTTTGGGTAATAGTTTGTGAGCTTTGAAACAAAGCCAGGCTTTGAAAAACACACTCCAAACTCATTTCCTGTTGCTGATGTTCTTGGCCAAGAACATCTGGTTAGCATTTCTGAGGACTAGAAGAATGGGTTACAGAGAAGAGTCACAAGTTTCCACGAGGAACAGAGACTGCTCTGAAACTGCCCCAAACATGGACTTTACAGCTTGTGTTGATGAACATATATTTGGACATCTTTCTGCGGCCTTGGGTTATATGCTTGTTGGCATGTCCCCTTTTGTCAAAGGTGGCTGTGGTAAAACATGGGCAAAAAATGGTTTCAGATGGGGGCAGTTCTTTTAAAGTTCTAAATATAAAGGTGGAGTACTCAGGATCAGTTCATTTTAAAACAAAACTCTAGGCAACCACTAAATACACCACTGAAACAAACATAGGGCAACTGTCTTATAATCCAAAATATTCCCTCGTCACATTGATTGCTCCTCCTATTAGCAGGTTTCATGTCAGCCAATATGCATGCAACAAACTTGGTTGGTCTCTAGAGCTACCCCTTCCCTGTCCCAGCCTAAGGCCCCTTTCACACTGGGTGTGGGAGATGCGCTGGCGGTATAACGGCGCAATTTTTATCGCCGCCATATCGTCGTATTTACCGCGATATTCGTCCGCTGGCGGTGTGGTTTTAACCCCCGCTAGTGGCCAAAAAAGGGTTAATACCGCACGCAAACCATGGCTGTAGCCGCGCTGTCCCATGGATTTCAATGGGTAGGAGCGGTAAAGGAGCAGTATACACACTGCTCCTTTACCACTCCAAAGATGCTGCTAGCAAAAGATTTTTTTCCTCCCGCCAGCCCATCACCTCAGTGTGAAAGCCCTCAGGTGAGACCTCCGCAACTAAGCTCTTAACTCAGTTACCTTCAGCTGTGTAGCTCACTTTATCAGAGGGAGCATTACCCTTTCCGCTGCAACTGTATCAGCAGATCCCACATGACTGGCACTACTAGGTAAGTTAGAAAACTGTTGTTAAACTTACTATTGACATGTGCCATTAAAAAAGAGCTTCTGTTCAACTACCCTTTTGGTATTTTGTCACTCAATCAATAGGCTGTAATAGCCTGCAGTGTATTCTGGTGGCAGGGAAGTCACCCCACTGAAGAAAAATGATGATACAGCAGGGAGGATTCCCCCATGACATCCCCAATAGGTGTGTGAATGTGGAAATTGGGTGAGTTTTTTCATTCAACCCCATTCACTCTACTGGTGCATCCGACACTACACTCTCACCAGAACGATAATGTTGCTTTTCCAGTAGAGTAGAGACACCCTAAGAGAGCAAGTGTGTTACTGGCAAGATCACTAGGTAAAAAAAAAAGAGGGGGGGGGAAGCTGAAAAAAAAAACCACAGCCACCAAATTTGGGGATTGGCAAGCAGCTCTACATGAAATGTTTTTTTTTGTTTTTTTTTTGCCGATTAAAGTGTTGAGTTGTTCAGTTCGGAACGATCAGGAAAATGTGACAGTTTCTCTTGTCAGAACAATTCCCCCAGCTCACTTTTATGCCAAGTTCCCCTGCCATTTAAGTAAGCTTCTCATCCGAAGGTTAGTTCCCCCCCCCCCTCCTCATATGGCAATGTTGGGGGTTGGCAACTGAACGCTCAGGCCTGAACACTAAATCCTGAGAAAAGGTCACATGCATATATTCCTCAAGAGCTCCAATGGCATTAAGAAGCAGTGTCAGAGTAAGAGGAGTATCAAGGGGTGGACAAAATGTGACAGGTTCTATTTAAAGTAAACCTATGCCCAGACTATACACACTGAAGAATTGAAATATTCTGATAGAGCAGGAGATGTCCTTTAAGGCAAAGCAACATTGCCCTCTGTAGCTACAGTATATGTATTGTAGAGATATTAATCTTTATTAATATTTTAAAACAAAGGCACTGAAATCATCTTCTCTCCCCTTGTTTTTTTCTGGACGCAGGGACATTGCAGCCTACCAGTCTTCTAACAAACAACTGATTCTGTAAGCTGTTAGAAACTGCCTTTGTTCTGATCATTGAGAATGAATTGCTTCACAGTACATGCAGCTCTAGAGGTTAGTGAGGTCTTGTCGGAAATCTCCTTTACTGCTTGATAAGAGCTTGTAAAAACGTTGATGTCTGTCTATAGTCTGGGCACAGGTGCACTTTAAACTTCACTTGTCATTAGTGAAGTACAGTATGTGGGTTAACCTTCTCCTGAAAATCAGGTGCCAGGACTGGGGTGAGAAAAGTCAAGTTTAAACATCTTCCTTTCATATTTGTTAGTATAGGATATAGAAGGGGTGGGATTAGGTAGTAATAGCATGGGATTCCCCATTAAATGTTTTTTGAGAACTAGGAATTTCTGCTGAATCTGCTGTTTTGTGCCTCCTCCACCATCTCAGTACATTATCTTCATCACATAAAGGAGAACATACTAATCATCCACTCCATTATGAGAGTTGACCGTTTTCTTAGTTTACCTTGGACATAGTCAACTTTGTCTGTCTGGAGAGAAAGAGTGGCCACACACAGACTAAAATTCAAACCCATGCATGTGTCTAAAATATGCACAAGAGCACCATAATATGGTACATTTTCAAAGGTTAGATATCCATTTTACATGTTAACTGTACTTCATGAAGTTCTTTATAGCAGAACTTTAAGCAAAAATTGGTATCTCAGTTATACTCCTGACTTACTGTATAGGTTTTATTTTAATCATATGTAAAAAGCCTCCTCCATGTGTACAGTTCAAGCCTAAAAATCACCAATGGATACAAATGGCTGAGGAAGTTCTGCCTCTCCTCTCCCAGCTTGCTGACTGGAAAACGGAAGAGCAGAACACTTATGAAGTCAACTCCTATAAGCATATTAATGGTAATTATTTTGCAAGAGTTTAGTGAAACAAAAAGCCCTGAAAAATGTTAAACTTTCAAGACACTAAATATTTATTGTATTTTTGGACCCTTGACCTCCCTGTTAATGGATAATGGGCAAAAGGCATCAGCAGTTGTCTACGGATACAAAGCCATGTTATCAAATAAATCTTTATAGAGAAATCTGTGAATAATATGAAAGTAGATGTGGCACTGTTCTAATGTCAATATATATGTGTGTAATAATATATATGTATATGTGAATGCTATATTTCCTATGGACAAGGCAAATACTGTGCAAATAAAAAAAAAATAATATGCGCAATGAGTGCAAATAAATTGCAAATGAGTTTCCAATATGCAGAAGATAAAATACATAATAAATAAAATGAAATAAAAAATTTAAATTGATAATATAAAGTTCATTTTAAAATTAATACACTGGAGAAATCACTAGTGCTTGATTGTTGAAAAGCGTGATACGTGTCTTGTGAAAAACCGTTGTATTATTTTGGTGGTCACAGCAATTGTGGTTACCCCGTGCTCTTATATTGATTGCACTCACCAGATAATTACTGGAGCATTTACAGAATTTTCTTCTTCTATGGGTTACAATTGCAAGCCATCCTAGCAGTAATAAGAGAAACGCCAGAGTGCCCAACAGTAGCAGACATTGTGAATGCTCCATACCCCTAGAGGGGGTGAAATATCTAGTGAGTGCAATCCATATAAGAGCACAGGTAACCACAATTGCTGTGACCACCAAAATAATACAACGGTTTTTCACAAGACACGTATCACGCTTTTCAACATTCAAGCACTAGTGATTTCTCCAGTGTATTAATTTTAAAATGAACTTTATATTACCAATTAAAAAATTTAATTTAAAATTGTATTATATATTTTGCAATTTATTTTTACTTTGCACATTGTGGAATTTAAGATTTATTAATATTATTTGCACAGTATTTGCCTTGCCCATAGGAAATATAGCATGCACATGTGCACTTTATATACACATACGATATATTATTACACACATATCTATTGCCTGTTGGTATTTATTCCATTGCGCGGGTTCACATACATCCATTCCAGAGAAATCTGTATGCTATAAAATCTAGACTAAAAAGTAGTCCATTCACATCCAACCACAATTTTTCAGCACCTCCCCCTCTTCTTTATTTCCAACATGAGTTTACTTTACGCTCCATCACTTCTTTTCTGACCTCATTTATAAAGCAATTACAAGAACAGTCTGTGTTTCCTATTAAGCTACCAATTAGCTTTCTTCTTTTCTGTCCAAGTAACAGGAAATCAACAAACTGGAATTACATTGGTAAATGAGTTCAGATATTACAAAAGCAAATTCCACGTTAATACACAAAGATAAAAACCTGTGGGATATCCTACTCCATAACCAGTCTGTTCCCTGTTTCAGGTCTGATTTTGGTCAGAATATTTGGCTGAAGACCTGAAACGGACCAAAAGCAGTACAGGACTCCTGTGCAATTCGCTCCACAGCCGTCTCTGAGCTGTGTGAACCAGCTCCATTGAGAGCCGTTCACAGTCTCCTGACATGCGAATTGGATGCGGGAAAACTTGCATTAAATTCACAATAGTGTGAACTCAGCCTTAAAGTATAAACTTCGTCGCAAAGTGTTATAACCACCACTCCTTTCCATTCATGCACTGTGCACCACTCCCTCCTCTATCGTTTCTTCTTAGCTCTTCCCTTTCTTAGTGCCCTGATATTCTTCTCATTCATTTAAAATTGTATTCCCAGCTTTTACTGCTTCCAATGTGTCTTCCTCCATTCTACAGCTTTCAATTGTCTCCTCTCTAAATTGGCCCTAGAATGTGTATGTACGAATGTAGGTTAGAGACCTTAGATTGTAAGCTTCTTGAAGGTAGGCACTGATGTGAATATACAATATATATGTAAAGCGCTGTGTAAATTGTACTATACAAGTACCTGTAATAAATAAACCATCATGAAAATGATAACTGGAAGATTTATGACCTTTACAACTCCCACAGGAAAAGAGGAATGTTCACTTCCATAACTGACACAAGTCTAATGCCGCGTACACACGGTCGTTTTTTGCGATGAAAAAAAACCGTCGTTTTTTGCGATGAAAAAAAACCGTTGTTTTTTAAAACGTCATTTAAATTGATCGTGTGTGCGCAAAACGTCGTTTTTTGTCTTAAAAAAAACGACCAAAAAATAATTCCAACATGCTTGAATTTTTTGTGTCGTTTTTCAAAACGTCGTTTTTTGTTTCACAAAAAGTCACCGTGTGTAGCAAAAACGTCGTTTAAAACAAAGTTTTTCAACCCGCGCATGCCCAGAAGCTAGTTATGAAGCGAGCTTCAATGGAAAAGAGTGGTGAACGTAACCTCGCTTTTTGTGAAAAAACGATGGTGTGTATGCAACATCGTCTTTGAAAAGTGACGTTTCAAAAACGTCGTTTTTTACTTCACAGAAAACGTCGTTTTTTTTCATCACAAAAAATGATCGTGTGTACGCGGCATGAGAGTTTAGATCTAAACTAAAGCACCATTCTCACAGGTCAAAAGGAAATACATTTATTGCGCTTGCTGTTGTCAATAGTAAATATGACTTACCCCATTCTTAAAGAAGGTGTCCAAAATCTTGAGGCCATGGTCTTTGCGCTTCTCATCTGGGGCAACTTCATACTCCGTCTGCAAATTTTGAAACAGATTTAGAGAAATTGTGTCAACTTCTGAGACAGAGCATATCATTCTGGCCTACTGCCTGCCATAACAAGATATTAAATTGTTTCAATCTTTTTGCAGAAAAAAAAACCAGAATGTAAAAATGTTAAATTGTAAAGAAATGCATTCATCGCTTTTACTACAAATTGTTTGAAGGATGTGTAAACCTTGACAAGGGGACCCCTAGTGACTCAAATATCAGTCATGTAATAAAACATTGGAGATAGGAAAGCTGTAACAAAAGTAATGTGCAAGTGGGCATAACTTTTTTTATTAACTTACATACTGTAGGTCAGGAGTGCCCAACCAGTGGCCCAGGGGCCACATGTGGCCCACGGAGCCCTCTGATGTGGCCCGCGACCTCCTGCTTTGAGATAGCAGGTTCGCAAGTCCAGATCGCAGGTTGCCGACCCGCCATCCCAGAGCATCAGTGGTCTGAATGAAGCCAACGTTAGAGGAAACAATCGGCTTCTGAGGGAGCAGAGCCACATAAGCGGATGCTTCCTGTATAGCTCTGGCTTCAGTCACAAGCGAGTGATACCAAATGCTATCTGCCTGGGACGGCAACAGCCGGGGATACCTGAATGGAAGACTGTTATTAAAGTTACCTTTATTACTAAAAACTGTGTATATTAGGGTATATATGTTCTGCAGCGGTTACTGGGCTTGCTTTCAAGCTGATCTGCAGGTGCAGCACAGTGCACCTTCGGGTTACCTGCACTGAGTCAAAGACTTCTATTATTACCTGCGGGTTTGGTGTGCTTTCAGAAAGTTCGCAACACCTGCAGGATATAATGGACTTTGATGGCAAAGGGCAGCTAACCCAGGAAAGTCACAGGTCCACTGCGCTGCACCCGCAGTGCAGGTAAACTGCAGCACAGCAGTGTGAAAGCAGCCTTAGGCCCATTTCACATGATCGTTTCAACCGACACAGACCCTCCAATCATCTCTATGGAGCGGCAGATGTAAACGGACTTGTGTCTATTTGCAACCACCTACCTCCAATCCAAAAAAAAAAAACAGAAGGGGATCTTCCATCTGGTTGGAATGGATGGAAGAGCCCACAAAGTAGAGTTGGCTGTGTCCGTGTCTGCTCTGCATATACAGAGTGGACACGGATTCTGTCTTCCATCCGCTTCACATATTGTGGTCCGTGACCAGTTACCAAGTTGCTTAGGTGGCCCTCGCTCTTCAAAAGGTTGGGCACCCATGCTGTAGGTCATTCAAATTTCACATGCTGGTAGAGTAACTCTTCCTCCACAGTAACTATTCTTCATTGCAGGAAAAATAATGGATTCTAAGTAGAAGCCACCACTGAGTTCTTGGGGAAGGAGGGGTATAGGCTGTCTGACATCCACAGAAGACTCACAGGATGTTTACGGAGATGACAACATGGACAAGAGTAATGTGCACAGATGGAGGAAGAAGTTTAACCACTTAGCTCCAGAAGGTTTTACCCCCTTCAAACCTTTTGGCTCTTTATGCAACCAGAATAAAATGAAAATGAAACAATCAAAATGAAATTTGAAGTGCAGACTTTCAGCTTTAATTCAAGGGGTTGAACATAAATATCAAGTAAAAATTTTAGGAACTACAACCATATTTATACACAGTCCCCCCATTTTCAGGAGCGCAAATGTAATTGGACAAATCAATACAATGATAATTCAAATGTTAATTTTTAATATTTTGTTGAGAATCCTTTACTGACGATGACTGCCTGAAGTCTGGAACCCATGGACATTACCAAAGACTGGGTTTCCTCCTTTCCGATACTTTGCCAGGCTCTAACTGCAGCTATCTTCATTTGTTGTTTGTTTGTGGGTCTTTCTGCCTTTAGTTTTGCCTTCAGCTCAATTGAGCCGAGATCAGGTGATTGACTCGGCCATTGCAGAATATTTCACTTCTTTTCCTTCAAAAGCTCCTGGGTTGCTTTTGCAGTGTGTTTTGGATCATTGTCCACCTGTACCGTGAAACGCCGTCCAATGAACTTTGCTGCATTTGGCTGAATCTGGGCTGACAGTATACAGTATCTCTAATGCTGCAGAATTCATCCAGCTGCTTCTATCACATCATCAATAAACACGAATGACCCACCAGTGCCACTGGAAGCCATGCATGCCCATGCAATCACACTGCCTCAAACATGTTTTACAGATGACGTTGTGTGCTTTGGATCATGAGCTGTTCCAAGCCTTCTCCACAGTATTTGCTCGCGTGAAGCCTTCTCTTGATTGTAGACTTTGAAAATGACACGCCCACCTCCTGGAGAGTGTCTTTCACTTTTCTGGATGTTATGAATAGGTCTTCTTTACCATAGAGAAGATCCTGGAATCATCCACCACTGTTGTCTTCCATTTGTTGCTAAGCTGAATGTACCAAACTGTTAATGTTGCTGCTATCTCGTTGATGGATTTCTATAACTTTTGAAGCCTTATAGTGGCCTGTTTTACTTGCATAGAAAGCTCAGTTGAACACATGATGGAGGTCCACAGCAATAGATTCCAAATACAAATACCGCACTTAGAATCAACTCCAGACCTTTTACCTGCCTAATTAATGAGGAAAAGACGAAAAGAGTAGCCCACACATGGCCATGAAACAGCTTTCAATTGTCCGATTACATTTGGTCTCTTGAAAAAGGGTGGATGGCTAGTCTTAAGAGCTGTAATTCCTGAACCCGTCCTCCAATTTGGATGTACATACCCCCAAATTAAACCAGAGAGTGTGCACTTTCAGCCCATATCCATTATAAAACTATAGCTTGAATATGTTTTTGTAAATACCTGGAAAAACAACGAAAATTGTGCTTGTGTCCAAATATATATGGACCTAACTGTATATTGTCATTTTTTTATACTATTAATGCCGGTGATCAGCATCTTATGTGCGGAAGGCAATCTGACACCAACTGACAATAGGTGGGAACTGACTGACGCTGACATCAGTAACAATAATACAGTGATCAGTGGTAATACTATACACGGTCACTGTACTAATAAGGGGTCAACATCACATTGCTGCTCCATGTACGTTGTTATTATACACATGGCTCTGTACTGTAGTATGCTAAGCCGATAAGCAGGTCCCAGGCATTATTTATTGGCTGGGACCGCTGAACAACTTGTGCTGTACCAAAGCACAGCACAGATGGGGCGCACTGCCCCTACCTGGAAATGCCAGATCACGTCCATGTACATGATCTGGCCCAGAGCGACTGAAATTTCACAGTATATTTACATGGGGCGTTCAAGCGAGTGGTTAAATAAGGGGGAACCAGCGCGAAAGATAAACCACGTCCGTAAACATTCTGCAGCCTTCTGTGGATGTCTGACAACCTGCATCCCTTCTCAAGAACAAAATTATGAAAAATAACAACAACTTTAAAAAACCCGCCATGCCTCTTACTATATACCTTGGACCGACTACTTTCCAAAAATGAGTCATATGGGGGATATTTGTACTGTCCTGACATTTTAGGACCTCAAGAAATAAGATAGGCCTTCAGTACATCAGGCTTGATCAATTTTCAGATATAAACCATAGTTTTTGGACTCTATAACTCTGCCACAGACTAAATAATATACACTGATTTGGGTTATTTTCACCAAAGAAATGTAAAATGATAAATTTTGGGCTAAATTTATGAAGAACAATTATTTGCAAAATATTTTAACAGGAAATTAAGAAAAACTATTTTTTTCCAAAATGTTTAGCCTTTTTATTAGCAAGAAATAAAAAAAAACAGTGGTGATTAAATACCACCCAAATAAATCTCTAGTTGTGCAAACAAAATGATAAAAATGTAGTTTGGGTACAGTGTTGCATGACTGTGCAATTGTCATTCAAAGTGTGACAGCACTGAAAACTGAAAATTTGCCTGGGCAGGAATGAGAAAAAATTGTTCAGTATTTAAGTGGTTAACAATTTAAAAAAATAATGATACTTTTTGTTTTACCTTAGGATGGAAAATTGAAAAATGCTAGTATTAGAGAACTAATCCTCTTTTGATATGAAAAAGGGTTACCAGATGGTCTCATTTTGTTTTAAGGTTTGAAAAATAAGCTTCTATGGACTCTCTTGGCCAAAGTTCTAAGAGAAGGAGTCTTCTCACCACCCACATTTGACAGCCTCATCTGTCTAACACCTGCAGAGATTAGGGTGTCCGCCACATATTCCAGGCCTACACACAGCTCAGACAACCAAGTTTAGGAAGGCTAAATACTGCCCAGCAGAAATGTATACAAAATCTGCAGTGAAGAGAACAGCACCCTGTGACGTAGACAGCTTGAGGCCTTGTAGTAGTTAAAGGGCCACTAAAACTATGTAGCAGTACCCCCTTCGGGCTTCTGAGTGTAGTGGTCTGTCTGTCACCCTGCCCAGCCAGGCACACAATTCAAGCATCCAGAGATGTCAAGTAGTCCTTGCACTTGTTTTTTTCTATTTTAGTGAGGGGAATATAACTGGGTTAGGAGAATTATGAAATGCCCAGACAATTGACAGTCAATATTGGGACCAACTTTATACATTCGCAGTATACAGTGCGTTCTATCTCTCAAGGACTTAACTTGCTTGCAGACCATCTCTCCTCAACACCTCCAGCACTTCACTTGCTTGTACTTCCTGTACCAGCTAACACCGATAAGTGGGCCCTTTGCAGACAGAGACTGAGGGTCCTTATGGTGTAGCAAATATTTACAAAATCCCAGTACTAACTGGTCCTGTGGCTACTGCTCCCAGTACCACTTCTTCAGACACTTCCAGCCATTCTGGCTGCAGCTGCCACTTTCCACTGCCTGTGCCACCACAATCCCCCCAGACTGGCTCTGCACCCATCCCAAACTGCTCCATCTAAGTTCTCTCAGGTGTGCCTGCCAGTCCTCCAACTCACCAGTCCTCTTGGCTGCCTCTGAGGAACTCTTGGTGACTTGCCCAGCAGTTTTCTCCCGCTGTCCTTTCTTGCTTCTCCTGTGCCTCCTGGTCAGAAAACCCCTGTGGGTTGTAAGAGGGTCCAGTCTTAACATGAGCCCAGGCCCCCTGCCAATACAGATTGGGGATTGGTCAGGGCTCCTCAGACCAGTCCAGGCAGCGCCACCTCCCCACCTCTATTTCAAGAAAACACCAGAACATTCTGGAAATAATTAAGAGGTCCTGGTGATGCTACCTGTGAGAGTCACCCAGCACTACCCTGAGCCACTCCCAGACCAGATCAAAACACACCCAGGTTTAACTGCCAGCCAAAGCCTGGAAATGTACCTACTCTCACAAAACATGTACTATTCTTCTAGCACACTAGCGGGTGCAACAACTAAAATGAGAATTTGCACGCTACATGAAAGACCTACCAATAGAGTTAACAAATACCTTGCAAGAGTCATCATTGCATACAAAAACATTGAGATTTTTCCTATTTACCTTGTGGTGCTGCCTATTACGCTGTCTTGGTTTTCACATTATCGAGAAGGCAGCAGTAAGACACTAGTTGGCAAATTTATGCTGAAAAGACTATTGGGCATGACGTCAATGGAAACTTATCTATCCATTAATGCTAAAAAATGTATTTATATAAAACCAGTTCAGAGAAAATATGTTTTGTGGCCATTTGTTTAAATGGAAGAATAATTAATACACCTTTTTTAAACCCTATACTGTATATACACACACACACACACCAACATGTAAATTAGATACTTTTCAACATGTAAAAGGCTGATAAAAAGGGATAAGCATAGGGCCAATCAGCACTGTCCAGACAGAGGGTCAGGGTATATAGCAGTTTAGACAAAGGCCGCGTACACACGATCAAATCTATCTGCTGGAAACGGTCAGCCCGACCGTCCCAGCAGACAGATTCGACCGTGTGTACGGGCGAGCCGACGGATTTGGCCATCCGACAGATTTCAAAGCATGCTTTGAAATCTGTCGGCTGGGAACCCGTCCGCCCAACATATCTGCTGGTTAGTACGCTAACCAGCAGACATGTCTTCTCGCACACGCGCCGAATGGTTTCGACGCATGCGCGGAAGTGTTTTACTTCCTGGTGCGGTGACAACGTCACCGCCACGTCACCTCTCCGTCACCTCTCCGTCTGGCGGCGGGGATTTTGCAGAACATTACCGACCAGGTAAATTCATTGGGGGGGGGGGGGAGACCCGGACACGCGAGGGGATCGTCAAGAAGATCAATGATCTCCGCCGTCTGGTCCGAAAGAAGCTGGGGCAGATGGCAGCACATGCCAGGGGCACTGGAGGGGGCCCACCATGCCCTGTTAGGCTGACAGCGGAGGAGCGTGTGGTGGCCCAGACCTTTAATAGGCAACAAGTGGAGGGCCTGCCTGGCTATGACTCCATTGAGGAGGCCGTGATGACAGGTAAGGTTTTTTTTTTCCTATCTGGTGTGTAGCATGTGTGGGGGGGGTGGGGAAGGGAATATGTGGCAAGTGTGTGGATCCTCCAACCTGTGAATGTTTTGTGTCATTCACAGATGTGCAGGAGGGTGCTGGGCCATCTGGCCTGACTGCACCATGCCCAGGACACCAGCCTGATGAGGACCCCCAGACAAGGCCGGAGTCCTCGGAGGAGTTTGAGGAGGAGTTAGAGTTGGAGGATGAGGTCATGTCAGGCAGTGGCTTGTTGTTTTTGGAGGAGTCTTCCCCTCTGGCTGGCAGCAGCCAGCCCTCCATAAGGGGTAACCCCTCCCACTCCTCCCCCAACAGGGCTCCCCTCCCAAGGGCCTCCCCTTCTCCCCAGCCACAAGCATCATCTGGAGGCAGGAAGTCGTCCCAGAAGACCAGGGGGGTGGCTAAGGTTCTGCCCGCCAATCTCAGAAGGGACAAGGCCCTTCGGACCCACCAAATGGGACAGGTCAGCCAGACGTTGGGGCGGATGGAGGAGAGCCTGTCCTCCATAAAGGATACGCTTGGGGACCTGGACTGCCACTCCCGGGCTCTTACAAACTGCCTAAACGAACTGCAGACTACTACAGCAGACGTTGGGCAGGATGTGAGCGCCCTCACCCAGGCTATCCAGGCCAATACGGCAACACTAAATGCTGGCCTGAACAGAATAGCCGTGGCCTTGGAGGGCAGGCCGCCAGGTGAGCAGAGACCAGGGGCTGCTCCTCCTTTCCCGGGTTACCCCCCCCCCCATGAGTCTCCCCTGAGGAGCCGGGGGCGTGGGTCACGCCAGCGGCATTAATTTGGTTTCCCCCTTTTTTTTTTTGGTGCTGGACAATTTTTTATTTATTTTTTTGGGGTTGTGAATGATTTTGGAATGTGGGGGTGACATTCCTGCCGGAAAAGGGATGTCACCCTCATTTGTGGTGGAGAAGGGTTCCCCAGGACCAGGGAGAAGTGATCCCCAGGTCTGTGTGAATGGTGTATGGATGTACAGTGACATAATTGGAGCCGTGGCGTGGCGTTGCTGCTCTCAAGTCCTGCATGGTGGGCTTGTGCTAATCCAATTTGATGAGGATGTGGTGCGTCTGTGCTAGTGTAAGAGGGCTGCTAGAGCCGTTCCCGCGAATTCGCGCACCCGCGTCCGTTGGCGCCAAACGGCCTATTTAAAGGATGCTCTGACCCTAGCCGAGTGCTGACGGATCTCAGCGGTTCCTGTGTCCTGTACCTGTCCCGTGCTCTTGTTCCCGGTTACCGATCCTTGGCTTCCTTGACCTTGTGTTGGACTCTCCTCACCTCTGACCCTTGGCTCCTGATCTCGGCCTTCCACGTGACCCTGTTTCCTGCCTGATGACTTGGTACCTCGCTGCCCGCTCGTTGCTGAACCAGGCTTCCCATGTGACCACGATCCTGTTCCCTGTTTGGCTCCGCTTACCTCCCGGGTACCTGCGACTTCGCTACTGCAACCTGCTGCGACTTCGCTGCTGCAACCTGCTGCGCTGCTGCACTTCGCTGCTGCTGCAACCTGCTGCGACTTCGCTGCTGCAACCTGCTGCGACCTGCTGCGACTTCGCTGCTGCAACCTGCTGCTGCGACTCTGCGCTGCTGCAACCTGCTGCGACTTTGCAACCTGCTGCCTGCAACCTGCTGCGACTTCGCTGCTGCACTTTACCTGCAACCTGCGACTTTAGCGCAACCTGCCCTGCCCTGCAACCTGCTGCGACTTCCTGTCTTGCTGGACTTGCATCACCGGTTGTGGGCTTCCCCAGTCACATCTACAGGCACTCGTGTCTCCTCTGGCCCTTGGTTCCCCCTGTCTCCACTCTCAGCGGGACCAGGGCCGGAGATTCAAGAGAGGCTAACCTCGTCATTTCAGACTTCACCCAGGTACGTGACAGTATCCGTCAGCCAGCAATGGAGTCTGAAAGGGAGGCCTCTTCTTTCAAAGACATTTACCATTCCCTCTCTGCACTTGCCCACACAGTACAGAATCTTCAGACAGATCTGAATCGGATGGAGGGTCATCTCCGGGATCAGCCCGTTCCCTCTCCTCCTATGGTGAACTCGTCAGTTCAAACGGACTTCAGTCTGCTCTGTGTGGCCGCCACGCCTCCGGAACCCAGAGTGCCATTGCCTGAGCGTTTTTCTGGAAATCGCAAACAGTTTCGTACCTTCCGAAATGCCTGTGAACTGTATTTTTCCTTGCTACCTCAAACCTTCTTTTCCGAAGACACCAAAGTGGGGTTCATCATCACCTTGCTTCTTGGAGAACCTCTTTCCTGGGTCCATCATCTTCGGGAGCAACAGGACCCGGCCCTGGCAACCACGGACTCCTTCTTTTCCGCCATGTCCCAGTTGTATGCCGACCCTTTTCTCCAACAATCCGCGGAGTCCACACTCAGTAGACTCCAGCAGGGTCCAAGGGCTGTGGAAGATTACGTGTCAGACTTTCGTGTCCTGAGTATGGATACTCAGTGGAATAGAGCTGCACTCCATCATCAATTTCGTTGTGGACTTTCTGATCAGTTAAAGGATGAATTAGCACGCGTGGGAATACCCACCTCCCTGGAAGATTTAATTAATCTTGTCATTCAGATTGATCGGCGGTTGCGAGAAAGACAATCAGAGAGGACCAATACCAAGCCACCTGCATTTTCTAGCCCTGATCCTTCAATTTCAGCCTGTTCTGTCGGGTCATTGAAAATGTCCAGAAAGAATAAGGACCCCCACAAACTCTCACGTGTAAGCTATCCGAGACCAGCTCTGTCTTCTTCGGAACGCCTCCGGCGACTACAAAATAGACTATGTCTTTACTGTGGGGGAACCAGTCACTTTATTCAGACTTGTCCTGTGAAACCTCCCAAGCCTGCCTCCCTGTTGCCCCACGTGATGCACCTCCCTGGAAGAAGTCCAAACCATCTTTCCTTACCACTTCAGTTACAGCTACCTGAAAAGACTATCCTTGTACCTGCTATTATAGACTCAGGGGCTTGCAGTTGCTTTGTGGATGCTGCATTTGCGACCCTTCACCAATTACCCCTATGCTCTAAGACGCAGGGGCTTATCGTTCACTTAGCAGATGGGTCTGGTCTCAAGTCTGGACCAGTAATCCAAGAGACTATACCTATTCCTTGCCGTACTGCCTCAGGACATCTGGAACTCCTTCGTTTGGATGTGATTGCTTCTCCCATGTTCCCTATAATTCTGGGGATACCCTGGCTAAAAGCCCATAACCCTCATATAGATTGGGCCACTGGAAAAGTTTCCTTCTCATCCGACTATTGTCAGACACAATGTTTTCCAGAAAGGATCTGCAAGCCTACTTCCCTTCTTAGTATTTGTCCGGATCCTGAAACTGTAAAACTGGTGCCAGTTGCCTATCATGAATTCTTGGATGTGTTCAATAAGAAAAGTGCAGATACCTTGCCCCCACACAGGACTTATGACTGTCCTATAGAACTTTTACCCGGATCCGAGATTCCTTTCGGTCGAATCTACCCACTTTCTGAACCTGAACTAGAAGCCCTGCGCAAATATATAGACGAAAGTCTGGAAAAAGGGTTTATTCGGCATTCTTCCTCACCTGCAGGAGCTGGTATTTTCTTTGTAGAAAAGAAAGACCACTCTCTAAGACCCTGTATTGACTATCGAGACCTTAATAAGATCACTGCCAAGAACCGGTACCCACTTCCGCTAATTCCTGAATTGTTCCAGAGGTTGCGCGGAGCACGGATATTTTCCAAACTTGATTTTAGGGGTGCTTACAATTTAGTCCGGATCAAAGAGGGAGATGAATGGAAAACAGCTTTCAGAACACGCTTCGGGCATTTTGAGTATTTGGTTATGCCCTTCGGCCTCTGCAATGCCCCAGCCACCTTCCAGCATTTGGTAAATGACGTATTTCGGGACTTTCTTGATCTGTTCATCATAGTCTACCTCGATGACATCCTCATATTCTCCGAAACGATTGAACTTCACCGCACCCATGTGAAAAAGGTCTTGAGTAGACTCCGCGAACATCACCTCTATGCCAAGGCTGAGAAGTGCGACTTTGAAAAGCACACCGTACAGTTTCTTGGACTCGTCATCTCTGCTGATGGCATTTCCATGGATCCTCAGAAGGTTGCTGCAGTTCTAGAATGGCCGGCCCCTACGGACAGGAAAGCAGTACAGAGGTTCGTGGGCTTTGCAAATTTTTATAGAAAATGTATTAAAAAAAATTCTGGTATTATCTCGCCTATTACTCAACTAACGAAACAGCATGTTTCTTTCCGATGGACTCCTGAAGCACAAGTAGCATTTGAACAATTAAAGACTCTGTTCACTTCTGCTCCCATCCTGAAACATCCCGATCCGTCCCTGGCCTATGTTTTGGAGGTGGACGCCTCCGAAAGTGCCGTTGGGGCTATTCTGTCACAGCGACAAGGTCCCAAATCTTTATTGCATCCTGTAGCCTTTTTTTCTAAGAAATTGAATCCTTCTGAAAGGAACTACGATGTTGGAGACTGGGAATTGTTAGCCATTAAAGCTGCACTTGAGGAATGGCGTTATTTGCTGGAAGGAGCCGCCCACCCTATTCTCATCTTCACTGACCATAAGAACTTGGAGTATCTGAGGACAGCCAAGAGACTAAGACCCCGGCAAGCAAGATGGGCATTATTCTTCTCCCGTTTCATATTCCATATTACTTTCCGTCCTGGTTCTAAAAATGGCAAACCAGACGCGCTTTCGCGCATGTTCCATGATTCAGTGCAACCTTCTGAGCCAACTACCATTTTGTCAGCCAAGAACTTTCTTCTTCTCCAGTCAGACCTAATGTTTCAAATTAAGACAGATGTGACAGAGCATCCCCCATCCCCAGATTTAAGGATGGGCTCTACTATCACAAGGAACAGATCTATGTCCCGGAACAGTTCAGAGTCTCTGTTCTCAAACGGTGTCATGATCACCCCCTGGCAGGCCATTTCGGTATCCACAAGACTATAGACTTAATTTCCCGTTCTTTTTGGTGGCCCGACCTGATACAGGACTGTAACAAATATGTAAGATCCTGTGCGACATGTCTACGCTGCAAAACCAGCCGAGCCAAGACTTGGGGGCCTACTTGAAAGCCTTCCGGTGCCCAAGAAGCCTTGGAGCATGATTTCTATGGATTTCATTGTTGAACTTCCTCCTTCTGAGAACTTCACTTCTATATTTGTCGTAGTGGACCGTCTGACCAAGATGGCACACTTTGTTCCTTTACAAGGCACCCCTTCTGCCACCGAGACAGCTTCCACATTTATCAGGGAAATAGTGAAATTGCATGGGATCCCTGATAACATTGCATCTGACCGCGGGGTGCAATTCACCTCAAGATTCTGGAGGTCCCTATGTGAATCATTAAACATCGAACTCCGTCTGTCCACCGCTTACCACCCCCAGACAAATGGACAGACGGAGAGAACTAATCAAACCTTGGAGCAGTACCTGCGGTGCTTTTCCTCATTTTCTCAGGATGACTGGTCTTTCCTTCTCCCACTGGCGGAGTTTGCTTACAACAACACTATTCACTCTGCAACCAAGCAATCTCCCTTTTTCGCCAATTATGGCTATCACCCCTCATTTTTACCTGAACTGCCTGTTGAGTCCTCCGTGCCTGCTGTACAAGACAGACTAGACTTTTTTAACTCCAACAATAAATTACTCCAGGATACCATCTCTAAAGCCCAAGCGAGCAACAAGAAGTTCTTTGACAAAAAGAAGAGGGGTAACCTAAATCTGGAACCTGGAGACAAGGTCTGGTTGTCTACTGCAAATCTAAAGTTGAGTTGTCCCTCCAGGAAACTTGGCCCAAAGTTTCTGGGGCCTTTTCCGGTTAAAAGGAAGATTAATCCTGTGGCCGTTGAGTTAATTCTACCTAAGAGCCTGAAAATTCATCCGGTATTCCACATCTCCCTGCTAAAACCAACAGTGCCTAACCCATTTTCCAATCGGGATCCAGAAAACCCTCCTCCGCTTCTCGTCAAAGGGAACGAGGAATATGAAGTTGAAGCTGTTCTGGATTGCAAGACCAAAAGGGGTCAAACGCAATTCTTGATTAAATGGAAGGGTTATGGTCCGGAAGAGAACTCTTGGGAACCGGCGTCCAATGTGCATGCCCCACAAAAGATTCGTGCCTTTTTCCAGCACCATCCAGAAAAGAAGCCCCTGAGAGGCATCCGTAGGCTGCCCATAGGGAGGGGGCAATGTAAGAGGGCTGCTAGAGCCGTTCCCGCGAATTCGCGGGTGCGTGCACGGGAGCGCGCACCCGCGTCCGTTGGCGCCAAACGGCCTATTTAAAGGATGCTCTGACCCTAGCCGAGTGCTGACGGATCTCAGCGGTTCCTGTGTCCTGTACCTGTCCCGTGCTCTTGTTCCCGGTTACCGATCCTTGGCTTCCTTGACCTTGTGTTGGACTCTCCTCACCTCTGACCCTTGGCTCCTGATCTCGGCCTTCCACGTGACCCTGTTTCCTGCCTGATGACTTGGTACCTCGCTGCCCGCTCGTTGCTGAACCCGGCTTCCCATGTGACCACGATCCTGTTCCCTGTTTGGCTCCGCTTACCTCCCGGGTACCTGCGACTTCGCTACTGCAACCTGCTGCGACTTCGCTGCTGCAACCTGCTGCGACTTCAGCCCTGCAACCTGCTGCGACTTCGCTGCTGCAACCTGCTGCGACTTCGCTGCTGCAACCTGCTGCGACTTCAGCCCTGCAACCTGCTGCGACTTCAGCCCTGCAACCTGCTGCGACTCCGCTGCTGCAACCTGCTGCGACTTCGTCCCTGCAACCTGCTGCGACTTCGCTGCTGCAACCTGCTGCGACTTCAGCCCTGCAACCTGCTGCGACTCCGCTGCTGCAACCTGCTGCGACTTCGTCCCTGCAACCTGCTGCGACTTCGCTGCTGCAACCTGCTGCGACTTCAGCCCTGCAACCTGCTGCGACTCCGCTGCTGCAACCTGCTGCGACTTCGTCCCTGCAACCTGCTGCGACTTCGCTGCTGCAACCTGCTGCGACTTCGCTGCTGCAACCTGCTGCGACTTCGTCCCTGCAACCTGCTGCGACTTCGTCCCTGCAACCTGCTGCGACTTCCTGTCTTGCTGGACTTGCATCACCGGTTGTGGGCTTCCCCAGTCACATCTACAGGCACTCGTGTCTCCTCTGGCCCTTGGTTCCCCCTGTCTCCACTCTCAGCGGGACCAGGGCCGGAGATTCAAGAGAGGCTAACCTCGTCATTTCAGACTTCACCCAGGTACGTGACAGCTAGGGACCACAGTGGTGTGCATGCATGCATTCTCATTGTGCCATGATTAATGTGTGTGTTTAACGTACAAAGATGCCTAATGTGAGCTGTCTCCTGGCTGCTCTTCCCTCAGAAGATGGGGTAGCCTCGATTAGGGGGGGGATTGTCTGGTTCAGGGGTCAGGTCATCACGTATGTCAATCTGCAGGCCCTTTCTTACTGCGAAGTTGTGTAGCATGCAACATGCACCGATGATATGGCACACAAAGTTTGGGGAATACAACAGGGTACCCCCAGACTTATCCAGGCAACGGAAATTTGACTTCAGGAGGCAAAAGGTGCGCTCCACCACTGCACGTGTTTGGGCGTGAGCTTTATTGTATCTTTCCTCTCCTGGGGTTTGGGGGTTCCGGATAGGAGTCATGAGATGGGGTCCCAGTGCATATGCAGAGTCACCTGTAAGGGAAAAGACAGGAGGATGTTAGTCATGCATGTGCCCCTTGTGATGTGTGCATCATGGGGGGGGCAGTCATGCCTGCCACCCATGTCACTCACCAACCAGCCAGGTGTCCCCATACACGTTCTGTTCGAATTCCATTGGGATGGGGCTATGATTGTATATATAGCTGTCATGGCTGGATCCGGGGTGTTTGGCACGGACGTGTCATATGAGGCCTTGGGCATCGACTATCACCTGTACGTTGATGGAATGCCAATGCTTCCGATTGCGGTATATGTGCTCTGTCTCATCAGGGGGCTGGAGTGCCACATGTGTGCAATCAATGGCCCCCACGGTGCGTGGGAATCTGGCAATTCTGTAGAAATCTGTCATTGCCTTCAGCCACAGGTCCTCAGTGGTTGGTTTGATGATTTGGTTGGCCATGCGTCTGAGGATTGCAGGGATAACCTGGTGCACACATCTGCTCATGGAGGATTGTGACATCCCAGCCACCACTCCACTTGTTCTTTGAAAAGAGCCAGTGGCAAGGAAATGGAGTGTTGCCAGGACCTTGACCAGTGGCTGCACTGCATGTGAGCGGTGTGTTGGGCTGGTGATGTCCTCCTGCAGGGTTGTGGTTAATTCCAGGATGGAATGAGGGGTGAATCTGAAGATGCGATACACCTCAGAATCACTCATGCCAAAGATGTCTATGCGTGTGCGGTATATCCTCTCCCGTGCCCTCCTCTGTGCCCTCCTCCGTGCTCTCCTCCTTCTTTGCTCCTCTAAAGTCAGTAGTATAGCTATGAGCAAGGATGCCCCTGGCATGTTGGCATACAGTTTGTTGTCCAGCAAGTGTGACTGCTCAGCTCCTCACTAACAGTGTTGCTTTAGCTGACATGTAGACGGTTTGTCTAATTTTATTCCACCTTTTATATGGACTAATTTTAGACAGGACGTGCAGCTGTTGCGCACAGCGTGTAGCCTGCGCTGCACCAACGTACTTTTGTGGATCCCCGTAACTCCCTCATTTGCATATTTGACTAGCAAATCAATGGTGTGTCCAGCGCAGTTTTACGTGCACGTATGCGCCGGTCTATCGAAATTATGGCGGTCGAAAAAAAATTGATTTCATGCGTATATCGTTTTGGGGATGCGGCGCATTGATACGCATGCGCAGATTTAGACTTACGCCGCGCATCTCCTGGAACGCCGGCGTAATGGCTCTGCGAATCTGGCCCAGGGTTTCAACCTGTTGACCCTTGTTTAAGTGACAATTTGTTTCAATCACATTAAAAATAAACGACATAACTTATGCCGCGTACACACAATCATTTTTCGGCATGAAATAAACGTCATTTTTCTAAAAAGGTCATTTAAAATGATCGTGTGGGGGCTACACATCATTTTTCAGGTTCTGAAAAACGACAAAAAAATTATTCGAACATGCTGCATTTTTTACCATCGTTTTAAACAATGTTTTTCAGGTTGTAAAAAATGATCGTGTGTGGGCTAAAACGTAAAAAACCTGCGCATGCTCAGAAGCAAGTTATGAGACGGGAGCGCTCGTTCTGGTAAAACTACCGTTCATAATGAAGTAAGCACATTCATCACGCTGTAACAGACAGAAAAGCGCGAATCGTCTTTTACTAACACGGAATCAGCTAAAGCAGCCCAAAGGCGAATGGAACTTCCCCCTTGCCGTCGTACATGTTGTACATCACCACGCTTTGCTAGATCAATTTTTAATAACGATGGTGTGTGGGCAATGCCGTTTTAATGATGAAGTTGGGAAAACGTCGATTTTTGGACATGCTGAAAACAAAGTTTTTTTTTCATGCTGAAAAATGATCGTGTGTACGCGGCATTAGGTTATAAAACGCTGTAGCCTAAAATTTTAATTGAAGTAGATGTGTCTGTCTTGTATGTGGCTGCCTTCCTGCAATAGCTGGCAGTGAGGATTCCCCCATTTATGCTGTTTGCTGAATTTTTTCGCCATTTGTTATTTGGGTTTTCGCGATTTGTGTGTCTTAAAAGGATCACTAAAGGATTTTTTTTTTTTTAGCTAAATAGCTTCCTTTACCTTACTGCAGTACTGGTTTCATGTCCACATTGTTCGTTTTTGCTTTGAAGTTGCTGTAATCCTTCTCTGATCTCCACACTTCCTGCTTGTCTGTTTCCTTATAACCACAGTGCTGGGAGCTTTCTCACGGTGGTCTGAGCTGTCATTACTGTGTGTCTAAAACTTCCCAGAACCAATCAGATTCATTTTAAAAACAAAACACTGCCCTTGATTTGTTTGTTTTTGTTCTGTGTGTCTATTTCTACTTCACAGAAACATGAAGCCAGTTTAAAAGTGAAACTAACCTGCAGGCACATTATATGATTGATTTTTATCAAGTTTTAATCATTTTTAAAAGGAATCAGTTAACTTGTATGTCTCTATACCCTGTAAACAGTCATTTCAGCAAAACATTTTTTTTCCTTTAGTGACCCTTTAAGCTTCATCTTCCAGTTACATTGCTAATCCTCATACAACAAAGCATACTTTAGAAATCGTTTGCGCAAAATGGGCAACCCTGTTGCCCTTGTCAAAAAGGAACCATCAGTCCTGAAGGAAAATTCAAATGAACTCAATCAAATCTCTCATTTTCTTTGCTGTGTCCAATGGTCATTTTGGGCAAAAGATCACTCGAAACAGCCAAATGTAAGATCGATTTACATGTGTGTCCGTTTACACCTGCTGACATGCAATCTGCCAAAAACAGATGGATAGGGATCAGTTTCCCTTCCGTCTACAGGATCGGACGGCAATTGGACAGGCGGTCTATTTACATCCATCCAACCATAGAGGGGAGCGGTCTGTGTCTGTGTCCACTCTGCATGAGCGGACCGGATGCGGACCTGTTATCCACCTGCTCAGTGGAGATTAGCAGGGAGATCCCCTGCTGAGCAAGCCAAATACAGCCGCAGGCACCCCCATGTGAAAGGGGCCTTAATTAATTGGATAGGTTTATTGGTTGAGCCATATCCATAGTTTGTGACAGTTAAAGTAGAGCATATGAGCATATACTGCTAATGAAAAAGTTTGCGGTCTTATTTGTATTTTAAATTTTTTTGCAGACACGGTCCCTTCTGGATCTAGTAAGCTACCATCCTTAGTGTGGGCATCTGAAGCCCTCTCAGAGTTTCTTCCCGGGAAATTGTGCTGCTGGGTACCCAGCATGCACCTCCTGATCTCACGACTGTGCATTGTGAACAAAGCTTGGTGCATTCAGTGTAATGCAGGTTGCCATAACAATGGTGTTGTCGGAGGAAGTTCCCACCCCATTGTTAGCACAACCTGTCAATTAAGGATGCCCATTGACTCCTTGGATTGATGCCAACATCACAGAAGCCAACGGGTGGCAAAAAAATTACGTACCTCGGCGTGGTGAGATACAGCAGAGATAGACATATTTATGGCTTAAAAAAAAAAAATGAACCTTATTGGCATTGGAATCAGTAACACCAGGGGCCGTAATTCTAAAATAGGCTAGTGCTCCGCTTTAAAATGTAGGAACTCTTTATTATAGACAAAATGACATACTAGAACGCTGATCCCAAACCACGCTACAGTGGCAGCCTACAGGGAAGAAGGGGGGGGGTGAGAATAGAAAAACATAGAGACTACAGGGGGGGAGTAGGAACATGGGTGTAAAAAATTAGTGTATCGCTAATGTTGGCTTTGCATGCGGGGGGGGGGGGTGCTTGGGGGCCCCCATTTGCTTGGGGCACCCAAATTCCTTCAAAAGGCCCTGTCTATATCACTTCCGGCGTTCCAGTTTGTTCTCTCATTCACTTCCTGGTTTGCATCACTTGTTCATGTAAGAACTACATTTCACAGTATGAATTGCGGCACGTCCAGTAGATCACACCTCCTTGAAGTCTCTAACACGTAGAGAGCGTCCTGCCACACAGATGTAGTCCCAGGAGGGGATGAGCATGTCACTGTCCACCGCAGTAAAGCCTCCCTTCATGGTGGTCAGTAAAATCAGACAAGCAGGAAGTAAACAGAACAGAGAAGAAATAGAGAAACTTCTGAGCAAAAACGAACAATGAGGAAGTGAAAAGAGGAATTCCCGCAGTGCTCACCTGGGGGGAACAAAGACCAGCAGGGGGACCATCTCCTGGTCTGCAATCTCTGAGTATTAGTCTGCAATCTCTGACCATCTCCTGGGGGGTCTGCACTCTGACCAGAGGAGCATGGGGACCATCTCCTGTAGTCTGCAATCTCTGACCATCTCCTGACAGACATCTGACTTAATCTCTGACCATCTCCTGCTATGGCTGGCCATTGGACTAGTTTCTGGGCCGATGGCCAGTGGGCTTCAGTGCAGTGGCTCTGTCTCTCCCTTCCCGCAGTGCTCACCTCTTGTCCCTATAGGAAGTCTCTCCCTTCTGCCTAATCTTGGGGGGGGGCCCAAACTGATTCTTTGCCCCGGGTGAAATAGAATCTAGCTCCCCTACTGGTACTGCTTTAAGAGTACCAGTACCAGCCATCCAAGTAGAATGGCTAGTGGCTAGTGAAGGGGGAGAGGGGGCATGGGTGGCTGGGGGGGGGGGGGGGGGGGGAGTTGTCCGGCCGCCATGTGAGAGACCTGTCAAAGTGGGTCAGTCTGGATGAAATCCAGGGCCAAATTTCTGTCCCAGTCCAGCCCTGTCCACAGTCTCTGAAGGAGCTACTGCACGTGCTCCGAAACGCAATGCCATTCCCCGACTGACATCACTTATAATACGTGCATTCCACGCGGCGCATGTGCATTCCACGGTGGTACCGGAATTGCCGCGGCCATCTTGCCCTCTCCTCCTTCTGCAGCTGCTGGTCAGCATAGCATTCTGGAGTGAAGTTACAGGAGCCGGGATTATTGTATTGATGTGCCTGCCTAAATGCTGGATCTTGTAAGAGTTTTAATCTTTATGTTTAATAAACTGTTGAAATATTACACTTTGAAGCTCCTTCTTGCTGTTTGTTAATCTATTGTATCATGCCTTTGATTATATCTTGTTGTGTTTCGGCAGTCACTGATAATTAATATTCACAGAATTTTATGTGAGGCCCTTCGGGAATGTTGGGGGGGTCGCACTTAAGTTCCCCCCCCCCCCCAAAAAAAAGAGACCATCACTGTACAAGACTCCCGAGATCATACATTATTCAAACAACACGTTATTTGAGTGAAATATTTAAACTTGGGCTGTTAAGAATCACCTTCCAGAATAAACAAATGAACTATTCAATGGTTGCAGCTATAAGAACTTTGACATGCTGAGGCTGAGTGATGACAAATGCATCGTGATTTATACTGCAGATGCCACAATGCAAAGAACAAAATTATACAATTTACAGTACAGTTATCTGTAAAAAAAATAAAAAAAAACAATTTGCCTGAAAAAATTCTGCAAAGAAGCCACGCTGCTGGAGAACATCCAGTCCTAAACGGCTAAGAACAGCTAAGACTATCGCAATTACAATTTCTTTACTAAATCTACAAAGTTAATAAACATATGCTGAATCATTAAATAACCATTCATGAAATGTTTATGTAGCTCAGCATCTTAACAGAGGGAAATAATAAGATGAAGGGCCCCAGGGCAAATATTTTTGTGGGTGATCTCACTACCATGTAATTCCTTGTGTCATTAAGAAAAAATAAAACGTTCCGCAATATGACCATTTGTTGCGTTTAAGCCCTCCCATTGGCTCTCAGGCTTTACAGGAGCATACAGAGTGAACTTATGTCTCCCATTCCTATGTTTGCTGGTGTCCTTCCCTAAACCCAGGCCTGATGAAATGCGGGACACGTGTTCCACCAACTGCCTTCTTTTCATGAGCTCACCATTTCCTTGGTCACACTTATTTGAGTATGACAACAAGTTCCTAAATCATGAAAACATACAACATGAGACAACAGTTTGGCCTGTAACAGCACAAACCGACTGCTGAATTTGCTGTAAGAGTTATGCCCTGTACACACGACCGATTCATCCGATGAAAACGGACCGATGGATTTTTTTCATCAGATATCAGATGAAGCTGACTTTCATCAGTCTTGCCTACACCCCATCAGTTAAAAAAAAATGTTTGTGTCAGAACGCGGTGACGTAAAACACAACGTCGTGCAGAGAAAAATGAAGTTCAATGCTTCCGAGCATGCGTCGACTTGATTCTGAGCATTCATGGATTTTTAACCACAGACGATCATTTTTTTTATATTTTTTCAGATAATTGCTGGACCGTGGGGCAGGTAAGTGTATATATGTATATGTGTGTGTGTGTATATATATATATATATATATATATATATATATATATATATATATATATATATATATATACAATACACATACATACACACACACACATATATATATACATATTACTGTCGGCGGTATATAAATAGTTGAGGGCTTTAAAGTTGATCTGCTCATTCAGGTTGAAAACGACTCTTTAAAAGCGATTCTAAACAGGGACTCCTCATCAAGAGTAAATTTCTTGCTGTACCGTGACAAGGTCTCCCAAGTAAAGCAAAGGAAAGTTGCTAAAGTCCAAAGAGGTTGGTACTCGCTGTGCCCTGAATACTGTGTTGCCACCTGCAGTAACATACAGCTTCTGTAACAAATTGCCTGTCTCCTGGATCCTCAGATGAGCTTTCTGCATATGTTCGGGAGGCTAGGCCAGAGGTCCCCCAACACAAGCAGAAGTTGGGACCTCCAAAAAGCATTCTTGCATGTTACAGCTGAGCTCCCAGGGAGTCACAAGAACAAGAGAGCTGTTCCAGGGCCCAACCTATTTATACCCCTTTCAGCCACCTGCTGGTGACTCACTCTCTTGACCAGGGATTGGCTGAAGAGGCATGAATATTGTGCCTGTTGTGCCGGCCGGCATTTGTTTTTATGCTCATACTTCACAGACCTTTGTGAGAAGCTTTTTATACTCATTACATTTTATTTAAACGTTATTACGCCATGGTCTGGTTTCCTTTCTTTATGTTGTGACCTACGAATTAACCATTTGGTACGCTCCTGAGTCTTTACCACTCGAGGGATTCCTATTGGATTTCTGTCTACTCTGGCTGTAAACCATCTTTGGATCATTATACATTGCTACAACTTATGTGTCATCTGGTAAGATGCTCTCCATGTGGTGGTGGTCTTCACTGAAGTCACTTGGGTGCTGTTCGCTTTTTGATATACACTCCACTATATTGGACTCCTTAATTCATTAATTTTGACTGATTTATTGAATTTTTTAATAGTTGGCGCAGTTCCCTTTTTTCCAATGAATATGCAGGCCAGGGTCAAAGCTCTCCAACCCACTACATCCCAGAGCTCAGTGGGATGCAGGGGAAAGTAGCTGGGCCTTCACCAGCAGAACCTAGGACAGACATCAACTATTGCTGCTCCCCCTGGTTACAAGTTAAAAAACTACATTTACTTAAAACTAGTAGCCTACTGGGGTGCTACATATTCTTTATTAAATCTTCTTTATTTTACATATAGACATTTAATACAGGGTGCACCCAATTGGTTTTGCAGAACACAGCAGTACCATCTCTCTTTAGATGGCACTTTATATGGAGCTGTAAAGAGTGGGGAGGGCAGGATGCAACACTCCTTATGCCGCATACACACAATCGTTTTTCGGCATGAAAAAAAAACGTTTTTTTCAGCATGTAGAAAAAACAAAGTTTTTCCAACTTCATTAAAAACAATGTTGCCCACACACCATCGTTTTAAAAAAAAATTATCAGCAAAGTGCGGTGACGTACTACACGTATGACGGCACTCTAAAGGGGAAGTTCCATTCAAGCTCCCGTCTCCTAACTTTCTTCTGAGCATGCACGGGTTTAAAACGTCGTTTTTAACGTAATTTTAGCCCACACACAATCATTTTTTACAACCCGAAAAACTTCATTTTTAAAAACGACGTTCGACAATGCAGCATGCTCGAATTTTTTTTTGTCGTTTTTCAGAAGATGAAAAACGATGTGAAGACCACACACAATCATTTTCAATTACGTTTTTAAAAACGTGGTTTTTTTCTTTCATGACGAAAAACGATTGTGTGTACGGGGCATTAGACTTACGGATCTGTTCGTGCAATTTCAGCTTTAATAGGTTTTTCAACAAAGCAGTCAAGGTAAGCCTAGTAAATGATTCAAAAGGATACTAGAGCTCTGCCACTGGCTGGGAATAATGCATACGAAATGAATATGAAACATTAATACCTATTATAAAAAATGAAATCCTTTTTAAAATGTTATATTTAAGTACTTAATATAATAAAGTCATGTCCTTATTTTACTTCAGCCATAAAAAAAGGATTTTTAATAAACAGCTTACCTGTAAAATCCTTTTCTTGAAGTACATCACGGGACACAGAGCGCATAGCCATTACACATGGGTTATATGGGTACCTTCAGGTGATGGACACTGGTGTAATCAATTTCACAGGAAGTTTCCTCCCTATATAACCCCTTCCCACTGGGAGTGCTTCAGTTTTGTAGCAAGCAATTCCTCCGAGGTTACACAATGTTCCCCAAAAGAGGGGTGGGAGCTCTGTGTCCCGTGATGTACTTCAAGAAAAGGATTTTACAGGTAAGCTGTTTATTAAAAATCCTTTTTTCTTTATCGTACATCACGGGACACAGAGCGCATAGCCATTACACATTGGGATGTCCTAAAGCAATGCTCTATGAAGGGAGGGAGACCGTAAGGCCAAGAATAGCCAAACAAAAAAATTATCAGGAAGTAAAGTACATGGCTCCACCAACAGAAAAACAAGGGGGCGTGAACCGGGCCAGAGGATTCTATACTGCTGCCCGTAGGACCGCCTGTCCAAAAGCTGCGTCCGTACCCTTTGCGAACGTCCAACTTATAAAATTTAGTAAACGTATGTACGGAAGACCAGGTTGCCGCCTTGCAAACCTGTGCCATAGAGATCTGATGGTGTGCCGCCCAGGAGGCACTCATGGCCCTCGTAGAATGAGGCCTTTAACTGATAAGGGAGGTGGAACGCGCTTCAGACCATATGCCTGAAAAATCAGCTGCTTAATCCACCTAGCCAAGGAAGACTTGGCAGCCGGCTGACCCTTCTTGGGGCCATCCGGAAGAACAAAAAGCACATCTGTTTTCCGAATCTTCTCTGTAGCCTTGAGATAGACCCTCATGGCTCGAACCACGTCCAAAGTATGAAGCAGTCTTTCCTCTCTGGACTGGGGAGTAGGAAAGAAGGATGGTAGGACTAGGTCCTGATTCAAGTGAAAACTGGATATGACCTTAGGAAGGAAAGAAGGTTGAGGCCGCAGAACCACTCTGTCCTTATGCAGAATAAGGTATGGCTCCCTGCATGACAAGGCTGCCAGCTCGGAAACCCTTCTGGCTGAAGCCATAGCCACCAAGAAAACCAACTTTCGGGTTAGTAGCACAAGAGGGATTTCTGTCAGAGGTTCAAACGGCTGCCTTTGTAAAGCTGACAAGACCAGATTTAAATTCCAGGGGCAGAGGGGAGCTCTAATAGGGGGATTCACATGCAAGACCCCCTGCAAGAAGGTTTTCATAAGCGAATGGGTGGCCAAGGGTCTTTGAAACCATATTGATAAAGCCGACACCTGCCCCTTTAGAGTACTAAGAGCCAACCCTTTGTCAACGCCAACCTGGAGGAATCGCAAGATCCTGTCAATAAAAAACTTTCGAGGATGCCATTTTTGAGACTCGCACCACTCCACATAGGTTCTCCAGACTCTGTAATAAATATTTCTAGAGACCGGTTTCCTAGCCTGAATCAACGTAGATATGACCTGAGCTGAGAGGCCTCTGCCCTTAAGAATTAGGGATTCAGCCGCCAAGCCGTCAAATTTAGCTGCTGTGAAGCAGGATGGCAGATTGGGCCCTGAGACAGCAGATCTGGGCGCAGGGGGAGCGGCCACGGCGCCCCTACTGACATCCACGGCGCCCCTGACATCCTCACGATGAGTGCGTACCAAGCCCTCCTGGGCCAGGCTGGGGCCACTAGGATCACAGGCCTGCGCTCCACCCTGATCCTCCGTAGAAGGCGGGGAATCATCTGCAGTGGAGGGAACGCATACAGGAAGAGAAAACTGGTGCCAAGGGCAAACCAACGGCATCGGTCCCGTAGGCCGAGGGATCCCTGGCTCGGGATATGAATTTGTCCAACTTTTTGTTGGATCTCGTTGCCATAATGTCCACATCTGGAACTCCGAATCTTTGGCAAATCTCTTGGAATACCTGGGGGTGAAGAGACCACTCCCCCGGGAGCAACTGTTGACGACTCAAAAAATCTGCTTGAGAATTGTCTATCCCTGGGATGAACACCGCCGAGATGCAGGGTACATGGGCTTCGGCCCATGAGAAAATCAGGTTTACTTCTCTTTGGGCCGCTAGGCTCCTCGTGCCCCCCTGGTGGTTTATGTATGCCACCGCAGTGGCATTGTCGGACTGTATCCTTACTGGCAGACCCTGAAGGGGAAGAGTCCAGGCGACCAGGGCCAGCCGAGCAGCTCTGATCTCTAGGAAATTGATGGGAAGCAGTTTTTCTGCCTCCGACCACTGCCCTTGCTGGGACTGTCCTTCTAGAACTGCCCCCCAACCTGACAGGCTGGCATCCGTGGCTACTATCTTCCACGTGATGGGGCAAAAGGATTTCCCCTTTTGACAAATTTTGAGGGACCAGCCACCAAGACAGGCTGCGCCGGACCCCTTCGGGGAGAGCACTAACGGACGATCTAACGCCTGAATGGACTTGTTCCAAGCAGAGAGAATGGCTGCCTGGAGATATCTGGTATGGATCTGGGCGTAGGGCACTGCCTCAAAGGCGGCCACCATCTTCCCCAGCAGTCACATACATAGGCGAATAGTCGGCCTCTTCTTGCCTAAGACCACTTGAACTGCTTGAGTTATTGATCTGACCTTTGCTTGAGGTAAAAATTATCCTCTGGCAGTCTGTATCTAGCCGAAGGCCTAGATATTCCAACTGCTTTGTGGGTTGCAATATCCGATTTTTCTTGGTTTACAATCCACCCGAATTCCTCTAGATGCCGAACTGTGTGAACCTACTGCATGATTGAGGTTGGAAGCTGATCTGTCGATAACCAGAAGATCGTCCAGGTATGCCAGGACCAAAATGCCTTCTGTCCTTAGGACGGCTAGCACCGGGGCTAACACCTTTGTGAATACCCGCGGAGCTATTGCCAACCCGAAAGGGAGGGCTACGAACTGGTAATGACGGTGATCTATCATAAAACGAAGAAACTTGTGATGTGCCGGGTAGATCGGCACGTGCAGATACGCATCCTTTATGTCTATAGATGCTAGAAAGTCGTCTTGATGTAGGCTGGCTGCCACCGAACGTATGGACTCCATACGAAAGGTCTGAATCTTTAGAAAGCGATTTAGGCGTTTGAGGTCTAAGATAGGCCTGACGTCGCCATTGGGCTTTGGTATTATGAAAAGGTTGGAGTAGAATCCCAGACCCCATTCCTGGGTTGATACTTCTACAATTACTCCCTTGGAGCAAGAGGCGATCCAATGCTTTTACAAGAGAGGCCCTCTTTAATGGGTCGCTTGGAAGACTTGACCCCTGAAAATGAGGAGGGGGGACTTCCCGAAACTCTAGCTTGTAGCCCGTGGCTTACCACGGACCGTTACCCAAGAGTCGGGAATTCTGGCCTTCCACACTTCGGAGAAAAACCGAAGCCTTCCCCCCACCCAAGAGAGTGGGGGCGCCCCTTCATGAATCTGACTTGATGACTGGTTTAACCGACTTGCGAGACCATGGCCTCTTGCCTGCCGTGGCTTGTCCTTGTGGGCGGCTATTAAATGCTGAACGCCCGGGAGGCCGTCGATACTGACGGGAAGTTGAAGGGGCCGAGCCTGCGAAGGCCTGTCGCTTAAACGCGGGCCCACGCGGTCTTTTCTTGACAGGTAAGAAAGAACTTTTACCACTTGATATGGTCTGGATATATTTATCTAGGTCTTCACCGAATAGTCTCCCACCATGAAAGGGAAATCCTGCTAAAAGCCTTTTTGCAGGGTGCCTCTGCTGACCAGTTCTTTTAGCCACAAAAGGCAACGCATATGAACCAATAGCAGAGATAAACGGGACGCCTGTTGAATGGAGTCCTTAATAGCATCTACTGCAAAGCAGAGAGCCCTTGGGAGGTCAGCCAATTCACGAGCTTGGAAAAAATGGGGGGAATCTCACGCCAAAATAAATAAATTGGGGGGGGGGAAATACCAGTGCAATTAATTAAGAGCTGCTCCCTAGATAATACAGAGTGCTGGATTATACGTGTGAACAAGTGGAGTAAGGGGCGCCAACTAATGATATATTTAGCATATATTATGTAACACTGATGTGAAAAATATATGTGAAAATCGTGCCACAACAATATAACAGCAAATTAATAACAAAACAGTGAATACAACAATGGTGCAATGGCGGTAGACAATGGATGTCTACCCAGAGTCCATAAATAAGATGTGCAATATTGTGCTGGAAAACAATAGTGATCTTTGGAGTGCTCCGTGTTAGATCTTCCAAATAATAAATTCCACCTTCACCAAAGTGCCACCACAAGTGGGGATAGATGGCTCCTTACCCGATGGTGTTGACCTATTAATTAAAATAAGGTCAAATGAGCTCAGGAATCAGCTGCTACCCGTGGGAAACTCGATTTCAGACCAAGTTGTTAACAGATACGGGCCACTATGACTCTCAGTCCTTGAATTGGCTTCATAGCGATTGTTGGTATGACGGATATCTGCATCCCCCGGAAACACTTTCAGACAAGTAGGTTCCTTCTTGCAAAGTGCTATTAACCCTTTGTGAGAATTGATGACTTTCTTGTTCCCAATAGACAACAAATACCTTTGCTCTATATTCTGTTGTGTGGGAGCAGGCGCAGCGATGCTTATGCATTAATGTGGCAATTAAAACTCATACCTCCCAACATTTTGAGATGGGAATGATGCTGGGAGGTATGAGTTTTAATTGCCACATTAATGCATAAGCATCGCTGCGCCTGCTCCCACACAACAGAATATAGAGCAAAGGTATTTGTTGTCTATTGGGAACAAGAAAGTCATCAATTCTCACAAAGGGTTAATAGTAGCACTCTGCAAGAAGGAACCTACTTGTCTGAAAGTGTTTCCGGGGGATGCAGATATCCGTCGTACCAACAATCGCTATGAAGCTAATTCAAGGACTGAGAGTCATAGTGGCCCTTATCTGTTAACAACTTGGTCTGAAATCGAGTTTCCCACGGGTAGCAGCTGATTCCTGAGCTCATTTGACCTTATTTTAATTAATAGGTCAACACCATCGGGTAAGGAGCCATCTATCCCCACTTGTGGTGGCACTTTGGTGAAGGTGGAATTTATTATTTGGAAGATCTAACACGGAGCACTCCAAAGATCACTATTGTTTTCCAGCACAATATTGCACATCTTATTTATGGACTCTGGGTAGACATCCATTGTCTAAAGCCATTGCACCATTGTTGTATTCACTGTTTTGTTATTAATTTGCTGTTATATTGTTGTGGCACGATTTTCACATATATTTTTCACATCAATGTTACATAATATATGCTAAATATATCATTAGTTAGCGCCCCTTACTCCACTTGTTCACAATTCACGAGCTTGCTGAGCCGGCATGTCCCTTAATATTTGTTTAGTCTGATCCTTTAAAGCCTGACAAACGCCAATGGCTGCCACCGCTGGCTGAACCACGGCACCTACTGTGGTAAAAGAAGCCTTCAGTAGGGTCTCCAATTTTTTGTCGACCGGATCTTTAAACATCTGGACATTTTCAACCGGACAGGTCAGGGATTTATTCACGCAGGAAATGGCTGCGTCCACGGTAGGGATTGCCCATTTCTTTGCAAATTCCTCTTCCATAGGATAGAGAATAGTGAACCTTTTAGGAGGGATAAAAATCCTATCAGGTCGAGCCCAATCCTGAAAAATCACGCTCTCCAGAAGGGGGTGAACCGGAAAAGACGCACAACTCAACGGTGCCTTCAAGGAACCTAAAGAGGATACCGCGGGGGCTAATTGTTCTGACACTGGAAGTTTAAAAGCAGTGCGAACCATATCTGTCAGAGACTGGATCCACAGGCTCTCCGCTTGAGAAGCCGAAAAAAATTCATCTACAGTGGAACCCTCAATGTCTGAACCGTCGGGACTCGGGTCCGCTTGATCCCCCTGTGGGTCCAATTCCTCCGAAGAGAGGACCTCTGCATCTGAAAACACCAATCTAGGTGACGGGGATCTAGCCCGCTTGCCACCTGGCAAAGAGCGGGCAATTAAAGCAGTTAACCTTTCCTCTAGCCCACCCAGGGTGGTCGCTAGCATTTCTTCCGTAACGTAAACGGGAATGGGTTGATTGGGGGCCGCCTCTGCCACTAGCACCCTCAATGGCTCCTGCAACGATGCTGTTCGGTGGTCTATCTGGTGAGGGTGGGACCGCTGGAGCCTGGCCCAAATCCTCTGACCCCGTTGGGAGACCCCTTTACTTTTTTTTTTTTTTTTTTGGTACCTTTTGCAGCCTTAGCTGGTCCTGATCCCTTGGGAGCCATTGCACAACCTTGAGACACCCCTAAAGCCAACACCCAACTGTTGTAGCTAGAAGTGAAACATTAATAATGAACAGGCTATGGTAAAAAAAAATTTTTTCTAAATTTCCATATGCCCGAGAAGGCGGCAATACCGAGGAAAGTCCTGTGAGTATTGTCCACACCAATGCCCGTTAGCTGGAGCCCAAGGTTGCACCGACTCAGATACTGCCAGATCTAAGGCTGAGTCCCTTTAAGAAAAAAAAAACTTTTTTTTTTTTTTTTTTTTTCTGGTCAGTATGGAGCTTAAGTCCAGACCTGAAGATCCACAAACCACCACTAGGTGTCACTGTATAGCCAGAAATGGCTCAGCTGCGCGCTCTGTGTCCTCACTCTCCTCTGCTCTCAGGAGGGAATGACCAGCCAGGAAATGCTTTGCTTGCTTTAACTGAGACCTGACGCTGCTGGCCCACCCCCCCCACGCACGCCGACGCTGTAAAAGGCGGCGTGCACGCGCGCGCGCCCCCCCCCCACGCTGAAAACCAACATGGAGGAAGCAGAAAGCAGAGGAGAAGCATGGACCAGCGCTAGCAGCCCACACAGACACCAGGCAAGACACTAATCTTATTGTAGTGCACACACAGAGGAAGCTGTCCCCATAGGCTTCCTAAGAAACAGGAGTTTTGCCAGCATTTCCTCCTCTATAGCATGTGGGGCTGCAGTATCATGCTAACAGGCAGAATCTGGGGGGAGTAGAAAATACATATCTTTAAAAGCATACATATACCTACATGTTATCTGGGTAAACATTAGTACATCCCATCCTGCCTCAAAAGACATAGTGGAGATAGTGGCTGATGCACAAGCATACCATTAGCCGACCCAGAACCCCCAGGGGGATACCTACTGTCGAACCAAGTCCCGCAGGCTCCCTCTTACCTGCTCTACGCCGCAGGGTATTGCAAAATGCAAGAGGCCCAATCTTCCCCCATCTCCGTGGGTATTGTCTTGGACCTTCAGGGACCGGGGTCCTGTGTTAAGGAACCCACACACCTGGACCTATAAAGAATCCTGGCATCAGTAGCGTTTAATTCTTGGAAGAGACTAAAGCACTGGAGCCCAGAATCCAGCCCTCCAAGGAGAGGCATTATAGGCAAAACCCCACTCCAGCAGGGCCCGGGTACCGTACACCTTGGCTTTGAAGCACTTCGGACGGATTCGGCTAGCTATCCTGGGTCCCGAGACCTCTGAGGGACAGCTAGACGTGACCAACACCTAAGACACTGGCGAAAAAACTGAAGCACTCCCAGTGGGAGGGGGTTATATAGGGAGGAAACTTCCTGTGAAATTGATTACACCAGTGTCCATCACCTGAAGGTACCCATATAACCCATGTGTAATGGCTATGCGCTCTGTGTCCCATGATGTACGATAAAGAAAAATAAATAATATACAAGTACAGTAAACAATGGATCAAGGAGATATAGATTGAGAATGATACATGGCCTTAATGTGGGCTATGACCTTGCAGTGAAAGGCCTCTCTCTATAAAGGGTCTTTCAAGAAGATAATGTGTGATTGAACTTATCAGTATCCAATTAAAGTTCATTTGGTGGACTTTCCTGAGATGGGTAAGGTTGGGACATGGTTTGTCTGAAATATCAATATGTTGTGGCTTGTGTCAGCCAATAATAAACAGGTATGAGTAGAGAAAGGTTAGAAAATGGCTTACCACTGTATCCAAGAACTCAATGCACCGTTTCAACTCTCGCCGGGTGTCGCAATACTGTCTGAAGAGCAATCTTCCTATTGGCTGCTTCTCACAGACACTGCCGTAGTCTCTTTCTGGAGAACAGAAAACATAAGAGCAATACTTAGAAGATTCAGAATCTGGAACTCGGAGTGCCCAATATACAGAAAAAAGAAGCAACTGATAATCAGGAACTGCGATTCACGTGTAGCACAGAATCTGATTGGTTACCGGTTTTGTATCAGTTTTTGTTACCTTAGAAGAGCTCATTTATTAAAATTGCTACAAATATGGAGATGCTGCCCACATAAACTAATCAGAAATTGTCAATTGGCTACACTGCATACAGATTACAGGTCATTAGTAGAGTCAGAGCTCATTCATTCCATCCAGCTGGGATCTCACAACTCATTAGGAGGTGACATTTCACTTATGTTTAATTCACTGCATGTCATTCATTGCTGTCATATTTAGAAATACGTCTAATGACCTGCATATTGAGCTCAGAGTCTTTTTTATTTAGCATTCATGGGCAATTTTCATTCTTAAATACATGCTGTATATTCTAGCAAACTAGTCCTATTGAAATATACACATATGCATATTAATGTATGCTTGCATTTTATTATTGCCATACTTTTCATACTTTTCAAATTAAAATCACTTTTACACGCAGACAAAGCTGTCCACTTAATGTGAAATCGGCATGAACACTCATTCTATTTTCATGGTTTAAATTTTTAAGAAACTACAATGCAACTGCTCCAGCACTCCCGAAGGTGTTATAGTTTAATCCCAACCCCGTGACAGTCACTTTTGCTTGACAGCTTGGTCTGCATTTAAAAAAGGAAAAATATAAACAAAAGACAATTAGGTAGAAACAAAAATCATAAATAGCATATTATTGCCTGAACTAACTAACCTGAACCACATAATTTTTTGCAACAGTGATCCTTAAGGCAAACATTTGAACGTTTTGGAGACTATTGTACAGGATTTATATACCACCGACAACAATATGTCATATATATATTTACACACACACTCACATACATATATACACAAACACACACACACATATATACACACATGCACACAGTATCTCACAAACGTGAGTACACCCCTCACATTTTTGTAAGTATTATATTATATCTGTTTATGTGACAACACTGAAGAAATTACACTTTGCTACAATATAAAGTAGTGAGTGTACAGCTTGTATAACAGTGTAAATTTGCTGTCCCCTAAAAATAACTCAACACACAGCCACTAATGTCTAAACAGCTAGCAACAAAAGTGAGTACACCCTTATGGCCCATACACACTATCCGAATATCGGCCGACGGATCGTACGACTTTTTTCGCTTAATAATCGCGAGTAAAATAAAATAGGTTTTTAAACTCACGAAAATTCTCGTACGATAGAAAAAAACGATCGGAAGTGATGTCACGTGTTGTAATGTATTTGTATTGTATTGTCGGACGACGGCTGTACTGACTAAACGAAAATCGGACGATCGGACGAGAAAAACTTTCGCGCTTGTCCGATCGAATTTAATCGGATGAACGGTCGTGATCGGCTGTCGAAAGTAGTGTACACACGATCCGAAAATCGTACGATCCATCATCGGACGATCGTTTTCGTCCGATATTCGGATCGTGTGTATGGGCCATTAAGTGGAAAATGTCCAAATTTGGCCCAATTAGCCTTTCTCCCTCCCTGGTGTCATGTGACTCGTTAGTGTTACAAGATCTCAGGATTTGAATGGGGAACAGTTGTGGTAAATTTGGTGTTATTGCTCTCACTCCCTTATACTGGTCACTGGAAGTTCAACATGGCACCTCATGGCAAAAAAACTGAGGATCTGAAAAAAATAATTGTTGCTCTACATGAAGATGTTCTAGGATATTTTGCCAAGACCCTGAAACTGAGCTGCCGCACGGCGGCCAAGAATTCATTATGCTTTGTGTTATGTTGCTTTTCCTAAGTTACTCTAGTAACTCTTTCCAGGTCTGTGACTTTGTTTTACATCCATAACACACATCACAATACATTACAATAGACTTGAATGAGAATGTCTCCATTCACCAAAGAGGACTGCGGCCGGAGCCTGAAGACAGCCCTAATTATTCCTTCCCTGAATTTCATCTCAGATTTTTGGCTTGTTTTTTTACCCATGTGTAGGGATTTCTTCAGTCCTGCAGGTCTGCATCCTGTTTGCCTGTTATTATGGTTGGTAGGCAAAATATTTTTAGGTGTGCTATTCAACATCTCAGATTATCAGATATAATTTTCCAAACTCCCAAACAAGCTGACCACCCAAGAATTGCCAACGTAACAGATGTAATGGAAATACAATATGCTATGTGAAGCCTAATATAGTGTGTGCTTATATACATACACACACACACACACACACACACACACACACACACACACTGTATATTTATTTTATCCAAAATTCAGTAAAATGTTCCTATAAAAAAAACAATAAAAATTTGTTCTCAATCACATTGCTCCATTTTGGCAATCTGTGTATTTACATCTTTGTTATATACTGTATGCCACCTAGCAAAGTAATGGGGGTGTTTGATGCTACTTAAAAAATAAAATTAAAAAATAAATAAAAAGGAATACGATTTTTTTATACCCAACACCTTTGCACAATATGATTTGCTTCAAAATGACAGGTGCACTTTATTCATTATACACGCTTGTAAGAATTTTCAGTAAAAAGTATTTTCAGTAGCTACTCCTTCTAAGATCGGCGATATTCATGAGACATGTGGCCCTAGGACCCCATACGTAAAGTGTACATAAACCTGTTCTTTCACAGTTATTTGAATGTGAAGTGTATTTGGAGTCTACATTATGAAACCTGTGTTAGTCTACTAATCTCTATCCCGACTCTTGAAATACTTAAGTGAACCCTGCATGGCTATACTTTGCATGGACTCAGGGTGTCTCAGCAGCTACCACTGAGTGCTGTTCACACGTCAATGGAAGAAGAGACATGGCTTTTAAATCAAACACAGCAAGAGAGCTTATTAATATTCATGTCTGCTAGGAGGTTCTTAGGTGTGCAGAAACCATTTATTACACCAGAAGCCACTTTCTTGCCACAGCCTACAAGTAAAAGAACAGCTTACAGGATCTCCAAACCAAAAAAACATTGAGAACTTAAAGTGAGTCTTAAAGGAGAAGTCCAGCCAAAGCCTGTCTGTCGGTACTTCTCCCGTTTTCAACAGAGAGTGGGCTGAAGGCCGCTCTCTGCTGACAACACAGCGTCGGTCCAGGCTCCGCATCATTATGAACATGGAGTCAGGATCTGCCCAAATCCCTGGACCGGTATCTGACTCAGCCTCTCAGCGAGCCGCTGAGAGCCTGAGCCTACTGCTCCTGCCCCCTTCACAGCTCAACGCTCCAGTGATTGAGGAGGGGGCACAGCAGAGAGCTGTGACTGACAGTCACCAGCTCTCTGCTCACTGAGCTGTGAGAACCGAGTGATCGGTGTGGTTCGATCGCTCGGTTCTCAGTGTTAGAAGCATTGGACCGATGATGCATCCACCTAGGCAAGTATAAATAAATAAAAAAAAAAGACACATACTTCTTTTTTAAACAGAAACCAAGTCAGGACATAAACTCTGACCTGGGAAGTGTATGTGTGCCACTCAATCTTGGTAGTGAGCGGGTATGTAGACAACGCATCCACAACTGCTGCAAGAGTGCTGACCGTATGAAACCCATCCTGACTCCTGCAAAAGTTCAAGGGAAGAAGGGGTAGCCCCTGAAATCCACACATCTATGGTGTCCTGGAGAGGTGAATGGAGTGGCAACCTTGGCCTAGACTCAGCCAACCAGGGGGTGTGGCCTGGTCGGAGTCCATCTCCACCTCTCTAGGAGACCATATATGTGCGACTTTTAGGGGCTACCCCTTCTTCCCTCAGGACATAAACTGTCAGCACAATTACTTTGGCATGTCAGTGTTTGTTATTACTGTGATGTTAATTAACTTTTCATGGAAGACAACCTAGAGAAGGAGTGTGTTTCACATTAGGAGTCTCCAAACTTTTCAGTACAAGGGCCGCATTGTATATTTTACAATTTGCATGCCAAGAAAAAAAAAAAAGGGGTTATAAAATCAAAGAATAACACATGAATATATGTTACTTGAAAGTTTTTTGGAAACAGCAGGGTATGATTCAGAACAAAAGACATTTTAGGAAAACAAAGCAAAGTTTTGTCTCTTACATCACAGTCTCCTTTACATCAGGGTCCTCCTCTGAGCCCCCTTACATCAAGGGCTCACTTAGCATCCCCCTTTACATTAAAATCCACCTTAGGAGTCCCCCCTTACATAATGGCTCCCATCAGAGCCATTCTCATATCAAAGTCTCCATTAGGAGTCCCCCCCCCCCTACATAAGAGCACCTCTTACATTACAGTACACATTAGTACTCCCCCTATCAGAGTCTACATCGGAGCCCTTCTTAACTAAGAGTCCATCTTAGTTACCTACTGTGCATCAGACTACCCATTAGAGTCCCTCTGAACATCAGAGTGCCCATAAGAGCCCCCCCCCTCACAACAGAGTGTTCATCAGAGTCCCTCCTTACATCAAAGTCCACAAGCGAATAACCCTTACTTCAGATTAGATATCAGCAGGGTTTTTTTTCAGCTGGAACTTGTTGGAACTTAGTTCCACCACCTTTGGCTGAGGTCTTCTGCACCCTGCTCACCACTATCACTTGTAAACATATGTTTCGGCTTCTGCGGTAACAAGTGACAGCGCGTCTCCCAACACCGATCTGTTCACCTGAGTGGCTCCCTCTGAGTGCAGGATGGGGACAAAAGATATGCAGGTGCCCAGGGTGCAGTGCAGATGCCTACACCCCTACTCTTACCTTGCTTATGGTGTGGCTTTAGTAAGCTTAGCAGCACAGCAGGATCAAGGAGAGTAAAACATTATGGCTTCAGCATGTGAACAGACTCCTCCAGCTGTATTTTAGACCATGGATAATTGCTGTGGCTTACCAGGGTTGCAAAGGTCGCATTTGCAACTGAGCCCTGGCATTCCACCACAGTGGAAGGGAGAGACAGCTGCAGGACAGTATGGCTCAGTTAACACTGCTGCAACCCCAGTCATGAAACTTGCTTGCGATTTCCTTCCACTTTTGTGATGTAACATTGCATTCTATGGCACCTAAACACAAATCAAAAGGAAAGGGACTCGCGATCGATAGAAAGGGCATCGGCAGTCAGGGCTTTGGCAGTCAGGGTGGTCCTTCATGGTATCTTGCACCAGGGCCCTGAAGGTTCTACCAACGTCTCTGGGTGGGTGGTTGGGGAGGTAGGAGAACCTCAGCTCAATCGCCTGTTTTTATCATCATCATTCATGTGACAGAGGCCTCAGAAAAAGTGAATCCCCAAAAATGGAGACTGTAATAAAAACTGACAGTGGTTCTAACTCCTCGACACTCTATCCAAATCTAAAGAAAAATGTTAGCCTTTAGTTTTAACCTTAATTTATAGGAAGCATTTTAGAAAATTATTTATTTTGACCATAGGTCTAAGCTAGCTGGCTTCTGCAGGACAGGGAAGAAGATACCACCATATTAAAAGGGATTAAAGCTAAGTGTAGGTAATTTTGCCAATAAGGGCCCAAATAACACGTGTGAATCCGGTCTTCTTGTTTTTGTTGTAACATTTTTGTGATGAAGAGGCGTTTTTCTGTAGCTCTACACTGGGAACAAGTCTTTATTCAGAATCTTGCAGCCTACATTCGATAATTTAGACAATCTGGATAAACACATCTACCCCACCTTAGAGTAGGAGTACAATAAAGCAATTGACAAAAATAACATTCTTTATACTATCTCGTACCTATTTATATGACATACGTTTCAAATTAGTCACAAAAACAAACAATGGTGTATCTATTATGAGATATTAGGTTATTTACACAATACAAAAACACACAATGTTTTTCTTAGAAAATAAATAAGTACAACAAATAAATAAAATTATTCAATAAAAAAAAAAACACAAAAAGGAGACAAACAAGCCATGTGGCCTTTCACCAACACCATTTGTCACGGATAGAAATTCTTGCTTAACTTTGTAAGCTGACCCCATGTAAACTATTTTTATTGTTTTTGGTTTGCATTGTTCTGGGTAATGCCTTCTGCCCACCCCTGGCCTCAATCCACTAAAAGATCGTTTCTCGTTTTCTTTTATAAAAAAAAGAAAAAAAATTGATTACATTAGAAAAGACATCTAAAAAGTGATCTGACTGCAAGCCTAGTGTTCTGGGAGCCCAAAATAGAGAACCATGTATGTTAAAGCTGTACCCCAGGCTGATATAACAGACACATAATACTACAGCTCTGTATTTAAGAACCGATTAAACACATTTGATTAAATGCAATGACTAAATACAGTGGAACCTCAGCTTGCGAGTAATGCGGTTAACGAGCATTTCGCAATACGAGCACTGTATATCCTAAAATCCTAACTCGGTTGCGAATGTTGTCTCGTGAAACGAGCAGGATTCAGGCCAAAGCGGTGTGCAGTACTATGTTTGGCCTGAGGTGGGGGGGGGGCGCTCAAGCCGAACTTATACGATCGGCGCCATTTGAAAACGTTCAGAAAGGCCCCGGGACAGTTCGGTTGACCTCGGAAAGGCTCGTAAACGGAGTCTTTCCGAGGTTTGCCGAGGTCAGCCGAACTGTCCTCAGGCCTTTCCGGCAGTTCCAGAGGCTCTCCGGCACCCCCACGCCTCTGGCCGCTTGCGCTATTGCATGCCATTGAAGTCAATGTGGAACAAATTATTTTCGTTTCCATTGACTTCAATGGGGAAACTCGCTTTGATATACAAGTACTTTGGATTATGAGCTTTCTCCTGGAACGGATTATGCTTGTAATCCAAGGTTCCACTGTACTTGAATTAGAGAGGGTATGAACAATCCCCTGTACAGCAGCCTGGTTGAAAGAGGAGACTGGACTGGGAGCCAATGAGGTATGTTTCATGCAAAGGTGATAAAAATGAAAAGGTTGATAGGAGGAGAGAGTAGAGTTAGCAGAGGGATGAGATTTTGGGAGAGCCCACATTACCTGCCAGTGGGTATCGCAACAGCTAACGGTAGAGTGAAGACACTACTGTATTTCTTAAAGTAATTGTAAAGGCTTCTTTTATTTTATTTTTTAAAATAACAAACATGCTATACTTACCTCCTCTGTGCAGTTGGTCTTGCACAGAGCAGCCTGGATCATCCTCTACTCGGGTCCCTTTTTGCTGATCCTAGCTCCTCCCTCCTTTGAGTGCCCCTGTCAGAAGCTTGTTTACAGGGGGCACCAAAGCCAATTCAGAACTCTGTATGTATGCAAATGTGCTTGGAGCTGGCCCAACCTATAAAGTACAACTCAGCGCTTAGGATACTGCTGCCCAAATCCAAGAAACTAAATAAATAATCAAATACCAAAAATACAAGCAGCTGCTTAAAGAAAAAAGTCCAATAAGATGAGCAGAAAATGTAGAAACAGACTCCCACAGAACTCTGTGTATCCATTCAGAAACAGAGCCTCAATCTGGCCCCATCCCCTCTCTCCCCTGATTGGCTCACTGACTTTGGTTGACAGCTGCGGGAGCCAATAGCGCCGATGCTCTGTCTCAGCCAATCCGGAGGAGTGTCCTGGATGGCTGAGGGGATCATGGACATCACTGGAGAGAGAAGGGGCTCAGGTAGGTAATTAGAGGGGTGCATCTACACACAGAAGTTTTTAACAAGACCCCATTTAAATTTGTGCAGTACTTTAACGCATGTGCACGAACAATGGGCTTTGCATGCAAAAGATCCCCCCCCCCCAAAAAAAGAAGATATGTTACAATTCTTTTGTTGCAATACACTAGGCTGTGTTACAACACGTATGCATTACCTTAGTGGAGTTGGGTGCTATTAAGTAAAAAAACAATAGGCATTCAAACGAGTCAACATAAGTAATGTGTATTGCAACAACACATGGTTCCTAAAATGCAGAGATGTAAATTGGCCCCGATTGTGAGAAAAAACAGTGTCATCCGCTTGTTTGTATTTTGCGAGGGGCTGTGCAATTCTAAGGAATGGACTGACATGAATACAAATCCTTTGGCAGGCAAAAGAGCTCTCAAATATGTATTTCATCTATATATTTAGCCGTTTGCCTGCCAGCTTTAAGGAATTCCATTGTTGGTCACTTACATTCATCATAATTATTCTGGGGCTCTGGGAGTCATGTGAAAACAGTTTTCCTAGTTTAAAAATGTAATATAAAACATTGTTCTGTGTTTTATAGCCAGACCGTTGTTTTGGGGGTTTCAAGAGTTGGACCATTATTCTCGGTCACCTACAGCCAGTAGATTTATTTTCTATGACTTAAGAGCCACTGCCCTTGGTTTTACCTTAATATAGATATAAACTTTTTTCTGTGTTTTGGACAGGGTATAGATGAATTTGAACCTTCTCTAGATTCCCCTAGCCAGTGTGTGGAGAGTTCTCACGTTTAGTGCATTGCACTTTAATATAACTATATTACTAACGTGTCTGATTGTAAATCATTTCTCATCCCTGTATAAACAGATGGAAAATAGATCCTTATCCTAATTGTTACCAATATGGATATGTTTGAGATCCTACTTGTATTCCAACTTGATCCATCACACTCAAGTTTTACTCACAGGAGCACCATACCTTATCAGGCAAAAACAGGAGTAACTGTTGATGTTTATAATGGGCTTGACTGTTTTAAAAGGGATACAGGGAAAAGGGTTTACTCTGAAGAAACTCGAGTCACGAGTGAAACGCATCAGATGACGCCATCACGCTCTCTGCAATGAGGGCACAGATCACCTACTAGTTGACATCCCCATCTACATTCCCCGGGAGCTTTGAAAAGATAAAGGAGCACTATAGCTATATACACACACTCATCCGCCCCCTAGAGATCCAATAGCCCGTCCCCGCCTGTAACTGACAACCAGAACATTCACTGTATTACCTGCTACCTGGGGGAACTGTGAATACTTATGCCGTGTCCATTTATGCTCAATGTACACCAATAGAAAACCGTACTCTAATTTCATCATTACCTTTGCCATTAAGGCATCATTAACTTTCAATTTGTTTTACCAGGGTACATTTTTTGAACTGCTCTTAAATATCTAACTCAGCTGTGCAAATGTTAAATGCTCAATGTGTTGTATACATGAGATATTGAGCAAATTGCTCTGAGACTATGAATCCATGTTCTCACTTGGATTTTTCTATAAAGGATTTATGATATTTGTAAAAAGTGTATGTCTGCTTGTGGTGGCCATCTGTGTCCTCAGACAACGTTGTCTATTTTTATTAAATGTGGTGGAGGTTTTTTTATATACACATTTTTACAAGCTTTCAGTGTTGATGTGGATTTTTTTTAATAAATAATTAATAATACATAATCTGGAAGCAGGCCACACCATATGACAGGTGCGAGTTTCAAAGATCTAAAGGAGGTTTTATAATGCAGACAAAAGCTTGTGGAGTGGAACAAAAGCCAATATTAGATTAACAGGCAACGTTAAAGTGATATTAAAGGTTCGGTATAAACAAACAAAAAATAAAAATAAACATATTATACTTACCTGCTCTTTGCAATGGTTTTGCACAGAGTAGTCCCCCTGATCTTCTCGCATCCCCGTCGGAGCTCCTGGCTCTTCCCTCTTGACCAGTAGGAGTGAAGTCCTTCACTTTGGACGCAACGCGTATTGAAGCCTTAGATGGCATGTCATCTTGTGGCCATCTTACCACTGAGCCAAGAGTCGGCATATGTGTTTGAAACTAGCACTGGCGGCAGTGTGGCGTTTTGCAAGTGCAATATTCTTCTTTTATTTATTAAACCTTTTTAAAACGGAGAACATTAGGATCTTGTGTGCGTCCCTTTTCTTCCCATACACATTGGGTGTTCCTGAGGACATGTGTACCCTTCCTATGGAAAAAGAGGCGTGAGGATCTGCCAAGAGTCTGTCAAATCTATTATCCTGAGGAGAAACCTGCTTACTTTGACCTTCTGGTAAAGCAGGGGTCATGGATTTGAGGAGAGTGGCCAATTTGTATAGTGGTGGAACCCAGAGCACTTCTATTATTTGGATAACAGTATTACAGTGGGGATTGCACATACCGATTGGACTTTAATTTACACCATTATATCATATTTGTTGCACATTAGAATTGCATTAGATGCGTATAGCACTTTGATATTTTGGTGTTGATATTCAGTACAAAAGGGTTTGGTTTTTTTTCTCAATCATCCTTACCTAGGCGAATGCAGCACCGGTCCGATGCCGCATCTGTTGCCTGCTGGCTCTAACACTGAGAACTGAGCAACCAAACAATCGCTCGGTTCTCAGAGCTTCCTGACCAGAGATGTATGCTCTGCCCCCCCCCCACTCACTGGAGTGCTGGGCTGTGGAGGTGGCGAGAGAGACTAGCTCAGGCTCTCAGTGGCTCATCGGGGGTTGAGTCAGGTGTCAGTCCTTCCCGAGCTTGAACCAGCTCAGTGATGTCAGCCGACAGTAGCCTTTAGCCTTCTGTCTGCAGAAAATGGGTTACAGGAGTGTAGAACAAATTGCACTCTTGCGATCCACAGGAGAAGTACAGCCAAATAAGCCTTTACTTCTCCTTCAATTAGTGCCAGGATGGCAGCATTACTATTATTTCAGATATTAGAGCACAGGATTTGTATGTATATTGGGGTTGCTCCAATTGGATTTTAGTCAGCACGTCGCTCCTTCCTATGCGTTTTGTCACAAATGATGTCATTCTGGGGCATGGGCAGCATACTGACTCACCACATCAATTAGAGAAACAACCACACCTCGTTCTGAGCTTCAGGTGATAGTCATCAGCGATACTCTATTTAAAAATGGGCAATAGGCCCTCTTGTATCAAGCCAATGTATATTAGCTATACTGATTGCTCAGGTGATATATTAACATCAACATCACATATGTTCATTACCTAAAACAGTCTGCATGAAAACATAGCCTTCCGGGGAATGCCTACTCTTCCAGACTGACACCTGTCCCTGAAGTAATTTTAATGATTGCATATCTTCTCTAGAGAAACATAGCGACCCAGTGATGATATTACATGGTCTAATATAAGGAGGGTAATGTAATTTAGTTGTTTTTTTGTTTTTAGCATGTTGACGAGTGGAGGAAACAAGGGAAGGCAAAATCCAAGCAGCTTAAACTTCATCTTTAAAACACAAAGGGTTCACAGGAAACATATTCATCCTCTATGCGTTCTTTGGAGGTCATCGCCAGTGGAGTGAGTTAATGTTTAAGTTCACTCATTCAGAAGGAAGGTCACAGTGAAAATATTCCCTGGTCTGCCATGTAAGCTGGCAGCTGATGTCAATTGGAAGCTATCGACTTAGTTCAACGTCCCTTAGACCATTATAATAAAAAAGGTCACATAAGGCACACTCTGTATTTGGCTACACTGATACAAACAAATTATAAATCAACCATAATGTTATCAGACCTCCACTAACTTGACTCCATGACGATTTTAGAAATTCTACAATAAATATTGCCATTTGCCTTTTATGCCGTGCCCTTGCCTTTTACCAAGAAATACTTGTGTGGAAATCTGAGTCTGTCTCCTGGTTTGATGCTCTTGGGAAAAGTCCCGAACTGCTCAACAAGCACCCAGTTGTGCCAAGTCCCTTATTACGTCCCAAAGTCTATGGATGGTGTCCTGTTGACACGTCCAAGTGTTGCATGGTGTATTTTTGAAAAAACCCAATAAACAGAAGTTTAAAAATAAAATAAAATCACAGAGTCTATTTGTCAACCGTAAAGCTAAATACCAGGCAGGTTAAAAATGTAATCAAATCTTGCAGGTATTTTAATATATAAATAAATATGTGATTGTGTGAAGCTCTGCCACTGGGTAAAAGTGACACATTGTTCGCACAAAAGCAGGACTCCAGAATATTAGCTTTAAGCAACATTTTTTAGAGCTTTCTCTACGTTTTGGTATGCTTGGATGGGCTCTGAAGTTTGGAGATTTCAAAAAGCAGTCGGAGGAAAGAAATCTCCAACCCAACCTAGTTTCCAGGTCTTGCTGATGACCAGGAGGCTGTGTGTCCAGAACCACACAGCCTTTCATGGCATTTGGCTTGGACATAGCTAAGGGCCCATGTTTGAAGATGGGTGTGTGCTCCCATTAGCAGACAGGTCTGATCCACTCAAGAGAGACAGCACTCCATGCTGCAGAAGAGATTCCATGTCCATTGGGCTGAGATAATCAAGGTGGCTAAGCGAGTCTGGAAGAACCAGGATGACTAGGTGAGTCCAGGGACTGAGGTAATCAGGAGGTCGGAGGAGTGAGAGAGCCTGGGGTGCAAGAGATCCCCTACTAAGATGCCAGGGAATCAAATATTGATTTGAATTTCTCTTCTGTTCATTTACTTTCCATTTTGTTAAAAAAAAAAAAAGGCTATTAAAACTTCGATTTTTTTTTAAAGCATTTTTAATTTACAGCATTTTTTCCACATCTGCCTTAAACTAATGCCCAGATATAAATCTACAGTGCCTTGCAAAAGTATTGACCCCCTTGGCTTTTTACCTATTTTTCAACATTACAGCCTTTTTTTTGTGATGTGATGGATCAGAACACAATAGTCTAAGTTGGTGAAGTAAAGTAGAAAAATATATACATAAAACTATTTTTCAGAAATGAAAAACTGATAATTGGCATGTGCGTATGTATTCACCCCCTTCGTTATGAAGCCCATAAAAAGCTCTGGTGCAACCAATTACCTTCAGAAATTACATAATTAGTGAAATGAGGTCCATCTGTGTGCAATCTAAGGCCACGTACACACGATCAGACCGGTCTGATGAAACTGGTCTGACGGAACGTTTTCATCGGACCAGGCTGAAGTGGTCTGATATGTGTACACACCATCGGACCAAAAATCCGATCAGACCAGAACGCGGTGATGTAGAACACAACGACGTGCTGAAAAAACTAAGTTCAATGCTTCCAAGCATGCGTCGACTTGATTCTGAGCATGCGCGCGTTTTTGGTCCGATGCTTTTGCGCGCATCAAACCTATCCGACGGACAGATTTTGAAGCAGGTTTTAAAACTTTGGTATGACGGACAACGGTCTGATGGGCCATACACACCATCGAACTGGTCCGGACCGGTCTGATCGTGTGTACGCGGCCTCAGTGTCACATGATCTGTTATTACATATAAACACCTTTTCGAAAAGGCCCCAGAGGCTGCAACACCTAAGCAAGAGGCATCACTAACCAAACACTGCCATGAAGACCAAGGAACTCTCCAAACAAGCAAGGGACAATGTTGTTGAGACGTACAAGTTAGGGTTAGGTTATAAAAAAAAAATATCCAAATCTTTGAGGATTCCTAGAAGCACCATCAAATTTATCATAACCAAATGAAAAGAACATGGCACAACAGGAAACCTGCCAAGAGACGGCCTCACACCAAAACTCACGGACTGGGCAAGGAGGGCATTAATCAGAGAGGCAGCACAGATACCTAAGGGAACCCTGGAGGAGCTGCAGAGTTCCACAGTAGAGACTGGAGTATCTGTACATAGGACGACAATAAGCCATACGCTCCATAGAGTTGGGCTTTATGGCAGAGTGGCCAGAAGAAAGACATTACTTTTTGCAAACTCAAAACGTGCCATTTTGTTTTTTGCTGAAAAGCATGCGAGAGACTACCAAATTGTATGGCGGAAGGTGCTCTGGTCTGATGAGACTAAAATGTAACTTTTTGGCCAAAGAAAACGCTATGTCTGGCGCAAACCCAACATATCACATCACCCAAAGAACACTATCACCGCGTTCTTGTTGTCGGAAATTCCAATCTTGTGTATACGGCATGATTCTATTAACCCAATCTTATCTGGACATGTTTTGGGAGCAATGCAAAAAGGGAAAGATCAGAAAAGACAGGATCAAACAGCCTTTTTACACAATGCCGAGGAATAACCTCTTAGGCTCCACAGTGAGTATAACAAGCGCGCTTTATTGCATATACAGACTGATTTTACTGTTGTGGGTTTAGTAACACTTTAATGAAACAGTTCTGCATCAATGTGTCTTATATGTGCCTATAATTTATTTATGTTTTTGGCGTATCTCAGGAGTCAATGTCCAGTGGGATTTTTCTGACCACATCACAACATTGGCAGCGGTCATCTTCTCATTTTGTGGTAGAACAGGTTGAGGGTTTGTGGATTTTGGTGACAGATACAATTGGCACATGTATGCATGCTCTTTACACACACTACAATTGAGAAAACACCCCCAAGAGAAACAACTACTAAGGCACAAAGGCCAAACTCCCACCATTTCTATTCTAGTTAATATAACAGCAGGGAAATATATTGTAATGCACGGTGCATGTAAGGGTGTAGTGGGATATTATCTGGGAAACGGCACTTAAAATAAAGAAAAAAGACAATTCAGTATAATGATACTTACCTCATAGCGAGGACTTTTTTTTCCATCACATAAAACATATTATAATAACAGAAATATGATCAGCTTGAAAAAGTACAAATGACTCATATGTATATATAACTTGCTAAGGTCTCACATTGCAGAAACTATGCATAGCTCATTGCATTTAACCCCTCATGATCAACAAGGTTACAAACCCTGTATACCCTGCGAGAACTGCGTTTTTTTATTGTTCTTAGAGTGCCGTATTATTATGTACTCTAGCTTAAAACTATTACAAACAATAAAGAGAAGCAGCGTTCTGTAAAATCATTGCCGTTACAATATAAGTCAAGAGGCCTGTAAGTGGTATAAGATGGCATCAACTGCTGGGTCAGATAGGACCCAAGACCTGGCCACCAATGCCCATCTATACCACTATGACTCCCACTAGGGCCCTGTACTGTGCCTTTTCCTTCACAGCTCTCTTTACCCTGCCTTCATAGATCTCTAGGAATTAAAATGCAAACTTTTACAGAGATCAGAATAGCCACACTTTCTTAATTTAAAGCGGATCTCCACCCTGAAATTGACCTAACTTGATTACTAATAGCGCTGCTAAAGGATCCCTAATCGGCTATTAAAAAGAAATAAGGTGTTTCAATACCTTATAAACAGCGAGGCTTCCGGTTTTGTAGCTAGTCGGGTTTTCCTCTGTTTTTTTCTGCTTCCTGTCCCTCGCTCTGCATGCTGGGAGCCTTTCTAAGAGCTCCCTAATTATAATATTTAGCTGTTTCAGCCGAGACATCGCGCGACTTCGTTTTACAGGAAGTGACGCAGGGTAATTACCTTTCTTGTCCGGGCTTTGAGGCTGTGGCTGTAGTACACGAGTCTCTGTTATCATCACAACGGGGCGGTAACTTTTCATTCATACGCCTGCCGTTGCGATGACAACAGAGACGCTCACGCCACAGGACACCTTTGCCCGTGCGCGTGCGCAAGATCGAGCGGTGGATGCTGGGACAGCATCCACCGATAACAGGAAATGACATGCAGGGTTCCTCTTCCTGCCCAAATCCAAGATGGCAACGGGATGAACGGGCGAATATAAGTTCTTATTTGCCACTGAAAAGCAGCGGAGCGGCAGCTGAGAACCAAACAAGTGAGTGTAGAACAACATTGCTTTTAGTGGTTTAAAGAGCGCATATAGAAAAAAACGATTTTTCGGCGGAGAACCGCTTTAAAGTGAAACTTAATTTTCACCAAAAAAAATACACATACAGTGGAACCTTGGATTACGAGTATAATCTGTTCCAGGAAAATGCTTGTAATGCAAAGAACTCCACATTGACTTCTTCTGCATGCAATACCGCATGTAGCCAGAGGTGGGGGGACACAGGAGACACTCAGAAATGCTCGGAGTTCGGTCGGATGCACTCAGGATTTTTTCTAAAAAAAAAAGCTTGTATTGCGAAACGCTCCGTAACCACTTAAAGGGGTTGTAAAGGAAAAACAATTTTTTCATAATAAGCATCCTTTACCTGCAGAATTCCTCTTTTCACTTCTTCATTGTAAGTTTTTTCTCAGAAGTTGCTCTATTTCTTCTATGTTCTGTTCACTTCCTACGTGTCTGATTGTTACTGACCACTGTGATGAAAGGCTTTACTGCGGTGGTCAGTGACATGCTCGCCCCCTCCTGGGAACTACATCTGTGTGGCAGGACGCTCTCTGCATGTTAGAGACTTCAAGAGGTGTGAATAACTGGGCGTGCCGCAATGCATACTGGGAAATGTAGTTCTTACATGAACGAGCACCGCAAACCAGGAAGTGAGTGAGAGAACAGAAACTAGAACTCCGGAGGTGATATAGATGAAGGAATTTAATAGGTATTTACTCGTTTTTTAACAGAATCATTACACTATTCTGTCTGTCTACCTTGCAGACATTAATTTTAGGCAAAATATTTTTTTCCTTTAAGCCCCGAACCATTTATCTGGTTAAAGACCGAGACACTTTTTGCGATTCGGTGGTATTTGATCACCTCTGCCGTTTTTCTTTTTTGCGCTATAAACAAAAAAATCAATATTTTTTATTTTTTGCTATAATAAATATCCACAAAAAATATCAAAAACATTTTTTTATGTCAGTTTAGGCCGATACGTATTCTTCTACATATTTTTGGTAAAAAAAAAATAAAAAAATTGCAATAAGCGTTTATTGATTGGTTTGCGCAAAAGTTATAGCGTCTACAAAAATAGGGCATAGTTTTATGGCATTTTTATTCATTTTTATTTTTTTACTAGTAATGGCGCCGATCAGCGATTTTTTATTGTGACTGCGACATTATGGCAGACACATTGAACACTTTTGACACCATTTTGCGACCATTGTCATTTTTACAGCGATCAGTGCTAAATAAAATGCACTGATCACTGTAAAAAGGACACTGACAGTGAAGGGGTTAAGTGTGTCCTAGGGAGTGCTTTTAACTGTTAGGGGGCGTGGCTTGTCGTGACACGTCACTGATCGTTGTTCCCGATGAACACATGTTGTGTTTACACCAACATCTCCCCGTTCTTCAGCTCTGTGACCCGATCGCAGGACACCGGCGGCTCACAAATTAAAGGGGACGTACCTGTATGCCCATTTGCCCAGTCGTGCCATTCTGTCGACGTACATCGTCATGCGCCGGTCGAGAACCGGTTAACCACATTCCTAGCAATCCGAGGTTCCACTGTACTGTATAAGCTAGAGCTGCATGATTAATCATTAGAAAGTTGATTAAACCCCCCCTCTCACGAACTTAATCTGACATTTTCACAATTCATGTAATTAATGCAGAGCCGTTCTCGTCATAAAAAAAAGGCAGCCGGCAAAGCTTATCACAACATTGCTCAGTGCTGAGAGATAGAAAGAAACATTGTATCATTTGGGTCTTTTAGATCAAAGGGATGAACTTCAGTCTGCAAATGAGGTAAATTTACCCACTTAAGGCGGAGTTCAACCCAAACATGTAACTTCCGCTTTAAGTGACAGTGGCCCCCCGATATGCCACATTTGGGGGGTGGGGGCGGATACCCTCTTTTTAGAGGCATCCAGCTCCCACTTCTTGGCGGGGCTCAGCGGCGCTGGAAAGAAGATCACCTCTCACCCCCTCCCTCCCTGCAACCTTCTGGGATATGTGCAGCGTGGCTCGCGCAATGCGTGTCCGGCTGTGAAGCCACAGCCGGGCACCCACAGTAAGAATGCCGTGAAGAGGAGGGGAAGAGGGGCTTCGCATGCCTGCATCGCTGGACGGTGGGACAGATGAGCGTCCGATTATTAAAAGTCAGCAGCTACACTTTTTTTTTTACACTTTTAGTGTAGCCGCTGACTTTTAAGCCTTTTTATACCTGTTGCTTCAGACACACACAAACACACATATATTATATATATATATATTATATTTATATATATATATTTATATATATATATATATATATAAAAAAATAAAATGTCATGCTGTATTTGTGCAGCGGTCTTTCAAAGCAATTTCAAAAGCACTTTTTTGGGGCGAAAATACACTTCAATGAATATAAAACAAAACAAAACAAAAAAAAAAAAAACAGTAAGTTAGTTTGTAATGTAAAAGATGTTACACCAGAAAAATTGTGAGAGAATCGTGATCTTTATTCTAAACAAAAAAGTCATGACAGCTAATGCAATGCTTTCAACCAATGTGGGTAGTTGTCCCCTGCTGTGCATTCTCCATCTGCTCCTATAGAGAATCCACTAGAGCAGGGGTAAACAAACCGATCAGCTGATGCAAGGGGGAATCTGGGGACCATCATGCAAGGGGGGGCCCCAATGTAAAGGAGCAGTTTTGAAGAGGACCCAGATGTAAGGGGGAACACTGATGGGCTTAAAGGGGTTGTAAAGGAAAAAAATCATAATAAGCATCCTTTACCTGCAGACATTCCTCTTTTCACTTCCTCATTGTTCGTTTTTGCTCAGAAGTTGCTCCATTTCTTCTCTGTTCTGTTCACTTCCTGCTTGTCTGATTTTACTGACCACCGTGAAGGAAAACTTTACTGCGGTGGTCAGTAACGTGCTCGCCCCCTCCTGGGAACTATATCTGTGTGGCAGGACGCTCTCTACGTGTTAGAGACTTCAAGGAGGTGTGAATTACTGGGCGTGTCACAATGCATACTGGGAAATGTAGTTCTTACATGAACAAGTGATGCAAACCAGGAAGTGAATGAGAGAACAGAAACTAGAATGCCGGAGGTGATATAGATGAAGGAATTTAATAGGTATTTACTCGTTTTTTAACAGAATCATTACACTATTCTGTCCGTTTACCTTGCAGACATTAATTTTAGGCAAAAAAATAAAAAAATACTTTACAACTCCTTTAAGTTTATTTGTAATTTCTTTGCTGTGTTTACTCTTTTAATCTGTACCCACTTTAGCTTTATTCTTAGAAATCCTCTGAGCTACAACCAGTATACCCAATCCTCTGAGCTACAACCAGTATACCCAATCCTCTGAGCTACAACCAGTATACCAAATCCTCTGAGCTACAACCAGTATACCCAATCCTCTGAGCTACAACCAGTATACCCAATCCTCTGAGCTACAACCAGTATACCAAATCCTCTGAGCTACAACCAGTATACCAAATCCTCTGAGCTACAACCAGTATACCAAATCCTCTGAGCTTGTTTTTTTCCTTGCTTTACTTCTCTTGTTATTCCTATTTGTTAAAACAATGACTTGCATTGCTCCACCCACTATCCTGAAATGAGGAAAAAATCTCTTTTTTAGGGATATGCGATGGAATGAGACAGGTGAAATACCTTCTATTTTATAGTGGCCTTATTATGTTGTGAATGAATTAGTGTGAGGACTTATTGATTTTAATCTCTTTTCACCATAACTTGTAAAGTTATACAGTGCCTTAAAAAAGTATTCATACCTCTTGAAATTTTCCACATTTTGTCATGTTACAGCCAAAAATGTAAATGTATTTATTAAGATTTATGTGATAGACCAACACAAAGTGGCACATAATCGTGAAGAGCAAGAAAAATTACAAGAGGTTTTAATTTTTTTTTACAAATAAATATTTGAAAAGTGTGGCGTGCATTTGTATTCCGTCCCACAATACTTTGTAGAACCACTTTTTGCTGCAATTACAGCTGCAAGTCTTTTTGGGGGGTGTCTCTACCAGCTTTGCTCATCTAGAGAGTGGCATTTTGCCCATTCTTCTTTGCAAAATAGCTCAAGTTTGTCATATTGGATGGAGAGCGTCTGAAAAGCAATTTTCAAGTCTTGCCACAAATTCTCAATTGAATTTAGGTCTGGACGTTGACTGGGCCATTCTAACACATGAATATGCTTTGATCTAAACCATTCCATTGTAGCTCTGGCTGTATGTTTAGGGCCGTTGTCCTGCTGAAAGGAGAACTTCCTCTCCAGTCTCAAGTCCAACAGGTTTTCTTCTAAGATTGTCCTGTATTTGGCTCCATCCATCTTCCAATTAACTCACGAGCTTTCCTGTACCTGCTCAGGAAAACCATCCCCACATAATGATGGGGTGCAGGTTGGGCACAAACGGTCTATAATCTGCGCCATTCCCTTAGCCCTGTAGCTGTTGCAGCCCAACCTCCACGGAGTCCTTATGACTATCCAGTGCTGGCTCATTCTAAAGGTACTCAATAAAGTACCAATTGAAATTTTTCGTTCTATATCCTTATGGGAAAGTAGTGTACTTATTTTCAAAAAATGGTTTACAAGATTTAAAGGTCAGTGTGGTAATACTAGGAAATGCATGCTACATGCTGGACTTGTGAAGTCCATTGTAATTCATATCCCTTTTAAAAAGGACAGTATATCTAAAGTACAACCCTTTTTTGCTTTCTATCGTAGTGTAGGTTAGCATAGGGAAGAGTTATGCCCTGTACACAAGATCGGTTCATCCGATGAAAACGGACCGATGGATTTTTTCATCAGATATCCGATGAAGCCGACTTTCATCAGTCTTGCCTACACACCATCAGTTAAAAATCTGTTTGTGTCAGAACACGGTGACGTAAAACACAATGACGTGCTGAGAAAAATGAAGTTCAATGCTTCAGAGCATGCGTCGACTTGATTCTGAGCATGAGTGGAATTTTTTTTTCAAATATATATTATGAGTGGATTTTTAACCGATTGACTTGCCCACAGACGATCATTTTTTTTTTCTATTGTTTTTTTAACCATTAGATCATTTTAAAACAGGTTCTACGTTTTTTCACCAATGGGAAAAAAAACGATGGGGCCCCCACACGATCATGTCGTCCGATGAAAACAGTCCATCGGACCGTTTTCATCAGACGAACCGATCGTGTGTACGCGGCATTAGGCCTCCTGTCAGAATTTATTGTCATCTGCATCCTCACTGGGGAAATCACCCCTTCTGGCCAAGTGCTCATTGTCCCAGGAACAGAAAGTCATTCTGACAACTGTTCAGATCTCTCTGCACTATAATTCTCACTGGTGACAGGTACTCCAGAGCATACAGGAGGACTGGTTATAATCTCAAACTGACGTTGGCAATAAAGTAAGAAATGATGGCTCAACAAGCAGAAGGGACGGCTTCATTATACAATACAGCATTACAGTAAAGTAAACACACTTTACATGTGTATTTGTATTACAGCTGACACAGTTTGCATTTTATGATATTTGTTCAGCAAAAATAATGTGAGATTGGTAAATATAACCCTGTGCGGCCATTTATATTAACGCAAAGTATGTATGATTGCTTTAGGGCTTGTTTACACTCTAGGTTGATTTACTAAAACTGGAGAGTGCAAAATAAGGTACAAAGAAACCAATCAGCTTCCAGAATTTTGGTCAAACTTAATAGAACAATAGCACACTGAAAGAGGGGAACAGGGTGGGACTTTTACGGTACAAGACCAACAAAAAAAATAAAAATTAATTTTATTAACATTTTAAAAGATTACCATGCACCAAGAGTAAACAACAAAATGCATTATTGGTTATCTGTATCAAAAGTGTATTCCATCCTTCACGATGGTCTTTCAGATGGTGGATCAATAACCTCTATATGTTTTAACTCATTAGGAGGAAAGCGATACATTCTAGAACACAGGTGTCAAATACAAGGCCCGTGGGCCGAATCCGGCCCTCCAGGTCATTTCATGTGGCCCTCGTACCTCTCCTGCAGCTCCAGCCCTCCTCTGGTCCTCCTCCAGACCCCTACTTTCTGCTTTCAAGCAATGCATCCAGCTTCTTCCCAGCAGCATAAAGAAAGGGGGGTACACTGTTATGTAAGGGAGAGTGGGGGACTCAACTTCTGATGGTGGGGTGGCACTTGACATCTAATGTAAGGGGAAGGGATGCTCTGGACATCTAATCTTACAGATACGGTCATGGATTAGGCTAAAATTCCTATTTTATTCTATGCCATTTTGTGTTATGATTAGAACCACTGAAATGAAGTGTATATTTTCCTTTAAAAGATTTGTCAGATATCGTTTTAAAGTCACAACTCAGCATTGAAAATATGAAGGACAAAAGCTATTGAAATTAAGAACAGATGTGTCACCCCCCCACTCCAAAAGCTCCTTGGACTTTCACCCCTCCTCCTCCTCCTCCTCCTTCCTCTTACCTTTTGGATGACTTTAGGAACTTTGAATCATGTGACAAAAGACGTTTTCAAATATGGACTTCCACCCCTCTTACTTCTAAACAGCTCCTCCTTCTAGCCCATCCCATCGAGAGAAGAATGTTGCCCCTGTGGATTTCAGTGGGAATCCCTGTATATGAAGTTTGGACAAAGAACTTACATGAGCTTTGGAAATATGAGCCTGTGCAAAGGACAAACGTCACAAGGGGGTGGGTGAGTGGGTGGGTAAATGGGAGTGAACTGTATGAACTAGCCAATCTGTGTGCATGTATTTGTGATGTCATGTTGTTAAAAAGGAGCCTCCCAGGCTCCACCTCTTCTTTTTTGAGTTTGACGCTGGAAAAGGTGAGATGTAGATTTCTTTGTCTGGACTACATATTTCACCTTATAATTTGAATCAAACGGCAGAATAGGTTAGCCCTGAGATTGTCAGGAAATTAATCGTTATCAATACAACCGGCCCTTTTGAGGGCAATCAAAATGCTGATGCAGCCAACCATGAAATTGAGTTTGACACCCCTGATCTAGAATGTAAATACTTATGAGCACCAATATCAAACAAGATCCATAATTACACCAAAAAGCAAGCAAAACATGTATATAAAAAGCAACTTACATTTTCAAAGATGCATTAATAAAAACAGATAGATGGATGCATGTCCAAGCAAGAGACCCCCAAGTTGTAGAACCAGGTAGGATGCAAGGAAGAATAGCACAATCACAACTTTAGTACATCTGAGAGAGGTGGGGGGGGGAGGGGGGTGGGAGAGATAACTTACTAAGAATTATATCAGACAAAATAATAATTAGTGTGACACACTAGACCCAGAGCTATACTATATAAACTCAAGAAAAAAAAAAAGAAACAAGTAGCAAACTCCAGGGATCACCTCAATGGTACAAAACAGACCCACAGCAGGAACACCACTGGCTGTCTGGCAATCAGGTAACTAACTCAGGAAATGTCTTCATTTATACCACTTAAAATTGTTTTGTTCATGGGCATAGCATTAAGGGACGCAATTGTGACCCCACTCCTAGCTCTAGGAGGGAAATGGAGGGCATCGGTTCCTCTATATGCCCTCCCTGCCACCCCTCCTGTCCAGGTTACTCGTTTCCTGCTGCCCTGGAGCCCTTGTTTGCTCCCCTGGTGCCCCCTTCCCCCAACAGCACTGCCGACTTCTCCCCTCTCCTATTTCCTACTGCGGTGGATGTGTCAGGATGGAGAGCAGCTGAAGGAACCAGTAAATATGTATTTTACAGACCCCTTCTTCTGAATGAACACAGCAAGTAATCAGTACCAATCACTCGCTGTGTCCATTCACAACCGAAGCATAGTAAACCGTGTTTACCATGCTTTTGTTTGTTGATGAACCGCCAGCTCTGTACAGAGCTATTCAGGGCTGTGTCCTCAATCTCCATTTGCTTTCTCAAAGGTGAAACCTCAGAGATCTGTTTAGAATCCCGATATGTCACCAAAGCGCCATACTGGGGCTCCTGAAAAAAAATATGTAAAAAATAAAAATAAAATACAAATAAAGTCGTAAAAAAAAAAATTGTAAAACAAATCATTTAAAAACAAAATGTAAAACTACTGACACCGTCAATTGCCCTATTGACCACATCCACTGCTCTACTGACAGACACCATTTACTGTCCCTACTGACACCCTTTGCCCCACTGACACTGTCCACTACCATATTAAGTGACACCATCCACTGCCTTACTGACTGGCAATATACACTTCCCTAGTGACACTCTTCACTGTTAATGTAGGCCAAGTTTATACTTTTACACAGACATTTGTTTTATTATATTTTTCCTTACTATTTAGTTAGGCCTTGCTACCTAATTACTAAAAAGAAAAAAAGGGTACCAAACCCTGGTGATCTTTGAACTCCGTAATGTTGTTCAGGTAGATCTCCACCACTCAAAGATTGCCTACCCCAGCTCCAGGGTATTCAAAAGAATTGGAGAGGTATGTCAAAATGTGGACAGCATCTCCAAAATTATTATACAGAATTTATATAGCGCCAACAGTTTACGCAGCACTTACAATATAAAAAGGGAGACAATACAGTTACAATACAATAAAATACAAGAGGATTAAGAGGGCCCCGCTCAGAAGAGCCTACAACCTAATAGGGTTGGACTGGTGAGGAATGAGCTGATGCAAGTGGTAAAAGATTAGTTGGAGGTGTGATAGGTTTCCCTGAAGAGATGAGTTTTCAGGGATCGCACAAAGACAGCTAAAGTAGGAGATAGTGAGACAGGTTGAGGTAGAGAGTTCCAGAAGGTGGGGGGAAGCTCTGAAGAAATCCTGCAGACGAGCATGGGAGGAGGAGACAAGGGAGCTTGAGCGTAGGAGGTCTTGAGAGGAGCATAACGCAGAGTTGTGAATAGCTTTGTATGTTGTGGTTAGTATTTTGAATTTAATTTGCTGGGCGATCGGGAGCAGGGATTGGCAGAGAGGGGATGCAGACACTGACCGCTTGGTAAGTTGGATAAGTCTGGCAGCAGCTTTCATGACAGACTGAAGTAGGGATAGCCTATGGAGAGGTAGGCCAATGAGAAGGGAGTTGCAATAGCCAAGACGAGAGATAACAAGGGAGGGAATGAGAAACTTGGTGGTTTCATTTGTTAAAAAGGGACGTATTTTAGAGATGTTACGGAGGTAAAGTCTACAAGTTTTCGACAACGATTGGATTTTACACCTAGGGGAGAAATTGATGGTTGCATTATTGATTTTAATGGAAAACTCATGGAGGGGGACATGGGCAGGAGGGATATTACCAGCTCAGTTTTAGAGAGATTCTGTCTAAGGAAATGGTGCAACATCCATGCTGATATGTCAGTTAAATTAGTAATGCGAGAGGAGATTGAAGGAGTAGACAGATAGGAGTTGTAAAGGAAAAAAATGTTTTGCCTAAAATTAATCTCTGCAAGGTAGACAGAATAGTGTAATGATTCTGTTAAAAACTAGTAAATACCTATTAAATTCCTTTATCTATATCACCTTCGGCGTTCTAGTTTCTGTTCTCTCAATCACTTCCTGGTTTGCATCACTTGTTCATGTAAGAACTACATTTCCCAGTATGCATTGCGGCACGCCCAGTAAAGAAGTTGCAAAGTCCAGAAGAAGACTCAGAGCATGGTAGTTTTGGTGAAAGAAAAGAGAATGGAGGGTGCACCGACCTAGTGTGATACTGTAACAAGCTTTTTATTAAAATGCTAAAATCAATGATCATACTCACACAATTGAGTTAAAAACAAGCCTTGAAAGACAGTTCAACAGCACCAGCAGAACAGGACGGTTACTTCAGTCCAATGGTATCTGACCGATATTGAAGCTAGGCTGACGCGTTTCGGGGGTGTACCCCTTTCCTCAGAGCCCCGGTGGTCTGCACTGAATTTTTTTTAACTCAGTTTTGTGAGTATGATCATTGATTTTAGCATTATAATAAAACTCTTGTTACAGTATCACACTAGGTCGGTGCGCCCTCCATTCTCTTTTCTTTTTTAGTTCCTTTTGAATTCCCACGATTCTGAGGAGGGCTGCAAGACTCTGGAAGATACTTTGTAATTGAATTGCATGACCCCATAAGAAAGAAATACCGGAGCGCAGGAGAATCATCATCTTTTTGCCAGTTTTGGTGAAAGAACAGCAACAGGAAGTGAGGACCATTAATTGCTGGATAAGGGTAAACTAAAGAGTAAGGCAGGCTATATACATTGATAAACAACTAGTTGGTTGAATAGGGTAAAAAAAATGACCCGATTCCCCCATCCACACACTCGCTATTGTATTCAGACAGTGGGAAGCCATCCCCATTGTCAGAATACAATGATCAGTGCAGCCAGCTATAGCCCGTGGCACTAATTGTTTGGGAAAAACCTGACAGGCTAGTTGTAGAAAAGTCGATCGGTAGATCTTTGCTGAAATGGTCGAATTTCGATCCATGTCTGGTCACTTTAAGTCTGCAAAGACATTCAAGTATTCTGTGCACAGCTCCTTATTATGGCCCCCCCCCCCCCCCCCGCATGAACTCTTACAGGCTGACGTAAGGTTACCATACAAAGTCAATTGGGTCCTTAACATCACAGAAACAAAATCTTAAAGCAAAACAGACACTCAGAATAAATAGATGCACAACTTTCCATGTTGGAAGATGCTAAATTTCACAATCAGTTCACTAAAATTAAATAAAAAATCTGATATTCATTCCAGTTAAGTACTAACGGCTTAAGTTTGTTTAGAACTGGATCCTGTCTCACGGGAATAAATGTTCTCCTTGTATTGTTGCTATAAGCTGCCAGTTCACATGTCAGTCATAGCACAGGAGACAGTGAGTAGACAGCGCACAGTCTGAACATACGCACCAGGGCTCAGATCCCGTTTCCATGTTTATTTAGCGATTATTATAGTAGCATTATCTTGGATCTCTGCTTGCTGGGCTTAACTGTCAATTCCTAAATAAGGGAAGATTAACAGACAGAAAGCATAGTAAAGGTGCAAAGAACATCTATCCGCTATTGGTGGTCACTGTAAAAAAAATAAAAAAAATACAAATCCTTTCCACTCCGCTTTAATATATATATCTATAGGGCCAGATTCAGGTAGATGAGAGTATCTTTCCTCTGGAGTAACGCTTCTCATTTACGTTACTCTGAAGACCCTTTCAGCGCAATTCCTGTAATTAACATAGCAGTTGCGCGTAAACTTGCGCCAGAGTAACGATAATGCGCTGGCGTAACCCGACGCAAGTGGAAGTGGGTGTGATCATATGTAAATGATGGGCGGAGCCCGGCGCAGAGGCTTACGTTCAGCGCATCATCCACGGAGCATGCGCAGTGAGTGCGGCTCCACTCGCCCCCTTGTGCGCATGCTCACAACTTCCGTCGGCACCACTTCCTGGGAAACGTCAGCGCAATGCGTTCCGCTGGGCGCTTAAAAGCGCTGGCGGAAACGCCATTCCGGCGCAAAAGTAGTTCCGTTTCCCCCCACCCCAGGGAAGATACTTTTGCTCTGTAATGGCTGCTCCCGCTACCCCCAGAGAGAGGAGGAACCTCAACTTTAATACCCAGGAGGTCTCTGTGATTATCTCGGCTATGGAGACGGAGAATGAATTTCTCCATGGCAAAAAAAGCCGGAAGACCAGTCGGGAGAGGAAGCAGGGCATCCTGGAGTCGATTGCTGCCAGGGTCAATGTCCTGGGCTACTCCACCCGGACTGCTGGGGACATACAAAAGAAAATAAATGACCTGCGGCGCAAGGTGAGGGACAAGGTGGCCTCCATCAGGAGGTATGAGAGGGGCACAGGTGGTGGTCCCCCATGTCCTGTCACCCTGACCGCAGAGGAGGAGGTGGTTGCTCGGTGCCTGGAGAGGGAGCAGGTGGAGGGGGTCGCAGGCTATGACTCCGTGGAGGAAGGCACAAGGACAGGTAAGTGTTTTATAATCCCCTATTTGTTGTTTTGCATTTGGGGGGGGGGGGGTACATGTGCCAAGTGTGTGGGACCACCAACATGTGTCTGCTTTGTGTCATCCACAGATGACGGAGCTGGGCCATCATCTGTCAGCCTGCATTCCACCCCATCCCCCCCACGCCATCATGTGCCCGAGCCACTGGGTGGTGAAGAGGTTGTGGAGGAGGAGAGTGGCCACACCACACCTGCCGAGGTGGTTGTGGAAGATCCTGCTGTGGCAGAGCAGGACTTTTCTTTGGTTTTGTCTGTCTCCTCCCCTTCTCCTGGCCCGTCTGTCGTCCCCTCCCCCATCCTTGGAAGCCCCTCAAGGGCGACTCCTTCCACCCGAGGACATCCATCTTCTGGCCCCAGGAAGGCGACCCAGAAGACCAGGGGGGTGTCTGATGGTGTCCAGGACCAGTTGGCGAGGGATCACGCCAGACAGACGGAACAAATGGGGGCCATAGCGGTGCACTTGCAGAAAGTGTCTGACAGCCTGGGCTCCGTTGCCAACCTCAGCAACGCAGTGCAGGATGTCAGCTCTAATTGCGCTGCAGTGGTCACCACTTTGGGGGAGGTGCAGGGGGATATCCAGCACCTCACTGCAGCCGTCCAGGCCAACAGTGCTGCCATCCGGGAGCAGGGGAGGCTGAGTCGGCGGGCCCAGCATTACCAGGTGACCCGTCAGCTCCGGATGCAGGCCCAGACGAACAATTACCTTGGACGGATAGCCAGGGCCTTGGAGGGCACGCAGGCCACACCTGCCAGGAGTGGCCCACCTGGGGATCAGCCACCTCCAGATGCCCCCCCACCCCCACCCACTCCATCCAGGCAGCTGCGGAGCCAGAGAGGGGCCCCCAGAAGAAGCCCCCGGCATCCCCGATGAGGCCTTTTTTTTTTTCTTGTTTTATATTATTGTTTTTCACATACTCAGGTCATGAGTTTATTTTTTATTTTTCTCAGGGTATGAGATTATTTTTCTTTTATTGATCAGGATATGATCTTTCTAATTTATTTTTGTACTGCACACGGTCAGGAGTGCAGGGGACAGTGTGAATGGTGTGTGAATGTGAGAGGGTGGCACTCCTGAAAGTAAGGGGTGTCACCCTCGGCCGTGGTGGTGAAGTTAACCCCACGGCTGAATGAATCACGTGTGAAAGGTGTGTGAATGGACAGTGACATCATTGGGGCCTTGATGCGGCGTTACTGCTCCCAACTCCTACATGCTGGACTTGGGCTAATCCAATGCGATGTGCATGTGGTGTGTGTGATCTAGGGACATCAGTAGTGTACACGCGTGCACTGTCTGTGTTATTAATGTTTTGGTTTAGTGTCCAAAGATGCCTACGGCGAGGACCCTCCTGACTGCTCTTCCATCAGCAGACTGGGTGTCCTCTGGCAGGGGGGGACTGTGTGGGTCGGGGGTCAGGTCATCACGTATGTCAATATGCAGGCCTTTTTTCATAGCAAAGTTGTGCAGAATACAACATGCACCGATGATCTGACACACAAAGGTAGGGGAATACAATAGGGCCCCCCCAGACTTATCCAGGCATCGGAAACGGGACTTCAGGAGCCCAAATGTTTGCTCCACCACTGCACGGGTTTTGATGTGTGCTTCATTGTATTTTCTCTCTCCTCTGGTTTGGGGGTTCCGGAAAGGAGTCATTAGATGGGGTCCCAATGCATATGCAGAGTCACCTGTAAGGTAAAAGACAGGAGAATGTTAGTCATGCATGTGCGATTTCTGTTGTGCATGACGGGAGGGGATAGTCATGCCTGACTCCCATGTCACTCACCAACCAGCCAACTGTCCCCATACATGTTCTGGTTAAATTCTGCTGGGATGGGGCTCTGACGGTATATGAAACTGTCATGGCTGGACCCGGGGTGTTTGGCACGGACGTGCCATATGAGGCGTTGGGCATCAGCTATCACCTGTACGTTGATGGAATGCCAATGCTTCCGATTGCGGTATATGTGCTCTGTGGCACTGGGGGGCTGTAGGGCCACATGTGTGCAATCAATGGCCCCCACAGTGCGTGGGAATCTGGCAATGTTGTAGAAATCTGTCATTGCCTTCTGCCGCAGCTCCTCAGTGGTGGGTCTGATGAACTGGTTGGACATGCGTCTGAGGATTGCAGGGACAACCTGGTGCACACATCTGCTTATGGAGGACTGTGACATCCCAGCCACCACTCCACTTGTACGCTGGAATGATCCAGTTGCAAGGAAATGGAGTGTTGCCAGGACCTTCACCAGTGGCTGCACTGCTTGTGATCGGTGTGTCTTGCTGGTGATGTCATCCTGCAGGGTTGTGGTTAGTTCAAGTATTGCATCTGGGCTGAATCTGAATAGGCGATACACCTCCTCATCCCCCATGCCAAAGAGGTTCATACGAGTGCGGTATATCCTCTCACGTGCCCGCCTTCTTGGTTCCAGGGGACCCATCAGTAGTTCTAGGACCACGAGTGCCCCTGGCATGTTGGCACACAGAGGTGTTGTCCTTGCAAGTGGGGGTGCTCAGCTAGCTCCGATCGTCGGTAACGCTGCTGTAGCTGCTCTCCTGCTGACCTGTGACCGTCTGGAGTAAAGATAAAGCAGCCTTTTGTAGAAATAACTTTGCGCCGGACGGATCAGATACGCGCGGCGCATGTAGCCTGCGTATGGTGCTAATCCGTTCGTGAATTGAGAAAAATCCCTCATTTGCATATTTGCAGGGGAAATCAATGGGCGCGACTGATGCGCCCAGCGAAAATAAACGCTGACGATACTCTGGCGTCGGAACGTTCCGCCGGTCGCAAATGACCCGTTATTGGGCGCATCTAGTTTGGTGGGTACGGGCACATAGAAACGTCGGCGCATCAGCACAGTTACGCGGCGCATATCCAAATACTCCAGCGCAAGTGTTCCTGAATCTGGCCCATAGATTTTATTTTAAAAATAATTTAATTAAAAGCCCCAATTTCTCACATGAAACTGTGGCCAGGTGGGGGGTACTTCTTGTGGTGCCCACAAAGTTGTCTTGTTGACAGTACTCATTGGCTTTCAAAAACAAAACAAAAAGGTCCTTCAGTTTTACAGGGACATTGCAACGTAAGGCCGCGTACACACGACCGTTTTCCTTGCCAGAATCCATCAAGAAACTTGGTGGGAGTGCTTTTTTTGCCGAGGAAAACGATTGTGTGTATGTTTTTCTGTAAACTGTTGAGGAACTTGACGAGAAAAAAAGAGCACGTTCTCTTTTTCCTCGACGGGAGTCGTCGTGTTCCTCGTCGGGCTGGTTTTCTGACGAGAAACACGTTGGTGTGTATGCTTAGAAACCCGCGCACCTTCGGTAAAAGTAGCGTTTGTAATGGAGATAGCACATTTGTCACGCTGTAACAGACTGAAAAGTGCAAATGTCTCTTACCAAACTTTTACCTAACACGCAGTAACATGAGATTAGCAAAAGCAGCCCCAAGGGTTAGGACTCTAACCTGTCCAGGGATCCCATGATGCACCCCAGTCAATTTTCTGATCGGCTCACGGGTGCTGCCGCCGTCAGCTTTTTGACTGGCCTGGCGACAGAGGAAGGAGAAGGGGGAGATGAAGTTCTGGAGGACCTCGTCGCATCTTGCCACAGCCAGGTCTCCCGGAAGTGGGGACAGGTATCGTACCTGTCAAAAACAGGTACCCATTCCCGCCTCCCCCCGAAAGGCGCCAAATGTGCCACCAAAGGGTGGGCAGAGGGGAATCAAACAAGCGGAGTGGAACTCCGTTTGAAATACGCAGCATTCTCCGGGAATTTGGCCGCAAAATAATAAATAACTTTTTTTTCCCCCTACTTTATTTAGGGTTTTAAAAAGAAGGAAGTAGGGACATATTTAACAAGCTGACCTTGTATGGAAGTGTAGAAAAAATAGAAGATTGACCACCCACTGCAGATAGAATCCATAAAAGTCCTTTATTTTACAGTATGGGACAAACAGCACTTGGGGTATACAATAGTTAACGCATTTCACATGAAGCGTGCTTAATCAAGCACTCTTCGTGTGAAATGTATTCACTGTATTGTATCTCTCAAGTGGAGTTTGTCCCATACTATGGAATAAAGGAGAGACTTTTATGAATTCTATCCACAGTGTGCAGCAGTACACACCCTATGTCCTGTATGGATGTGCAAAGATTGCTTTGAAGCGGAGTTGCACCCAAAATTGGAACTTCCCCTTTTTGAAACCCCCCTACGGTGTCACATTTGGCACCTTTTAGGGGGAGGGGTGTAGATACCTGTCTAAGACAGGTATTTGCACCCACTTCCGGGAAAACACTCCTGCAGCAGTCACGTCCCTAGCCGCACCGCCCTCCCCCCCTCCACATCTTCTGGGAAACACACTGTTCCCAGGAGAGTGCAGTGACGTGCTACTTGTGCATGTGCAGAAGGGAACAGGACAGTGAAGCCGCAAAGCTTCACTTACTGATTCCCTCACCGAGGATGGCGGCGGGTGCAGCCGAGGGATGACAATTGCTCGGCCTCGTCTGCCGACTTCGTGGGTGCGCTGGACAGGTAAATGCATATTTTAAAGGTCAGCAGCTGCTGTATTTGTAACTGCTGGCTTTTAAAAAAAAAATTGGCCGAACCTCCGCTTTAAGGTTACATTGGAGACAAGGTTAGGGTAAGGTAAGAGTTCGATTCCAGTTAGGGTTAGAAAACACAAGATTAGGTATTTCCAACAGTCCCTACAATGAAAAGTACCGGTAATATATTGCAGATTTGAAGGTTCACATTCTAGTGGCTCTGTTCATCAGACAGCACAACCAGCAAACCTAAACAATCCAGTGACCACCACCTTTTGAATAAAAAGGTAAAGTAGAAGTAAACCCCAACAGTAGGGACGATTTTCCAAGGCTGGAGAGTGCAAAATCTGGTGCAGTTCTGCATAGAAACAAATTGGCTTCATGTATCATTGTCAAAGTTTAATTGAAAAAACATAGGAAGCGGATTATAGAAAAAAGTGAATAAATCCTGCGCTTAGGATGTGGTTTGTAAGCTGCTGCCTCCTCTAGAGTAGCCCCTCAGGGTTAGTGATAGATAAAGTAAATTAGAAAAAGGAAATGGCGCTGCCTCCAGTATGAGGTTTATAAGCCCTCCTAAAGTGCCTAAAGATACACCCAGTATCTGAGGTATCCGAAAGGATATATGTATACAATATAATATATATAGTGTGACCGTGAGTAAATAAGAGACCACCCTAGTTCCCTAGGAATGGTATGTAACAAGTGCAACAGTATGGTATAGCAAAACAGATAGTATTACCATCACTAATTTTAAAAGTGCCGACACAGTGATATGTAGCCACATAGAATGCAAAAAAAGTGAAAAAACAATGTGAAAAAACAATAAGTCCCAAATGGGTTCCTAAAATCCACAAATGATCGAACAAAACATATATAGTGTAAGATTAAAGATTCATAGGGCAACACTGTCCAAGGAAATCCAGATCTGTCACCAGCATAGACAGAAAAAGTTCCTGTGGGAATGTATGCAGTTTCCAGTGTAATAATGCGTCCACTCCGTAGGGGGGCGTGATGCTGCTTGATACACAAATCGCAGTGCTCCCCGCAGGGGTTCTCACTCACCAGATGTAGCTCCCCAATATGGGGTGAAGGGCGATAAGCGATTCTTGATCTCTGCTCCAGCTCTTACTGCTGTCCAGGTTCTGCAGCCACCATCAGTAAGATCCCTGATAATAATGATGCCGCCGTTAATACAAAGCAGCGGCTTTGTATTAACGGCGGCATCATCATGAGTGAGAACCCCTGCGGGGAGCACCGGGAGCACTGCGATTTGTGTATCAAGCTGCATCACGCCCCCCTACGGAGTGGACGCATTATTACACTGGAAACTGCATACATTCCCACATGAACTTTTTCTGTCTATGCTGGTGACAGATCTGGATTTCCTTGGACAGTGTTGCCCTATGAATCTTTATTCTTACACTATATATGTTTTGTTCGATCATTTGTGGATTTTAGGAACCCATTTGGGACTTAATGTTTTTTCACATTGTTTTTTCACTTTTTTGCATTCTATGTGGCTACATATCACTGTGTCAGCACTTTTAAAATGATGATGGTAAGTGATGAGTGATGGTAATACTATCTGTTTTGCTATACCATACTGTTGCACTTGTTACATACCATTCCTAGGGAACTAGGGTGGTCTTTTATTTACTCACGGTCACACTATATATATTATATTGTATACATATATCCTTTCGGATACCTCAGATACTGGGTGTATCTTTAGGCACTTTAGGAGGGCTTATAAACCTCATACTGGAGGCAGCACCATTTCCTTTTTCTAATTTACTTTATAAGAAGCGGATTGGTTGCCAAGCACAACTGCACCGGATTCTCTGTGAACAAGTTTTAGTAAAACTCCCCCATTAAAGTACTGTATATTATTAAAAAAATAAAAATAAAATTGGCCTCTCTTTTACTCTCTTTTTCATGATTGAAAACGTATTTTTTTTTCATCGCAAAAAATTATCGTGTGTACGCGGCATAACAAGAAGTCACTGAACTAAGACCTTCATGGCTGGATCACCAGATATTGCAGACTTAAAAATATAAAAAATTACTTTTAAAAAATTGCATTGACTTGACAAAAAGGTTTTAATATATTTTACTGAAATTGGTGAGACTCATTTCAAGCACAAATACTGAAAAGTATTATTAAATATGAAGCAAAACCTAGATGTAACCATTTAAGCCATAATAATGTAACAAACAAACAAATATGGCTGCCCTAATAATGCTTAAAAAAAATGCGTGAATTGATGAGATCAGACTAATGGTGCGTATACACGATCCAAAAATAGGACGACAGATCATCCTTTTTTTTTTTGCAGGCTAGTCGCATATCAAAAATGAAGAGTTTACTAAATCATATTATAGGTTTGATAAAAAAACAAAAAACAAACATGTCATACTTACCTCCACTGTGCAGCTGGTTTTGCACAGAGTGGCTCCGAACATCATCTTCTGGCGTCCCACCGTGGCTCTCTCGGCTCCTCCCCACATCAGATAACCCCCTCTGGGAAACTCTCTCCCAAGGGGGTTACCTTGCGGGCATGCTCCCGTGTCCAGAATTTGGCATCCATAGTAGTCGAATGCAGGACTTGGTGCCGCCTCCTGGCACCGGTGTCATTGGATTTGATTGACAACAGCGGGAGCCAATGGCTGAACTGCTATCAATCTATCCAATGAATGAAGAGCCGAGAACCCCTGGAGAGAGCAAGGGTGGGATTGCGCCTACCGAAATTTGGGGCTCACGCAAGTAAAACGGGGGGGGGGGGGGGGTTTCTTTGGGCAAGACCCTGCAAGGTATTTTTTCACCTTAATGCATAGGATGCATTAAGGTGAAAAAAGTTACGAAAATTCTCGTAAATCCGGATAAAAAAAAGTTATAATCAGTAGTGATAAAAATGTGTTGTACCGTTTTTATATTGTATTATCGAATGACAACTGTACAGATTAAACGATCTGGTATTCTACAAAAAAAATGTTTGTGCTTGTTCGATCAGATGTACTGTCGTGATCGGCTCTCGAAAGCTTTGTACCAACGATCAGGATTATCGTATGATTGATTTGAAAGTGGTATTTTTCATCCGATTTTATGATCATGTGTACAGGCCATAATAGGTTAATTTATTAAAACTGGGAAGTGCAAAATCCGATTCATCAGTGTATGGTAGCCAATCAGCTTCTAACTTCAGCTTGTTCAACTAAGTAATGACAAAAAAAAGACCTGGAACCTGATTGTTTTTGCAGATCTACACCAGATTTTGCACTCTCCAGTTTTAGTAAAAGTCTATTATATTATTGAACATATAAAAAATAAATAAACTTTCAAAAAGCGCTATACATTCCCTTTAAGAACTTTTTTTTTAGCAGCTCTGGGTGCTGGCAGAGTGTTTGACAACAAACAGAGTGCTCCACGCTAGCAAGGCTTAAATGACGACTTTATACAATGTTTATTGAAAGGGGAATTGACAACCTGCCAGAGGAGAAATGGCGCTCCAGGCAAGAATTCGCTCACTTATCTGATTCTGTGGAGAATAATCATTGTAATGCTGCGTTGCCACAATCCACACAGCACTGCCAACATTCTAACATACACTCATCGGCTCACATGTGCAATCTGCATTAAAGTGACAATAACCTCCAAAAAATGAAAACCCAAAGCCTTATGACAATCATATTAACCACCAATTATTATAATTAAGAAGATGTAGGAAAGCAACACATTAAAATACATGGGGACTGTTTTAAGATGCCCTACCATCATTGATAGTTGTGTGAGGATCATCTTATAAACAGATTCAACTTCCTGACCCTTCTCAATGTTGGTTGCAGACCAACCAATCCGCAACATATATGAAGCAATCTGACAAATCTAGGCATTCACATTGGATGCCAATCTCTAATTTAACAAGGCAACAACGAAAAACAAAAAACAAAAACACAAACCAAAAAATAAAAAATAAACTTAAAAACACATGCCAATTTATTCCACACCTCAGTTGTGGTCAATATATTGGGGTCCATGATACCTCCAAAAGGAATGCTTATTATAAACAAAGAGTAGATTGGATAAATGGGTGAGATATAAAAGGGGTGGCAGCAATAGAGTCCCCATATATGCTGGATCTCAGGGAATTAGTTCGGAGATTTCTAAGATAATTTTTACTAAAGCAGCTGCTAGACAACCTGATGGGCGGTGAGCACAGTAACATTTATCTAGAAAGTCAGCACACCCACCCATCCACAAATCGCAATTACATGTTCAAATTGGAACATAGCCTAAACAGTAAATTTACCATTAAGAAATGTGGATAAAATTTGGGCTTTAGCCAATAAAATCTTACTTTGTACAGTTTACCAAGAAAATCAGTTCAAAATACCGTACCACTGGTATTATACCCCTGCCTTTTTGTATACCACCAATTTCAACATTACTGACTGATGCTGGAGATGCCTTTAAGGGGTTGTAAAGGTTTTTTTATTTTCTAAATGGGTTCCTTTAAGCTAGTGCATTGTTGGTTCACTTACCTTTTCCTTCGATTTCCTTTCTAAAAATGTTTTTCTTTGTCTGAATTTCTCACTTTCTGTTCCTCAGTAAGCTTGCCCCCAACATTTGAGCTGTTCTGGCTGTGGCTTAGTCAGCGTGCTCGCCCCCTCCCTTTTTGTGTTCACAGTATCTCCCCGCAGGGATGTAGTCCCAAGGGAGGGGTTGAGCAGGCTGACTAACCCCCAGCCAGAATGGCTCGGATGATGGGGGTAAGCTTACTGAGGAGGAAGTGAGAAATATAGACAAAGAAAAAAAACATTTCGAAGGGAAATCGAAGGAAAAGGTAAGTGAACCAACAATGCACTAGCTTAAAGGAACCTATTTAGAAAATGAAAAAACCTTTACAACCCCTTAAAGGCATCTCCAGCATCAGTCAGTAATGTTGAAATTGGGGGTATACAAAAAGGCAGGGGTATAATACCAGTGGTACGGTATTTTGAACTGATTTTCTTGGTAAACTATACAAAGTAAGATTTTATTGGCTAAAGCCCAAATTTTATCCACATTTCTTAATGGTAAATTTACTGTTTAGGCTATGTTCCAATTTGAACATGTAATTGCGATTTGTGGATAGGTGGGTGTGCTGACTTTCTAGATAAATGTTACTGTGCTCACCGCCCATCAGGTTGTCTAGCTGCTTTAGTAAAAATTATCTTAGAAATTTGAGAACTAATTCCCTGAGTTCCAGCATATATGGGGACTCTTCTGCTGCCACCCCTTTTTATATCTCAAAATGTTTTTTTTCTTTGTCTATATTTCTCACTTCCTCCTCAGTAAGCTTACCCCCATCATCCGAGCCATTCTGGCTGGGGGTTAGTCAGCCTGCTCCACCCCTCCCTTGGGACTACATCCCTGCGGGGAGATACTGTGAACACAAAAAGGGAGGGGGCGAGCACGCTGACTAAGCCACAGCCAGAACAGCTCGAATGATGGGGGCAAGCTTACTGAGGAGGAACAGGAAGTGAGAAATTCAGACAAAGAAAAAAAGATTTAGAAAGGAAAATCGAAGGAAAAAGGTAAGTGAACCAACAATGCACTAGCTTAAAGGAACCCATTTAGAAAATAAAAAAACAAACCTTTACAACCCATTTAAGCACATTCAGGTAAACAGTTGAGTCTACTCCCTGTCTCTTGACCTCCCCACTTAATTACTGAGGCTCACACTTTCTATAATTCACAAGGACTCCAGAAGGTTGATTCTACACATAAAAGGGCTACAGAAAGATGCAAAACTGCCTCTCACTGAAAGAGGTGTTGTGGACCAAACAGGTCCCACATTTTGTATTAACAACCTCTATACTTGTATCCGAGAACTTCATTTAACAGGGCACAGTGGTGCCAATTTATGGGCACATTGGTGACAAATAATGGCCACAGGGGTAACAATTGATGGCACAGTGGCTGCACTTGGCATGGCACAGTGGTGACAATTGAAGGGCACAGTGGTGACAATTGATGGCACAGTGGCTGTGTTTGTTACCACTGTGCCATGCCATCAATTGATGGGCACAGTGGCGATAAATGATTGCACAGTGGCTGCGTTTGATGGCATGGCACAGTGGCTGCATTTGATGGCATGGCACAGTGGCGACAATTGATGACATGGCACAGTAGTGACAATTGATGGGCACAGTGGCTGCCTTTGATGGACACAGTAAGGCTGCAATTGTTTTTTTTCTTCATTTGTTTGCGCCCCCACCCAAAAAGGCTATCCCAGTTGTATATCCTATGGAGAGTACAATACACCCCACTCAAGTTACACTCTATGGGCTTATGCCCAGACTCAGCCTGTGCTCTGTGTGTTAGAGAAATAGGAGACTTTATACATCTGCTTTAGTGATGCCCGAAGCTTCATCGATATTTGGAAACGATTGTTACTACAATTATTGCCACATTTCAGATTAATATTCCTACAGACCGTAAACAATGTATCCTGGGTATGCTTGAGGAAGTGATACAGGATGCGTACATTAGAGAGGCAATCTCCAGGGACTTATTTCAGACACATAGGCTTAGACCATGGGGTGGAAGGGGGATGCCCCTCGTTTTTACAGTTTGTCATTCCAACGATGATGTAAGCTAGGCATAAAACCTGCGTGTGAGTTATACTCTGTGAATTTGAGTTTAAGATTCGTTGTGTCTATGTTTTTATAAATAGACTCTCTGGAACTTTACTGTTTGATTTATGCTTCTATGATATCTCAATACAAATCTTTGGCGATTTTATTATATATAGAAGAACGAATACAGCAGATCCTCCTCCGGATACATACCTGTAGACCATATGGAAGGTCTATAGAGGAGCATGCACAGCCCATAAGTAAAGTAAAACAGTTGAGATCTAAAACAATTTTTCTTTGTTCATAATAGACCCATACCTTAAGGGCCTGCATTTTTATTAACAATAGCTTGCCAAGCATTTAAAGAAATCTTTCCATGACCAAATCAGACAAGAAGAAGAAGAAGAAAAAAAAAAAAAAAAAAAGCAGACAAGTTTGGGCAGTGAGCTTTCATCTGCTGTCAGCGTTCACATCGGAATGTTTGAAAGGAACTTATGCTGTTGGTCTAGACTGGTGGATGCCAAGAAAGAGGTCAAATTATTCCACAAAATTACACAGTTAAAAAAAAGCGATTGCCCAAAGTAAATTAAAACCATGATTTGTGTGCAAGTTCACACAACAGAGAGTGCTGGTGTAACCGCTGCACATACAGTCTTTTTTATGAGTTAACATCTGCAGCCAAACACATGCTATTAAAGATAGGTCATCATATAAACATGAATGACGCAAGCCCATACTACGCAGCGGAGTAATTGGAGGATGAGAGTGAGAGACTAAAAAACAGATGTGTCTGCTTATTAATTTACTAGTTGCAAAAAGTGAAAAACTCATAACATTTAACCAATTTCATTTAAAATAAACGAGACTTAATGAAGATAGATGGTCATAAAGGGGATAGCGGGGACATGGCAAGAGGTTACAGAAGGCCGTTGCCAGGTCAAATGCAATTCTCCTATTCTTCTAAAAATGGAAAAAAAAATTAGACAAAACAAAAAAAATTAAAAGCAGCTACCCAGAATATTATACCATCTATTTTAAGTTGAACTCTAGGTAAGCATCTGAAAGCAAACAAAACACATACAGTAAAATGGTACCCGTTTTATCCGAAGGATTTGATATTTGGATTTAAAAATCTCTGCAATCTCTGCAAGATTGTATTGCTAGGTTGGTGACCTGATTTCTGACTTTTCTTTACTGTAGTTAATGCCTCGAACACACAATAAACATTTAGGGCAAAGGCTCACCCTTTTTTTTGTTTTCGTGCTAGTCTCTTATAGAAAAACTATAAGTTACGTAAATTCTCGTACCACAAAATACAACTTCGAAATTGGTTTGCTCAAAAGTTATAGCGGCCACAGAATAGGGGATAGATTTGTCATTTTTATTATAATTCTTTTTTTTTACTAGTAGTGACTGCAACATTATGACGGACACATCGGACACTTTTGCCACAATTTTTTTTTACCCCTGTCATTTATACAGTGATCACTGTGTAAATGACACTGGCAGGGAAGGGGTTAAACACTAGGGGGCAATCAAGAGGTCAAGTTTGTCCTAGGGAGTGATTCTAACTGTGGGGGAGGGCTACCACTGACATGATAAGAGACTACTGAATGAATGAATGAATGAATGAATGAAAACTTATATAGCGCGGCACATGCGAACTGAATCGCCTCTGGGCGCTTGTTGTTCCTGTCTCCTTTGATATCAAAAGAGAAAAGTCTTGACCTTTTTCCTAAATGCTAGGTGGTTCTCCTCCAACCGAATGCTGGTTGGTAAAGCGTTCCATAGTCTGGGACCCTGGATCGCAAATCTTCTTTCTCCTTTGGACTTGAAGTTGGCTTTCGGAACCTGGAGCAGGTTCAGATTCGTGGATCGCAAAACGCGATTTGGATTATGCGCTTTTATTAATTCGCATAAGTAAAGGGGGGCATTCTCATGGACACATCTATGCGTAAGACAGAGAGCTTTAAAAGCGATTCTGTCTTTAACTGGCAGCCAATGAAGGGCTCTCAGTGAAGGTGAGATAGATTCCCAGGGTTTTTTCCCAGTCACAAGTCTGGCGGCCGTATTCTGAACGACTTGCAGACGAGCGATTTGGTATTTGGGGAGACCGAGGTAAAGGGCATTTGCATAATCCAACCTGGAGTTTACAACTGCTCCCACCACGACCGGAGTACAATATTAAACTCCACGATCTCCGCTGGTAACCAGGGTAAATCCACAGTCAGCGTTGAAAAGTAAGGCAATGTCCCAAATCCCCCCCAGTAACCGGACGAAACACAGCTCTGAGAGTCAACTGACTTTTTTGAACAAATCTGTCTGCTCGTGTGTATGCGGCCTTACACTCCCTGAGACAATCGTTTTTTTCCTATGTTGGAATCACCATTGAGGTATTTGTAAATCCCTATCTCAAGCTCAATGCTATGTTTTTTGCTGGGTCTTATGTGGGCATAGTAATTTGTATGCTGGCAGCCGTAAGCCACTAGCATTCAAGTACTTCATTTTGTGTTGCCCAATCGGTGTTCGGCAGTTTTAAACCGAACTCCCACAACACATAACCCCAGACCACAGCTATCAACCGACTTTTCCCTCGTGCAGCAATGCCTGATGGGAGAATTATCCAAAATGTTAAGTTCCCCATGTGGTCCTCCCTGTATTACCCCTGCTAAATCTATTTGGCTGTTTGGAAACCCCTTGCATGGGGAATTATATAAATATGGAAGCCTGTGAATAAAAAGTCAGTTGACTCTCAGAGCTGTGTTTCGTCCGGTTACTGGGGGGGATTTGGGACATTGCCTTACTTTTCAACGCTGACTGTGGATTTACCCTGGTTACCAGCGGAGATCGTGGAGTTTAATATTGTACTCCGCTACACAAGGCATTTCCCATTTCTGCCTAGTGACATGACAGGGATATACTGCTCCCTGTCATCTGGAGCAGTAGTCTCTATCATGTCAGTGCTAGCCCTCCCCCACAGTTAGAATCACTCCCTAGGACAAACTTGACCTCTTGATTGCCGCCTAGTGTTTAACCCCTTCCCTGCCAGTGTCATTTACACAGTGATCACTGTATAAATGACAGGGGTCAAAAAAAATTGTGGCAAAAGTGTCCGATGTGTCCGTCATATAGTTGCAGTCACTACTAGTAAAAAAAAGAATTATAATAAAAATGACAAATCTATCCCCTATTCTGTGGCCGCTATAACTTTTGAGCAAACCAATCAATATACGCTTATTGCAATTTTTTTACCAAAAATATGTAGAAGAATACATATCGGCCTAAACTGTGGAAATTTTTTAATTTTTTTTTTATATTTTTGGGGGATATTTATTATAGGAAAAAGTCAAAAATATAGCTTTTTATTTCAAAATTGTTGCTATTTTTTTTGTTTATAGTGGAAAAAATAAAAACCAAAGAGGTGATCAAATACCACCAAAAAAAAACTATTCGTGGGGAAAAAAAGAGATTTTTAATACAGCTTACCTGTAAAATCTTTTTCTTGGAGTACATCACGGGACACAGAGCAGCATATTCATTACTATATGGGTTATATGGAGTACCTTCAGGTGATGGACACTGGCAATCTCAAACAGGAAGTCCCCTCCCTATATAACCCCCTCCCATAGAGGAAGTACCTCAGTTTTGTAGCAAGCAGTATGCCTCCCAAAAACGTTCCCCAAAAGAGGGGTGGGAGCTCTGTGTCCCGTGATGTACTACAAGAAAAAGATTTCACAGGTAAGCTGTATTAAAAATCTTTCTTTCTCGTACATCACGGGACACAGAGCAGCATATTCATTACTATACGGGATGTCCGAAAGCAGTGCTTTAATGAGGGGAGGGAGACATCTTCCAAAAAATGATTTAATTTAGAGGTATACTCAAATAATAATAAATCCAATTTAGTCAAGAAACGTAAATCTGAAATCTAAATCAAGGGAGCCCCCTCAGATCCTGAGGAGCTTGAATCGCGGCCTGCAGTACTGCCTGCCCAAAGGCTGTATCCGCATTCCTTCTTACGTCCAATTGATAAAAATGTTGTAAACGTGTGGACTGACGACCACGTTGCTGCCTTGCATATTTGAGCCATAGAGATCTGATGATGTGCTGCCCAGGAGGTGCCCATGGCCCTGGTAGAATGGGCCTTTATCAACAAAGGAGGAGGCAACCTCTTCAAACCGCAGGCCTGAATGATTAATTGTTTAATCCATCTTGCGATGGTGGATCTAGCAGCTGCCTGACCCCTCTTGGGCCCCTCCGGTAAAACGAACAACACATCTGTTTTCCGAACCTTCTCTGTAGCTTTAAGATAGGCCTTTATGGCCCTGACAATATCCAACGTATGCAGCAACCCCACCTTTCTAGAGGTGGGTTTTTGAAAAGAAGGATGGAAGTACCACATCCTGGTTCAGATGGAAAACTGGATATAACCTTTGGTAGAAAGGAAGGATGAGGACGGAGAACCGCCCTATCCTTATGTAAAATGAGATATGGTTCCTTACAAGATAAGGCTGCCAATTCCGATACTCTCCTGGCCGAAACTATGGCGATCAGAAATACCGACTTTCTAGTCAGTAAAACCAAAGGTACCTCAGCCAACAGCTCAAAGGGTTGTTTCTGTAGAGTTGACAGAACAAGATTTAAGTCCCATGGACAAAGTGGTGATTTGACCGGAGGATTAACACGCAAGACTCCCTGTATGAAGGTCTTAACCAGCGAGTGGGCGGCCAGCGGCCTCAGAAACCACACTGATAAGGCTGAAATCTGTCCCTAGATCGTGCTTAATGCCAGGCCTTTATCCACTCCTAGCTGGAGAAAACGTAATACTCTATCAATGGTATACTTGCGGGAAAACCATCTCTTAGACTCACACCAGCCTACGTAGGCCCTCCAAACCCTGCAACAAATTACCCTGGAGGCCGGCTTTCTAGCCTTAATGAGGGTAGGGATTACCTGCCTAGACAGACCTCTACCCCTGAGAATCAGGGATTCAGCCGCCAGGCCGTCAAATTTAGACGCCGTAATGCAGGGTGGAGGATCGGGCCTTGTGAGAGTAGGTCTGGCCGTAGAGGAAGAGTCCAAGGGTCTCCCACTGCCAATTTCAGGACTAGTGAGTACCATGCCCTCCGGTACCAAGCTGGGGCTACCAGGATAACCGGCCTGTGCTATGATCCTGCGCAACAGGCGGGGTAGTAACTGCAGCGGGGGAAATGCATATAGAAGTTATGATTGATGCCGAGGACAAACCAATGCATCGGATCCGCAGGCCATAGGGTCCCTCGTTCGAGACATGAACCTGTCTAGCTTCTTGTTGAATCCTGATGCCATGACGTCCACCTCTGGCACTCCCCACTTCTGGCAGATTGTCTGAAAGACCTGTGGCTGCAGAGACCACTCCCCGGCGACAGGGTTTGGCGACTTAGGAAGTCCGCCTGCAGATTGTCCACCCCGGGAATGAATATCGCCGATATGCAGGGTACATAAACCTCTGCCCACCGACAAACCAAGCTCATCTCTGAGTGGCTTGACTCTTGGTTCCCCCTTGGTGGTTCACATATATGCCACCGCTATGGCATTGTCTGAATGAATTCTCACCGAGGACCCCTGTAATCTGGATGTCTATGCCAGGAGGGCTAGCCGAGCCGCTCTGATCTCCCAGACATTGATGGGCCGCCGCCTCTCCGCCTCTGCCCAAGTTCCTTGGCGAGTGAACCCGTTCAAGACCGCTCTCCAGCCTACCAGGCTGGCGTCTGTGGTAACTACCTTCCAGACCACTGGGCAGAAAGACTTCCCTTCAGAAGGTTCTGAGGGTTTAACCACCAGCATAGACTCTGCCGGACCTTTGATGACGGCGTCAAAGGAAACTCCAAGGCCTGTGCTCCCTTGCTCCAAGCTGCTAGAATTGCTGTCTGTAGGATGCGAGTGTGGAAGCGTACGGTATCGCCTCGAACATGGCCATTAGTTTGCCTAGTAATCGCATACATAGGCGACTAGTTGGTTCTCTTTTGCTTAGAACCAACTGAATCAATTCCTTGATAGACTCGACCTTTACCAGGGGCAGGAACACCTTTTGCTGTTCTGTGTCTAATCTCATGCCGAGATATTCCAACTGTTTTGTAGGTTGAAATGCTGATTTTTCCCGGTTTAGGACCCAGCCGAACCTCTCGAGGTACTGAACCATGATTAAGAGGTCGTCCAGGTATGCTAGGACCGAGACCCCTTGGATCCTTAGATTGACTAGAATTGGAGCTAGGACCTTCGTGAATACCCGGGGGGCCGTAGCCAGCCCGAAGGGGAGCGCCACGAATTGGAAGTGACGCTGCATCACTGCGAAGCGTAAAAAATCTTTGATGTGGCTGAAAGATTGGTACATGAAGGTAAACATCCTTTATGTCTATAGAAGCCAGAAAGTCGTCCTTCTGGAGTGTGGCGGCTGCTAACCGAACGGATTCCATCCGGAAAGAGCGAACCTTTAGGTAAGCATTTAAACCTTTTAGGTCCAAAAATTGGTCTGACATCGCCGATGGGCTTTGGTATGACAGACAGATTGGAATAGAAACCTAGCCCCTGTTCTTGGGCTGGTACCCCTACCATTATGCCCTGGTAAAGCAGATGATCCAATGCCGCCCGCATTGAGGCCTTCCTTGTGGAGGAAACTTTAGAAAATTCTAATCTGTAGCCTGTGGCCACAGATGACCGGACCCCCCGTCGGGGATCGATACCATGGCCTCTTGCCCCCAGAGGCCTGTCCTTGCGATCTATTGTTAAAAGTTTGATCGCGCAGGAGGCCACCGATCCTGCCTGGAATTTGAGGGCCCCGGAACAGGGGGGAGCTGCCTCTTAAACGCAGGACCCCGGAACTTCCTTTTGACTGGTAAAAGGGTACTTTTGCCACTTGAAATAGTCTGAATGTATTTATCCAGATCTTTCCATGGAAGGGAAAACCTGCCAGTAGTCTTTTGCATGGGGCTCGGCCGCCCAGTTCTTCAACCATAAGAGCCTTCTCCTATGCACTAAAAATAGTGACAAACGAGACGCCTGCTGGATGGAGTCTTTTATAGCCTCTACCGCAAAGCACAGAGCTCTGGGAATATCCGATAACTCCTCTGCCTGTCGGGCAGGGATGTCTTTAAGCATCTATTTTGTCTGGTCCTTTAACGCCTGACAAACTCCAATTGCAGCCACTGCTGGCTGTACCACTGCTCCTGCCGTAGCAAAGGATGCCTATAAAAGTGTCTCTAAACGTTTATCGACCGGGACCTTAAACATTTGTATGTTTTCCACCGGGCCAGTTAATGATTTATCCACACATGAGATGGCTGCGTCCACAGTTGGGAGCGCCCATTTCTTAGAAAAATTTCTCTTCCATAGGGTAAATAATAGAAAAACCTTCCAGGCGGTCTCCCATCCAGGTACTAACCAGGCCCGACCCTGCTTAGCCTCCGAGATCCGACTAGATCGGGCGCTTTCAGGGTGATGTGGCCGTAGGCTTTAGGCGGCAGAAAAAATTCTGTCCGGTCGTACCCAATCCTGGAAAAACCAATTCCTCTAACAGAGGATGGACCGGAAAAGCTGCGTTGCTTAAAGGCGCTTTAAAAGAACCCAAAGAGGATACCGCAGGAACCTGAGGCTCTGGAAATGGCCAATTAAATGCCGAGCGGACCGTGTCTGTCAAAGACTGGACCCACAGACTCTCCGTTTGGGAGGCTGAAAACGGTTCCTCAGCGGTAGATCCTTCCTCTAGGTTCTGGTCCAACCGATCCTCCTGAAATTCTAATTCCTCCGGAGAGAGAATCTCAGCATCCGAGGATATACCTTTTGGCGATGGGGATCTAGTCCGCTTCTTGCCAGAAATAGAGCCAGCGATCATAGCTGCTAACCTTTTTCTCTAGCCCCCCTAGGGTGACGGCTAGCATCTCCTCTGTGAAAACACAGGGTTGGGCCGATCTGGGCCAGCCTCAGCACCAGACCCCCTCAACGGCTTATCCAAGGCGACCCCTATAGGAATAACCTGTGGGGAAAGTATTGGCATATCATCAGAACCAGAGGAACCCCTTTGTCTTTGCCTTCTCTTTCTTTTTTTTTTTTTGTGTTTGATCCTGAATCCTTGGAAGCCATAATACAAAACCGAGGGACTCCGCCTACAACAACAGACTGTTATAGCCAGGGGACAATAGGATCACTAATGCCCAAAAACCGGTGGGGCTCAGTATGTTTTCCTTTATATTATTGTTTTTCACAACATACAGCCCCACCCTCAACATGTTTGCCAGCATTCAACCTGTTGCCAAGGGGATTTTTGGCTTAACAAAAAGCATTGGAGCTGACTCCAGCATGTACTACCCCTTTCTCGCCACCGGGAGTCACTGTGCTGCCAGCTCTGCGTCCTCTCTCTTTCAGCTCAGCTTTGAACTGAGCTAAGATCGCGCCTGCTGTGTATAACAGCAATTGAAGGCACGCCCACTCTACACTGCAGTCACGCTCCCTGCCCCCCCCCCTTCAAGAAGGGCGCGAAAATCTTTCTATATGCATGCGTGCGTGCGCGCGCGACTGTCGGGGGAGGAGAGCCCAGGAGGAGACGCACTCTGGAGCCCAGGAATGCAGGCTGGAGGACGCATCAGGCGGCAGATTTGAATCCCGGCTAGGTAAGGCTTAAACAGGCCCCTAAGGAGTCCCTTTAGCCTAGAGACGGATTTCTTTTTTTTTTGTTTTGTTTTTTTTTAAAAAGACCTTCAACCAGCGAGCAGCAGGTAGCTGGCAAACATACATAGATAGGTAGGGGGATCGAGTGATGGGGGGGAACATTTCAGGCCATCCTGTCCATCAGACATAGTGACCATGGTGCCCATGCAGAGCATACTTAGGCTACCCCCCTTAAGATCTCCCCTGGAGAGCCTGCTGTCGAACCAAGTCCCGCAGGCTCCCCTCTTACCTGCTCCATGCCGCAGGACGTTTGCATAGCAAAACGGTCCAATCTTCTCCCATCTCCGTGGGTAGCATAGTAGACCTTCAGGCACTGGGGTCCTGGAAGGAACCGACTGTCCTGGACCTATACAGCACCCTGGCAAACAGGATCTTTTGGTTTAGAAAAAACTCCAAGTCCTGGGCCCAGGGTCCAGCCCTCTAGAGAGGAGCATTATAGGCAAAACCCCACGGTTTGGGGCCCGGGTACTGTCCACTTTGGCACTGAGGCTCCTTGGACAGATCCGGTTAGCCCGCCTTAATCCCAAGGATGTGGAGGCAAAGCTATTCCGTGACCAACACCTAAGACACTGGCGAAAAAACTGAGGTACTTCCTCTATGGGAGGGGGTTATATAGGGAGGGGACTTCCTGTTTGAGATTGCCAGTGTCCATCACCTGAAGGTACTCCATATAACCCGTATAGTAATGAATATGCTGCTCTGTGTCCCGTGATGTACGAGAAAGAAAAGGACGTAATTTTTTTTGGGTGTAAAGTCGCACGACCGCACAATTGTCAGTTAACCACTTGCCCACCAAGCCTGTTTTTCAAATTCGGTGTTTACGAGACTAAAACTGTTTTTTTTGCTAGAAAATTACTTAAAACCCCCAAACATTATATATATTTTTTTCTAACAACCTAGAGAATAAAATGGCAGTTATTGCAATATTTTTTGTCACAACGTATTTGCGCAGCGGTCTTACAAGCGCACTTTTTTTGGAAAAAAAATCACTTTTAAAAAAAAAACACTTTTAAAAAAAAATAAGACATCAATAAATTTGGCAGAATTTTTTTTATATTGTGAAAGATAATGTTACGCTGAGTAAAATGATACCCAACATGTCAGGCTTCAAAATTTCGCCCCCTCGTGGAATGGCGACAAACTTTAACCTTAAAAAATCTTGATAGGCGATGTTTAAAAAATTCTACAGGTTTTGAGCTACAAAGGAGGTCTAGGGCTAGAATTATTGCTCTCGATCCAACGATCGCGGCAATACCTCACTTATGTGGTTTGAACACCGTTTTCATATGCAGCGCTACTCGCGTATGCGTTCGCTTCTGTGCGTGAGCTCGTCGGGATGGGGCGTTTTACTTTTTTTTTTTTCGCTGAAGAGCCGAATGGACCCGATCGCCTCCGCAGCTACCGACGGCAACGGTAAGCGGCGGAGGGCACGGGAGTGCGGCGGGAGGGGGGGGCCCTCTCCCGCCACCGATAACGGCAATCTCGCGGCAAATCCGCCGCGGAGACCGCCATTATCATTAACAGAACCGCCCACAGAAGAGATGGATATCTCGGTTGTGGCAGCAGCTGCTGCCGTTACCGAGATATCCATCTTTAAAAAACATGACGTCTTTTTACAATGAGGCCAAGGGCAAGTGGTTAAAGGGACGCAGTGCCGAATCGCAAAAAGGGCTCTGGTCAGGAAGGGGGTAAATTCTTCCGGGGGTGAAGTGGTTAATGATTTATGGTAGGGGTGTTCATACTGCGGCCCCAAGACGGCTATGAAAAGTTACTTAAAAATTTTGATATTTTTGGGGAATATTTTGTAAGAATGTGTTTACTAAAACAGATGGCTAGAGAAAAATGCGACAGTGTCTCTTTACTAAAACTTTTATACATTTTATTCTTCCAAATAAAAATATCCCACAATCATGCCTTATTCATGTGATCAGTTTTCGGCAGCAACTATATTTGTGAGCAACCATATTTAAGAATAAACACATGGGTATGTACCCACTTCAAGTTGCCATCATCCCAAATGGTTGGGTGCCATACCAAAAGGTCAGTTTATGAGACTACGCCGTAACTGTAATGACATAGTGGACTATGAACAACAATCAGAGGTACTAACCAAGAAATTTGTAGAAAAAGGCTACAGTCCAAATAAAATAGACAAGGCCCGAAAAGAAGTGTTGGGTATGGACAGACCATCTCTATTGGAAAATAGGATTAAATTACCAAGAAAAGAAGATGTGCCTTTCTTGTCTGGGTATCACAGACAGTACAAAAACATAGAGAAAATATTTAAAGAATATTGGCCAATCCTACTAAAAGATACTGACCTGGCTAAAATCCTATCCCCACACCCTACCTTCATATATAGAAGAGCTCCGGGTGTAAGAAATATGGTGGCAGTAAATGTCCCAGACCCCCCGGCAAAACCTCTCACCTTCCTTGATGGGTCCAGTTTCCACTATTGCACCCGATGCAGGTCATGCAACAAAACAAATAGCAAGGAAAAAAGGTTACTAAATTTAAATCAAGTGTAACCCAACAAGAATTTACCATCAAACCATTGATTACATGCCATTCTAGATACGTCACATATGTATTGTCATGTCCTTGCAAATTTCAATATGTAGGCCGCACTACTAGAGAATTAAAAATTTGAATCAATGAACATGTGGCCAACATCATAAAGGGGTTCCCTGACCATAGTGTGTCAAAACACTTTGACCTTTGTCATAACAGAGACCCAGTCTATTAACATTTTTTGGAATAGACAGAATTACGAATCACTGGCGTGGAACAGACCTAACAAAGGCAGTATCACAAAACGAAACCCAGTGGATTCATCGCCTCAGAAATATGAGGCCCCAGGGCCTCAATATTGAATTGGACCTCAACTGCTTTTTAACGGACATCTAAGGAGTATGTAGAGCTGCACAATGTAAAATATCTTTGAACAAATTTTTAGGTCCCTACTGATATTTTATCTATTTTTATTTATTTTTATTTTGTAATTCCATTATTTGGTATTGCAACTATTTAAATTTGCCCATATATATACTTACTGTATTTATATATACATATATATGGTTCCAATATGTAATATTAAATATATTTTATATGTTATAATATTTTAATTTTATAATGCCATTAAATCTTTAAATAGATGGGAACATAGGATACAATCGCAAACATATCCATTGTATTATAATATTTTTGCATCTAGTAACCTGTAATTTCACACAGGCAAAAAGATTGTAATTGGTCTATGTATAGAATTGCTGTTGAACCCCGCGGTTGTATACATGGTTGCTATAGGACCGGGACAGAGGCTGTTGCCCAATTGATTTGCCCCTCCCATTGGCTGATTGACAGACCTCTAAAAGTAGCCCATAGCGTGCACCAGGTACGCTTCCTGATGACGACATTAACGAAACGTACGTCGAGGCGGTACCTGGGCACGCACTACTAGCAACTTCCGGTTTCCTGGTTTTCAAGCCTGACGGCGGTGGAACGCACGCCGGCTTCACCAGCGCATCACAACTTCTCTCTCCAATCCCTATATACCTACAGCCTCAGTGCCGGGAACACGGGCACCATCGAAAGTAAGAGGCCATTTGGCATTATATTTTTTAGCAATTATTTTAATAAAAGGTTTTACACCATGGGAGCTGTTTCTCTCTTTATATGAGACCTATCCACAGCCTGGTTTTCAATCGTGGTTTCCACGGACAAGAGCTGATTTCTGAGCCTATTTGACCTTATTTAAACAATAGGTCAACACCTTCGGGTAAGGAGCCATCCATTCACACTTGCGGTGTTTATTTGGTGAAGGTGATATACGTTTAGAAGACCACACGGAGCACCCATTGGAATACTATTGTTTGCAGCACAACATTGCACTAAACAAACACGGACTTTTGGATAGACACACATTGTCTATTGTCACTATATTTTTTCTGCACTTATTGGTTTGTTGTTATATGGTTAACACGACATTCACATATTTATATTATATTATTTTCACTAATGTTGTATAATACCTGTTATACCTATCAATAATTAGCGCCCCTACTCTCCAATTGTTTCACATGTCTAATCCAGTATTCTGCATTAGTTAGGGAGCAGCTTGTATTATTATTTTTGCACTTTCCCCCCCCCCCCTCACATTTTAGTTTGGCGCGAGATTTTCCCAAGTTTTCCATTCAGCAGACCACTCTGTGGCCTTATTTCACGCAGCCATGGATATATTTAACTTTATGGATAGTCGCCAAACCAATATAGAGCACATATTCCAGCAACAACCTAGTCAGAATCCAGATATTGAAAAAAGCTTCAAACAGCTTCAATTCAATATGGAAAAACAAATTCGGACTTGGTGGGATATAGCATCATTTGAGATGTATATCCTAAAAAATCAAACACCAAGGAGACTCAGATGGGACGTTTACCCCAATGATGGTTTAGAAGATCTCACACTAGCGGATGAATGGTTCCAATTTTTCAATGCATGTGAACAGAAACTGATGCAATTGATGATTAGAAGACGCAAGGCAAAAAATGCCATCACACAAGCCCATATAGTAGACCTTAAAACATCTATGGCACCATTTATGGAAACCAAAGAATATTTGGAAAAAGCCCAAACCTTACAAATCCATCTAACCAAATATGACACCACTATCAAAAATAAAAAACTTAAAAAATACCATAGGGATACCAAAGATTACCAAGAATCCAAAGTATACAAGTGGCAGATCAAAACTGACACAACTGGTTCTAAAGAATCTACTATGGAGAGAGACTCAGAAGTACACAACCTGGTCACTCTAGCAACCCAAAAGATCAAAGCAAAATCCTCTACCCCCAAAAAATTTAAAAAACCAACCATACCTCAAGGACCCCCCACCAGGGCGGCAGGGGGCCTCCACCACCACCACCTCCGCCTTATGGCGGCTACAATATGGGGCCCCCCCACAACCAATACCCCATTCCCTATTCAGCACCTACATACAACAGATATGCCCCATTGGATAATCGTCCAATGGATTACAATTACACCTACTACCAACAGGGTCCACCCCCATTTGCCTCCAGACCCCCTAGAGGGAAATCTAGGGGCAACCATAGAGGTAAGCATAACACCCAAAACTCTGGACAACAACAGGGGGGGGAATGGAGGGGCTGGAACGAGCCCTACAAGATCCCCAATATTGCCCCACAGTCTCAACAAGAACACACAGGCCCAGAGGTAAAAGAGGGGGAACCAGAAAGAAAAAGACCAAGGGACAATTAGGTGAAGGAATATTCAATCTGGCAGGCGTAGACCTATCTAGAGCAGAACTAACAGTATTGTCACATGGATTGAAATTTGCCCCAAATAAAAATCTTAACAAATTCGAAACTTTCATAGATGTGGAAAAATTCGTGAGGAAACTGAATATTAAAAAACACTTTGCCCAACAACCCAATTATGCACCTCCAATTAATACCACTATATTTCAACATAGCGGGCTGAAGAATAGCTCAGTCTTTAACCCGAAAAAAAAGGGGACCCACCACCATGTGGAGGTCTTCAAACACATGGTCCAAGGCAAAATCCAAGATTTGGATATTAAACCCTCTTGGAAGAATTCCAATCTAAACCTGTAACAGAAGGGATCAAGTCCTTGGAACAAAATAAAAATATAGTAGTAAGACCTGCTGATAAAGGGGGAGGTGTGGTTATACTCAACAAAGTAGATTATTATGGAGAAATTCAACGTCTACTGAGTGCCACCGACACCTATTTCCTCCTTCCGGGTGACCCATTGAGCAAACTTAAAGTGGAACTCTCCCTTTGGATCAAAGATGGTCTAACTCAAGCTATCCTCACTGAGAAGGAAGCATTATACTTGGTTCCTAAAGTACCTCGTACCCCGGTACTGTACATAGTTCCCAAAATTCACAAAAACAAAACTCACCCTCCAGGGAGACCTATTGTTAGTGGAATAGGTTCACTCTACTCTAGGGTAGAGAGTATCTAGACATCTATCTCCAACCTCTAGTTACCCAAGCTAAATCTTACTTGAGAGATAGTAGAGACCTTATAAAGTCCCTAGCAACACTTACAGTGTCTGAAAACATTTGGTTGGTTACAGTGGACGTGGAGTCGCTCTACACCAACATCCGCCAACCAGATGCAATTTCAGCGGTACAAGACTCATTAACATTTAAATCTACCATAACCCCCAGCCCAAATAAAGTTCTTGGTCAAAGGACTACAACTAGCTATGGGAACAATTATTTTTGGGCTCAGGGCAACTTCTATAAACAAATACGAGGAGTTGCAATGGGGGCTCGGTATGCACCCAGTGTGGCAAATTTGGTACTTAATAGATGGGAGGAGGAAACCATCTATAAAGATAATAATTCATCTTTGGTCTACTACCGTAGATACATAGATGACATTATACTTTTGTGGGAGGGGTCCCAATTCTCCTTGGATCAATTTATAACCAAAATGAATACCAATGAATATGGCCTCAGCTTTACTGCTGAATCTAGTAAAACTTCCATCCATTACTTGGACCTCACATTAACCAAAAAACATAATCAAATCCACACAAAGACTTATTTTAAGCCTACTGACCGTAATGGGTATGTACCCACTTCAAGTTGCCATCATCCCAAATGGTTGGGTGCCATACCAAAAGGTCAGTTTATGAGACTACGCCGTAACTGTAATGACATAGTGGACTATGAACAACAATCAGAGGTACTAACCAAGAAATTTGTAGAAAAAGGCTACAGTCCAAATAAAATAGACAAGGCCCGAAAAGAAGTGTTGGGTATGGACAGACTATCTCTATTGGAAAATAGGATTAAATTACCAAGAAAAGAAGATGTGCCTTTCTTGTCTGGGTATCACAGACAGTACAAAAACATAGAGAAAATATTCAAAGAATATTGGCCAATCCTACTAAAAGATACTGACCTGGCTAAAATCCTATCCCCACACCCTACCTTCATATATAGAAGAGCTCCGGGTGTAAGAAATATGGTGGCAGTAAATGTCCCAGACCCCCCGGCAAAACCTCTCACCTTCCTTGATGGGTCCAGTTTCCACTTTCACACTTGCCCCGATGCAGGTCATGCAACAAAACAAATAGGCAAGGAAAAAAGGTTACTAAATTTAAATCAAGTGTAACCCAACAAGAAATTACCATCAAACCATTGATTACATGCCATTCTAGATACGTCACATATGTATTGTCATGTCCTTGCAAATTTCAATATGTAGGCCGCACTACTAGAGAATTAAAAATTCGAATCAATGAACATGTGGCCAACATCATAAAGGGGTTCCCTGACCATAGTGTGTCAAAACACTTTGACCTTTGTCATAACAGAGACCCCAGTCTATTAACATTTTTTGGAATAGACAGAATTACGAATCACTGGCGTGGAACAGACCTAACAAAGGCAGTATCACAAAACGAAACCCAGTGGATTCATCGTCTCAGAACTATGAGGCCCCAGGGCCTCAATATAGAATTGGACCTCAACTGCTTTTTAACGGACATCTAAGGAGTATGTAGAGCTGCACAATGTAAAATATCTTTGAACAAATTTTAGGTCCCACTACTGATATTTTATCTATTTTTATTTATTTTTATTTTGTAATTCCATTTTTGGTAATGCAACCATTAAATTTGCCCATATATATACATACTGTATTTATATATACATATATATGGTTCCAATATGTAATATAAAATATATTTTATATGTTATAATATTTTAATTTTATAATGCCATTAAATCTTTAAATAGATTGGGAACATAGGAGATACAATCGCAAACATATCCATTGTATTATATATATTTTTGCATCTAGTAACCTGTAATTTCACACAGGCAAAAAGATTGTAATTGGTCTATGTATAGAATTGCTGTTGAACCCCGCGGTTGTATACATGGTTGCTATAGGACCGGGACAGAGGCTGTTGCCCAATTGATTTGCCCCTCCCATTGGCTGATTGACAGACCTCTAAAAGTAGCCCATAGCGTGCACCAGGTACGCTTCCTGATGACGACATTAACGAAACGTACGTCGAGGCGGTACCTGGGCACGCACTACTAGCAACTTCCGGTTTCCTGGTTTTCAAGCCTGACGGCGGTGGAACGCACGCCGGCTTCACCAGCGCATCACAACTTCTCTCTCCAATCCCTATATACCTACAGCCTCAGTGCCGGGAACACGGGCACCATCGAAAGTAAGAGGCCATTTGGCATTATATTTTTTAGCAATTATTTTAATAAAAGGTTTTACACCATGGGAGCTGTTTCTCTCTTTATATGAGACCTATCCACAGCCTGGTTTTCAATCGTGGTTTCCACGGACAAGAGCTGATTTCTGAGCCTATTTGACCTTATTTAAACAATAGGTCAACACCTTCGGGTAAGGAGCCATCCATTCACACTTGCGGTGTTTTATTTGGTGAAGGTGATATACGTTTAGAAGACCACACGGAGCACCCATTGGAATACTATTGTTTGCAGCACAACATTGCACTAAACAAACACGGACTTTTGGATAGACACACATTGTCTATTGTCACTATATTTTTTCTGCACTTATTGGTTTGTTGTTATATGGTTAACACGACATTCACATATTTATATTATATTATTTTCACTAATGTTGTATAATACCTGTTATACCTATCAATAATTAGCGCCCCTACTCTCCAATTGTTTTAAATAACAGAAAACCTTCCAGGTGGTCTCCCATCCAGGCACTAACCAGGCCCGACCCTGCTTAGCCTCCGAGATCAGACGAGATCGGGCGCTTTCCGGGAGATGCGGCCTCAAGGACCTCACGGGTAGTTGAAAAGCAGTGCCCGAACCGGGACCTGAACCCTGGACCCTCAGACCAAAAGTCCGATGCTCTACCAACTGAGCCATCCGGGCCCCTTTTAAAGAGCACTTGGTCAGGGGAAAGAGTGCCTGCAAGCACAAATATTTCCTGGCAGACGTGCATAAAGACTACCGTCTCGTCAGCTTTAGGCGGCAGAAAAAATTCTGTCCGGTCGTCCCAATCCTGGAAAAAAAAACCAATTCCTCTAACAGAGGATGGACCAGAAAAGCTGCGTTGCTTAAAGGCGCTTTTAAAAGAACCCAAAGAGGATACCGCAGGAACCTGAGGCTCTGGAAATGGCAAATTAAATGCCAGCGGACCATGTCTGTCAAAGACTGGACCCACAGACTCTCCGCCTGGGAGGCTGAAAACGATTCTTCAGTGGTAGATCCTCTAGGTTATGTCCCTTTTGGCGATGGGGATCTAGTCCGCTTCTTGCCAGAAAAAGAGCCAGCGATCATAGCTGTTAACCTTTTTTCTCTAGCCCCCCTAGGGTGACGGCTAGCATCTCCTCTGTGATAACACAGGGTTGGGCCGACCTGACCTCTTTTCTCTAGGCCATCTCCTCAGTGATAACCTCAGCACCAGACCCCCTTAATGGCTTATCCAGGGTGACCCCTATAGGAATAACCTGTGGGGAAAGTATTGGCATATCATCAGACCCAGAGGAGGAACCCCCTTTGTCTTTGCCTTTTCTTTTTTTTTTTTTTTGTGTTTTGATCCCTTGGAAGCCATAATACAAAACCGAAGGACTCCGCTTACAACCACAGACTGTTATAGCCAGGAGTACAAAAAAATAAGGTTTAGGGGACAATAGGATCACTAATGCCCCAAAAACGGTGGGGCTCAGTATGTTTTCTTTTATAATATTATTCACCACATACAGCCCCACCCCCAACATGTTTGCCAGCATTCAACCTGTTGCCAAGGGGATTTTGGCTTAACAAAAAGTATTGGAGCTGACTCCAGCATGTAGTACCCCTTCTCGCCACCGGGAGTGTGCTGCCAGCTCTACTTCCTATCTCTCCAGCTCAGCTCTGAACTGAGCTAAGAACGCGCCTGCTGTGTATAACAGCAATTGAAGGCACGCCCACTCTACACTGCAGTCACGCTCCCCCCCCTCCCAAACGGCGCGAAAATTTTCTATATGCATGCGCGCGTGCACGCGCCTGTCGGGGGAGGAGAGCCCAGGAGGGAGACGCACTCTGGAGCCCAGGAATGCAGGTTGGAGGACGCATCAGGCGGCGGCAGATTTTGAATCCCGGCAAGGTAAGGCTAAAACAGGCCCCTAAGGAGTCCCTTTAGCCTAGAGACAGATCTGTTTTTTTTTTTTTTTTTTTTTTAAAAGATCTTCAACCAGCGAGCAGCAGGTAGCTAGCAAACATACATAGATAGGTAGGGGGATCAAGTGATGGGGGGAAACATTTCAGGGCATCCTGTCCATCAGACATAGTGACCATGGTGCCAATGCAGAGCATACTCAGGCTACCCCCCTTAAGATCTCCCCTGGAGAGCCTGCTGTCGAACCAAGTCCCGCAGGCTCCCCTCTTACCTGCTCCATGCCGCAGGATGTTTTGCAAAACGGTCCAATCTTCTCCCATCTCCGTGGGTAGCGTAGTAAACCTTCAGGCCCTGGGGTCCTATGAAGGTACCCACTGTCCTGGACCTATATAGCACCCTGGCAAACAGGAACTTATGGTCTTTACGAACTCCAAGTCCTGGGCCCAGGGTCCAGCCCTCCAAAGAGGAGCATTATAGGCAAAAACCCCACGGTTTGGGGCCCGGGTACTGTCCACTTTGGCACTGAGGCTCCTTGGACAGATCCGGTTAGCCCGCCCTTAATCCCAAGGATGTGGAGCAAAGCTATTCCGTGACCAACACCTAAGACACTGGCGAAAAAACTGAGGGACTCCCTCTAGGGGAGGGGGTTATATAGGGAGGGACTTCCTGTTTGTTTGAGATTGCCAGTGTCCACACCTGAAGGTACTCCATATAACCCATATAGTAATGAATATGCCGCTCTGTGTCCCGTGATGTACGAGAAAGAAAAATCATTTTGTGGGAAATGTATACTGATCCTCAGTAAATGAAGGTTCTGCGTCTGTGGGATGTAAAAAAATAGCCCCAATACGATAAATCGCTTCTTCAGAAGACCTTAGGATGCTAGAGAATACATACATATTAATATGCTAGACATATACAGTGCTATGGAAAAGTATTCATACCCCTTGAAATTTTCCACACTTTGTTAGGTTACAACCCAAAACACAAAGTGGCACATAATTGTGAAGTGCAAGGAAAATGATAAATGGTTTTCAATTTTTTTTTACCAATAAATATCTGAAAAGTGTGACGTGCATTTGTATTCAGCCCCCCTGAGTTAATACTTTGTAGAACCATATTTCGCTGCAATTACAGCTGAAAGTATTTTTGGGTGTGTCTCTACCAGCATTGCACGTCTAGAGTGACATTTTTGCCTTTGAACTCTTTTGCAAAGAAGAATGCTCTGTCAGGCTGAATAGAGAGCATCTGTGAAAAGCAATTTAAGCCTTGCCACAGATTTTCAATTGGATTTAGGTCTGGACTTTGACTGGGCTATTCTAACGCATGATCTAAATGCTTTGATCTAAATCGGGGTCGGCAACCCGTCGATCACGGTCTACCTGTTGACCGTCTGCAGGTGACAGGTGGACCGCGAACAGGTTCCTGTGCCGCCGACCCCCGCCTTCTAAGTGCCAGTCCTCGTCTTTCCTCCCAGGCGGCTAGGCTGGGAGGTCTCTCTCCCTCCCACCTCTTTCGCTCTGCCGTGGCTTCTATGTACCTGTCCCTCTCTCTCTCCCTCCCGCCCCCAGCCTTAGTGAACAGCAGAGACAGAGGGAGGAGCCAGCCGAATAAATTTTTAAGTTAAACCACTGCCGATTGGATGCTAGGACACAGGGTGGTCCTAAGAACCCAATTACCAGCTTGCTAATATGAAAATTTACTCTGCCAGCTCCCATACGCCATAATTGTGCCGTTTCCTGGTCTGCAATGTGGAAAAAGGTAAGACACTGCTATAGGAGGGAAGGGGGAGTGGGGCAGAGGACAAGTACGTGTGTGCGTGTGTTGGGGGGTGATGGCAGGGTCACCCCCATAGCAGTGTCCTCTACCACCCTTCACATTACCCCCCACGCTCCCTGAACCATCCATGCCGCACTCCAGGTCCCTGCATCCCGAGCGCATGCCGCACTCCAGGTCCCTGCATCCCGAGCGCATGCCACACTCCAGGTCCCTGCATCCCGAGCGCATGCCACACTCCATTCATCTTCTCATCAACTCTGACCAACTTTCCGGTGCTTTCTGAAGAAAAGCTTCCGCCACGGCTCATAAATCACCAGGATTGGACGGGTTCCCAATGGAATGGTATAGGCAGTTCCAGCATCTTCTTGCCCTTCTACTACTTAAGACTTAAAATGCAGCATTAAAGGAGGGGGTGCTACCCCCCTCGACGAGGGAAGCTTTGATTGTTCTACTCCTTAAACCCAGAAAGGACCCGTTGAAGTGTGATTCATACCGCCCTATATCCTTCATAAATGTGGATGCCAAAATTCTGGCTAAGGCCCTGGCAAATCGTCTGAACAAAGTGATTGCTCGCTTGGTGGGGAGTGATCAGGGTGGTTTTAGCCCGGGCAGGTCAACCAGAATGAACATACGTAGACTGTTTCATAACTTGTCATATGTACACCACTGCCTCCCGACTCGGGTCGTGGTGTCCCTGGACACTTGCAAGGCCTTTGACAGTGTGGAATGGTCATACCTGTTCCGGGTCTTGCAGATGTATGGTTTTGGCCCCCGTATGGTCGCCTGGATTAGACTCCTCTATACCATGCCGCTTTCTCGTATTCGTATTAACTCACAAATTACGGAGACGTTCCGAATTACTAGGGGAACCAGGCAGGGGTGTCCGCTGTCACCCCTGCTTTTCGCCTTGGCCATGGAACCCCTCGCTATTAGGATACGCATTTCCCCACTTCTTAGGGGATTGCCCATCAATGGTATAGAGGAGCGAATCTCGCTATATGCTGACGATACGCTGGTGTATTTGGCAGATGCCCAGGACTCACTAGCTAATGTGTTGAAAATGGTGTCTGACTTCGGGGACTTCTCGGGAGTGAATTGGGAGAAATCCATTATCTATCCCATAGATCAATCACCTACTCCTCACATTCATTCAGACTCTAAATTGATGGTGGCCACCTCGTTTAGATATCTGGGAGTTGTGGTCCAGTTACCTCTGTCCCTGTACATCGCCAATAATCTGAGCCCTGTGCTACTACAGCTGCAGTCTCAGACTAAACAGTGGAAAGACTTACCTCTAGATCTAATGGGTAGGGCCAATGTCTTAAAAATGATATACCTACTTAAATTACTGTATGTCCTAGCTAATGCCCCATGCAAAATCCCTAAAGCATTGTTTAAGAGCATCGACTCGATCTGTATAACATTCCTGTGGAACGGTAAGGCCCCTAGAGTAGCACTGGAAACACTTAGACTACCCTCTCATTTGGCAGGACTGGCTTTCCCTGACTTCTACCTCTACTACCAAGCTTCCCAACTGGTAAATGTTCATGACTGGTTAAATCCTGACCCCAATAATGCGTGTACTACCACTGAAGGGGCTATGGTCACATCGTTCGAGACCTTACACAACATTGTCTACCGCGGGCGTACCCCCTCCAGGACAAGGACTGACTGTGCTGCAAACATCACTGTCCCTGTTCAAAACAGCGACTCGCAAACATGCCCCGGGTTCATGGGTGACCTCTCCAAATAATCCACTATGGGTCAATATATCACTTCCAGAATTTAATTCTTTACCTGACCTTCAGAGATGGATATCCAAGGGGATTAAGTACCTATGTCACCTTTATACCTCAGAAGGCTTTAAGTCCTTTCCCCAGTTGAGGGATGACTTTAATCTTCCCCCCAATTATTTATTCTTTTATTACCAGTTAAGACATGCCGCACGAGCCTAGTTTGGCTCCTTGAACAACCCACTTGCGATTCCTGACCTAGAAAAGCTTTTTTGTTCCCCGGACCGAACAAAAAACTCATCTCTACCTATTACTTAGCCCTAACGGTGAACTCTAATCTTAGATTTAAGGCAGAGCAAGTGGGAATCCTTAGATACAACTATGACAGAAGATGACTGGACTGAGTTCTGTGATACTTTTTAAGACCTCTGTTATAGCCTCCAGAGACAGGGTGATTCAACTGAAAATTTTTCACCAATCGCACTTGACCCCGGCCAGGATGCTCAGAATGGGCATACTGGCCTCGGCGGATTGTTTCCTGCGGATGTGGGCAGGTGGCTGATTTTATCCACTGCTTTTGGAGTTACCCAGCTATACGAGACTTCTGGAGAGATATAGGATCCTTCCTCTCCTCTGCCTTGGGACTCCCCAATATACTGGACCCTAAAAACTGTCTGTTGGGGGTCTTTGGTGACTTTGCGGTTCCCTCCCGGGTCAAAAAATTGCTTTGAATCCTATATTTCTATGCTAAGAAATCCATCCTGTTCACCTGGAAGGGATCGGCGACCCCGACAAGGGGCCTATGTTTGAAACTAGTCAATGACGCCCTCCCGCTTTACAAGCTCACTTTTGAAATTAGGAAAATAAATAAGTCCTTTGATAAGATTTGGGCAGGTGACTGGCTAGCCCCTTGACCCTATCTCCTATACAGCCGTAAAAAGGGGGAGTTGGTTGTGCAGTCTCCATTTGCTAGAGTGACCTTAATATGCAATCCCACAAAGGAGTAATACTACCTTTATACTTTGTTGTTTATACCTTTCTACTCTGACTTTTGTATAACTATGCTGTTGATAATGGTATGGAGTGATTAAGGAGCAAACTGCTGCCGATGTATGTTCTGTGTTGTTTAATTTTTGTTTTTGTATGTGTTGTATTGTTTTTTTTTGTAAAAATTTCAATAAAAATATCTTTAAAAAAAAAAAAAAGAAAAGCTCCCGCCACACATAGCAATTTGCTTTTAGGCCAAAAAGTTCAATTTTGGTCTCATCTGACCAGAGCACCTTCTTCCACGTTTGCTGTGTCCCCCACATGGCTTCGCGCAAACTGCACTCCTTATGGTTTTCTTACAACAATGGCTTTCTTCTTGCCAATCTTACATAAAGGCCAGATTTGTGGAGTGCACGACTAATAGATGTCCTGTAGACAAATTCTCCCACCTGAGCTGTGGGAAGCTCCAGACTTATCATGGGCCTCTTGGCTGCTTATCTGATTAATGCTCTCCTTGTCAGTTTAGGTGGATGGCCACGTCTTGTTCACTAAGGTTCTCCAACAAACCCCTGAGTGTATACACTGCTCTTAAACTGCCCCAATGATGTTGTTTACAGGACTTTTTCTAACGTCCTGCAAGCGCACCGCCCCAGTGTGAAAGCACTCGGGCTTTCACACGGGGGTGGCAGGGGAAGCAGATTTCAGGCGCTTTATAGGCGCCATTTCTAGCGCTAAAATGCCTGAAAACTGGCCCAGTGTTAAAGGGTTCTAAACAAGAGTTTTGGAAAAAACAATGGAACTGAAGAGTATACAAAAGGCTTACCAGACTTTGACACTGCTGATGAGTTGTTGGCACTTGATTCAGTACTGGCTTGTCTTACTTTGAAAAGACCTGGTGGAACAGTTTTGCTCGTAACAGGCAAGAAAGATTCCAGTAAATTGCCTTTTAACGGTGGTAATGTACGAGTCAAATCACGGATCTGATCAGGTGTTTGTTTCTTAAATAAAAAGAAAAAGCATACATTTACATTATTATAGGTAGAGACAAAGGTTTAGGAGCACAAAGCTGTGCAACATAAGTAGCTCTATCAGATTATTGCTTAACTGGATTTACAACCTCAATTCCACAAATGTTGGGATGCTTTGTAAAGTCTATATTAAAACTTTTAATTTTATAAACCCATATTTTATTCACAATAGAAAATATAAAAAATATCAAATGTTTAAAAACAAAGAAAATGTACAATTGTAAGTAGGTTTGTCCCAATACCACTATTTTAGGACCGAGTACAAGTACCGATACTTTTTTTCATGTACTCCGCCGATACCGAATACCGATACTTTTTTTAAAATGCAGCCATGTGTCCCCAAATGCAGCCTTGTGTCTCCCCATATGCAGTCATGTCTCCCCCCCCATATGCAGCCATGACTCCCCCCCCCCCATCCCCCATGCAGCCATGACCCCCCCCCCCCCATATGCAGCCATGACCCCCCCCCTCATATGCAGCCATGACCCCCCCCCCTCATATGCAGCCATGACCCCCCCCCCCCATATGCAGCCATGACCCCCCCCCCCATATGCAGCCATGACTCCCCCCCCCACCATATGCAGCCATGACTCCCCCCCCCATATGCAGCCATGACTCCCCCCCCCCATATGCAGCCATGACTCCCCCCCCCCCATATGCAGCCATGACTCCCCCCCCCCATATGCAGCCATGACTCCCCCCCCCCCATATGCAGCCATGACTCCCCCGCCGTCTAGCTGATCGGCGCTCAGGCCAGGGAACATTACAGCTTTCATTTGAATAGCTGCTAATAGGTTCCTGCCCGCGCTCCGCCCTCTCTCCACCCCCGCTCCAAAAAAAAAAGTATCCGGATTAGGCATCGGGAGCATTTGCGCGAGTATGAGTACTCGCGCAAATACTCGGTATCGGTCCCGATACCGATACTAGTATCGGTATCGGTACAACCCTAATTGTAAGAAAAAAATAATAATCTGAAATTGATGGCAGCAATATGTTTCAATTAAAGAAAAATTGGGACAGAGCAACAAAAAGCCGGCAAAGTAAGTGGTACAAAGGAAGAGATGGAAGAACAATTTGCAACAAATTAGGTTAATTGGCAAGCAACAGGTCAATAACATGATTGGGTACAAAAAAAGCAGCTTAACCCCTGGTTCACACTGATGCTACTTTGAAATCTTTACTTCCACTACTTGAAGTAGTGCGATTTCAAAGTAGCAAGGTCAGCACGATTTCAGGTTTCAGGTGCTACTTGATAGACATTTGTGTGGCTTTATACACAGATGTCTATAGAAATCGCACCTGAAATCGGCAAAAGTAGTGTAGGAACTACTTTTGCAAATCGGTGCGGCGCGGCAAAATCAGTGTCGCACCGATTGGAACAGTGCCATTGCTGCCAATAGGCTGCGACTTGTCATGCGATTTGATCTCTCAAATCGCATGACAAATCGCTCCAGTGTGAACCTAGGCTAAGAGTGTCAGAATGAAAGAGTTTCACCAATCCGTGAAAAGCTGCGGTTAAAAATTGTTGAACAAATTTCAGAAGTAATGTTCCACAGCGTAAAATTGCAAAAACTTAAAATATGATCCAGAAACGTCACTGTCTTCTCTGAGCCTAAGCTCATTTAAAATTGTCTGTTACAAAACGGAAAACTGTCCTGCAGTCATACAAATCAAAATGTGACACTTTGCAACAGACCATTTTCAATGAGCTTTGGCCCAGAGAAGATGGCGGTGCTTCTTCTTAACACGATAGAGCTTTACCTTATATTTTTGGATGACAGGATGAACTGTGTTTATAGACAGTGATGTTTTTAAGTATTCCTGAGCCCATGCAGTGATGTCCATCACAGCCTGTTTTTAATGCAGTGCTGTCTGAGGGCCCAAAGATCACGGGCACCCAATACTGCGTTTCGACCTTGTCCCTTGTACTTAGAGATTCCTCCAGATTCTCTAAATCTTTTGATGATATTATGTATTGTAGATGATGACATATTTAAAGTCTTTTTATATTGAGGAACATTATTCTGAAATGGTTCAACAATTTTTAGATGCAGCTTTTCACAGCTTGATGAACCTCTGCCAATGTTTTCTGAGACACTTTGACTTTGTAAGATGTTCTTTTTATACCCAATCATGTTACCGACATATTGTCAATAAATCAAATTCATTGCAAAATGTTCTTTCAACTCTTACCTGTTAGTACACTTACTTTGCCAGATTTTTGTTCCCCCGTCTCAACTTTTTTGAGATGTGTTGCTGCCTTCAATTTCAAAATTACCTTATGTCTTAAAATTGTATATTTTCTCAGTTTAAATATTTTAAGCGTTTTCTATGCTCTATTGTCAATAAAATATAGATTTATGAGATCTGCAAATCACTGCATTCTGTTGTCATGTAGATGTTACAGAGCGTCCCACCTTTTTTAAAATTGGTGTTGTATATTTTAAAAAGTTATAAGGTCATCGCTAGTGCAGAATTCCCTCCAAAAAAGGGATTTTTAAATACAGCTTACCTGTAAAATCCTTTTCTTGGAGTACATCACGGGACACAGAGCGGCATATTCATTACTATATGGGTTATATGGAGTACCTTCAGGTGTGGACACTGGCAATCTCAAACAGGAAGTCCCCTCCCTATATAACCCCCTCCCCTAGAGGGAGTCCCTCAGTTTTGTAGCAAGCAGTATGCCTCCCAAAATGTTCCCCAAAAGAGGGGTGGGAGCTCTGTGTCCCGTGATGTACTCCAAGAAAAGGATTTTACAGGTAAGCTGTATTTAAAAATCCCTTTTTCTTTCTCGTACATCACGGGACACAGAGCGGCATATTCATTACTATATGGGATGTCCGAAAGCAATGCTTTAATGAGGGGAGGGAGACATCTTCCAAAGAAGGATTCAATTTAGAGGTATACTCAAATAATAATAATAATTCCAACTTAGTCAAGAAAAAACTTTTATTTTTTTTTTATTTTTTACAACCAAGGGTGCCCCTGATCCCGAGGATCTTAAACTGCAGCCTGTAGTACTGCCTGTCCAAAGGCAGAATCTGCATTCCTTCTCACGTCTAGTTGATAAAACTTTGTAAACGTGTGGACTGATGACCACGTCGCCGCCTTGCATATCTGAGCCATAGAGATCTGATGGTGTGCTGCCCAGGAGGCGCCCATGGCCCTGGTAGAATGGGCCTTTACCGACAAAGGAGGAGGCAACCTCTTCAAACCGTAGGCTTGAATGATTAATTGACTAATCCATCTCGAGATGGTGGATTTTGCAGCTGCCTGCCCCTTTTTGGGGCCATCTGGTAGAACGAACAACACATCTGTTTTCCGGATCTTTTCTGTAGCTTTAAGATAGGCCTTCATGGCCCGGACAATATCCAAGGTATGCAACAACCCCTCCTTTCTAGATGTGGGTTTTGGAAAGAAGGATGGAAGTACCAAATCCTGGTTCAAGTGAAAATTGGATATAACCTTTGGTAGAAAGGAAGGATGGGGCCGGAGAACTGCCCTGTCCTTATGTAGAACGAGATATGGTTCCTTACACGATAAGGCTGCTAATTCTGACACTCTCCTGGCCGAAACTATGGCGACCAAGAAAACCAACTTTCTTGTCAGTAAAACTAAAGGAATCTCAGCCAACGGCTCAAAGGGTTGTTTCTGTAGAGTGGACAGGACAAGATTTAAGTCCCATGGACAAATTGGTGACTTGACAGGAGGATTAATACGCAAGACCCCCTGTATGAAGGTCTTTACCAGCGAGTGGGTGGCCAGCGGCCTCTGAAACCACACTGACAGAGCTGAAATCTGTCCCTTGATTGTGCTTAATGCCAGGCCTTTATCCACTCCTAGCTGGAGAAAACTTAACACCCTATCAATGGTATATTTGCGGGAATTCCATCTTTTGGATTCACACCAGCCTATGTAGTTCCTCCACACCCTGTAATAAATCACCCTGGAGGCCGGCTTTCTAGCCCTAATCAGGGTAGGAATTACCTGCCTAGACAGACCTCTACCCCTGAGAATCAGGGATTCAGCCTCCAGGCCGTCAAATTTAGACGTTGTAATGTAGGGTGGAGGATCGGGCCTTGTGAGAGTAGGTCTGGTCGTAGAGGAAGAGTCCAAGGGTCTCCTACTGCCATCTTCAGGACTAGTGAGTACCATGTCCTCCGGGGCCAAGCTGGAGCTACTAGAATGACCGGCTTGTGCTCCACTCTGATCCTGCGCAACAGGCGAGGAAGTAACTGTAGCGGAGGGAATGCATATAGAAGTTTGAGTTGATGCCAAGGGCAAACCAACGCATCGGTTCCGCAGGCCATAGGGTCCCTCGCTCGAGACACGAACCTGTCTAGTTTCTTGTTGAACCTGGATGCCATTATATCTACGTCTGGCATTCCCCACCTCTGGCAGATTGTCTGAAAGACCTGGGGATGCAGAGACCACTCCCCTGGCAACAGACTCTGGCGACTTAAGAAGTCTGCCTGCAGGTTGTCCACTCCGGGAATGAATATCGCCGAAATGCAGGGTACATGAACCTCTGCCCACTGAAAAATCAAGCTCACCTCCCTCTGAGCGGCCTGACTCCTGGTTCCCCCTTGGTGGTTTATGTATGCCACCGCTGTGGCATTGTCTGACTGGATTCTCACCGGGAATCCCTGTAATCTGGAGGTCCATGCCAGAAGGGCTAGGCGAGCAGCTCTGATCTCCAAGATATTGATGGGGAGCTGCCTCTCTGTTTTCACCCAAGTTCCCTGGCGAGAGAACCCCTCGAAGACCGCCCCCCAGCCTGCCAGGCTAGCGTCTGTGGTAACTACCTTCCAGACAACAGGGCTGAAGGATCTTCCCTTTAGAAGATTCTGAGGGTTCAACCACCAGGCCAGGCTTTGTCGGACCCTTGATGATAGCGTCAAAGGGGACTCTAAGGCATGTGCTTTCTTGCCCCAGGCTGCTAGAATGGCTGCCTGTAGGACGCGAGTGTGGATCTGAGCGTATGGTACTGCCTCGAACGTGGCCACTAGCTTGCCTAGTAATCGCATACACAGGCGAATAGTTGTTTTTTTCTTGCTTAGAACCAACTGAACCAACCCCTTGATAGCCTCGATCTTTACAAGGGGCAGGAACACCCTTTGCTGTTCTGTGTCTAACCTCATGCCGAGGTATTCCAACTGCTTTGTAGGTTGGAACGCTGACTTTTCCCGGTTTAGGACCCAGCCGAATCCTTCGAGGTACCGAACCGTGAGGTTTACTGCCTGTTGCAGACACGGCCGTGAGTGATCTATGATTAAAAGGTCGTCCAAGTACGCTAGGACTGTGACCCCTTGGATCCTTAAATTGGCCAGAACTGGGGCTAGGATCTTCGTGAATACCCGGGGGGCCGTGGCCAGCCCGAAGGGGAGCGCCCTGAATTGGAAGTGTCGCTGCCCCACCGCGAAGCGTAAAAATCTTTGATGCGACTGAAAGATTGGTACATGAAGGTAAGCATCCTTTATGTCTATGGAGGCCAGAAAATCGTCCCTCTGAAGCGCGGCGGCTGCTGACCGGATGGATTCCATCTGGAAGGAACGAACCCTTAGGTAACCGTTTAACCTCTTTAGGTCCAAGATTGGCCTGACATCGCCGTTGGGCTTTGGTATGACAAAGAGATTGGAATAGAAACCTAGCCCTTGCTCTTGGGCTGGCACCTCTATTATTACGTCCTGGCAAAGCAGGTGATCCAAAGCTGCCAGCATTGAGGCCTTCCTTGCTGGATCCTTTGGTAGCCTTGACTCTTGAAAATGAGGCGGAGGAAAGTTTAGAAACTCCAGTCTGTAGCCTGCGGTTACAGACGCCCGGACCCATTTGTCGGGGATCTTGGCTTCCCAAACTTCTGAGAAGAAACGAAGCCTTCCCCCCACCCGCGAGAGTGGGGGCGCCCCTTCATAAGGCAGACTTAGGGGCTGTCTTTGTCGGCTTGCGATACCATGGCCTCTTACCCCCAGGGGCCTGTCCCTGCGATCTACTGTTAACGTTGGATCGTGCAGGCGGCCGTCGATACTGCCTGGAATTTGAGGGCCCTGAGACAGGAAAGAGCTGCCTTTTAAATGTAGGACCCCGGAATGTCTTTTTGACCGGTAAAAGGGTACTTTTGCCACTTGAAATAGTCTGAATGTATTTATCCAGATCCTCCCCGAAGAGTCGTCCTCCATGGAAGGGAAACCCTGCCAGAAGCTTTTTGCATGGGGGCTCCGCCGCCCAGTTCTTCAACCATAAGAGCCTTCTCATGTGCACCAAAAATCGTGATAAACGAGAGGCCTGCTGGATGGAATCCTTTATAGCATCTACAGCAAAACACAGAGCTCTGGGAATGTCAGAAAACTCTTCTGCTTGTTGGGTAGGCATGTCCTTTAACATTTCTTTTGTCTGGTCTTTTAACGCCTGACAAACTCCAATTGCAGCCACAGCTGGCTGTACCACTGCTCCTGCCGTAGCAAAGGATGCTTTTAAAAGTGTCTCTAACCATTTATCAACCGGATCTTTAAACATATGTATGTTTTCCACCGGGCAAGTTAGTGATTTATTCACACATGAGATGGCTGCATCCACCACTGGGAGCCTCCACCTCTTGGAAAATTTTTCCTCCATGGGGTAAATGACCGCAAATCTCTTCGGTGGCAGAAAAATCCTGTCCGGCCGTACCCAATCCCGAAAGATCAATTCCTCCAAGAGAGGATGGACCGGAAAAACTGCGTTGCTTAACGGAGCTTTCAAAGAGCCCAGAGAGGATACCGGAGGAACCTGAGGCTCTGGCAATGGTAAACTAAATGCCGAGCGGACCATGTCCGTCAAAGACTGTACCCACAGTCTCTCTGTCTGGGAGTCTGAAAATGGTTCCTCAGAGGTAGATCCCTCAATCCCTGAACCCTCTTGGTTCAGGTCTAGTTGATCCTCCTGCGATTCCAATTCCTCCGGAGAGAGAATCTCAGCATCTGAGGATACACCTCTTGGTGACGGGGATCTAACCCGTTTCTTGCCAGGAATAGCTCTAGCGATCAATGCTGCTATTCTCTCTTCTAGCCCCCCTAGGGATACGGCTAGCATCTCCTCTGTGATAAACACAGGGCTGGGCTGATCTGGGCCAGCCTCCGCACCAGACCCCCCTAATGGCTCATCCAAGGCGCCCTTTATGGGAATAAGTTGCGGGGAAAGTATCGGCATATCATCAGAATCAGAGGGGGAACCCCTTTGTTTTTTGGTCTTTTTTGTACCCTTTGACCCCGAACCTTTGGAAGCCATAATACAAAATCGAGGGACTCCGCCAACAACAACAGACTGTAGTGGCCAGGAGTACAAAACTAGAGCTTAGGGGACAATAGATCACTAATGCCCAAAAACTGATGGGGCCCCGTATGTTTTTTTTTTTTTTTTTTTTTAAATATATATAAGTCTCTTTCTTTTTTTTTTTTTTTTTTTTTCAAACATACAGTGACCCCAAACTTGGTTTGCCAGCCTCCAACCTGCTGCAAAAAGGGGAATTTCTTGGCTTAACAAAAAAGGCATTGGAACAAAGTCCAGCATGTACTACCCCTCTTCCGCCACCGGGAGTCACTGTTCTGCCGCTCTGCGTCCTCTCCCTCTGAGATCAGCCTCAGACTGAGCACTGACAATGCCTGCTGATCTATAACAGCACAAGGCGCGCCCCTGTATGACGCTGCAGGCACGCCCCCCCCCGCCCTCCTCTCCGAACGGCGCGAAAAACGTCTATAAGACGTGCGCGCGCACGCGTATGCCGGAGCAGGAGGAACATGGAGGAGCCGCGCTGCTGGAGACCCAGGACTGCAGAATCAGGCGGCAGATTCAAACCCCCGGCCAGGTAGGACTCTTCAAAAGGCCCCATAGGGATCCTTACCAGTCCTAGGAAGAAAGCAGCAGGTAGCTAGCAACACCATTCTTAGACAGGGGAACCTAGTATGGGGGAAAAGGGATCACCCTGTCTTTCTCAGACATAGTGAGCAAGGTTGCCAATGCAGAGCATACTTAGGCTACCCCCCTTTTAGGTTACCCCGGAGAGCCTGCTGTCGAACCAAGTCCCGCAGGCTCCCCTCTTACCTGCTCCATGCTGCAGGATGTTTGTCCAGCAAAACGATCCAATCTTCTCCCATCTCCGTGGGTAGCGTAGTAGACCTTCAGGCCCTGGGGTCCTATGAAGGTACCCACTGTCCTGGACCTATATAGCACCCTGGCAAACAGGAACTTTATGGTTTTTACAAACTCCAAGTCCTGGGCCCAGGGTCCAGCCCTCCAAAGAGGAGCATTATAGGCAAAACCCCACGGTTTGGGGCCCGGGTACTGTCCACTTTGGCACTGAGGCTCCTTGGACAGATCCGGTTAGCCCGCCCTTAATCCCAAGGATGTGGAGCAAAGCTATTCCGTGACCAACACCTAAGACACTGGCGAAAAAACTGAGGGACTCCCTCTAGGGGAGGGGGTTATATAGGGAGGGGACTTCCTGTTTGAGATTGCCAGTGTCCACACCTGAAGGTACTCCATATAACCCATATATTAATGAATATGCCGCTCTGTGTCCCGTGATGTACGAGAAAGAAAAAGGGGTTACATAGAGGGGGATTTCCGGTCTTAACTATGCTATTGTCCATCACCTGAAGGTGGCCCATAACCCATGTAGTAATTACTGGTGCTGTGTGTCCCGTGATGTACCTTCAAGAAAAGTATTTTACAGGTAAGCTGTTATAAAAATCCTATTTTAATGATATATTCATAAATTCAGAGCTACATGTGTCCTTTATATCTGGAGTTTAGTTATAACATGACAACATTGTGATGAACAACAGTCGTCTACATTATTATGCTGAAGACAACCTTGCGTTGCTTGCCACTGCTTTTCTGAAAGTAATGACAAATGGAATAACTCTGACCATTTATCACTCCTACATTAACAGGTTATCATAAAGGATGTTTCAATCATTGACATATCAGGCAAAAAAATTACTTCTAGATCTTTTTCTTTTTTCACCTTGTGCAAGTGACAGGAGTAATTAGCAGGTTTTCTAATGGGTTATAAAATTATTCAAAAGTCAATTCACCTAGAGGAAGAGATTGCATTTTACAAGCTTTAGTATAATCTAAAAGTCATTAAACCACAACTCACAAGCTGACTTGGTGGTGTATTCATTAATAAAATATGAGTACATTCCCTGAAGCTTTAGTTTATGGCAAAACCCCTTCAAAACAGATATATTTAACCAAGCATGTGTATAAATTAATTTTCCACAACGTGAAATTTTAAAGCCAGGCAATCTACTGTACAATCCAGTGGGCAATGTTAAGATCCAAGAGGTGTGCTTTTATTGGCATCCAAGGAAAAGGTTATGAGCTTGTTGGACATCTCATTCCAAATAGGGGGCATTACTGTGGCGTTCTCCCCCATCCCCTACCCTGCAAGAATATCCCCCATTTCTCTGGAAGTCATTTTCACAAGGTTTTGGGGTCTGTCTGTGGAAATTTTAGCCCATTTAGCCCAAACAGTGTTATTGAAGTCAGGGTTGACAAGAAGGGTTGCCTCACAATTGACATTCCAATGTATCCCAAAAGTATACAAGTAAGGTGGAAGTCAGAGTTCTGTGCAGGCTCAAATTCTTTCACACCACGGACCTTGATTTGGGCCCAGTTGTGCCGATACAGGAATGGTTATTCCCCAATTTGTTGGAAGTATGGCTGGAAGACCTCAGTTGTCTAAAATGGCTTGTATGCTGTAGCCTTAGCAGTATCCTTCACTAGAAATACCCAAACCTAATCATTTAGAGGAGTGCTGTAATTTAGATTCAAAATACTAGATTTGTGTGAAATTGACAACTTTTGTGACATGAAAACTAATTCAAAAGGCAGTCTGTAATTTAGTCAGCCGATCTGTGTAATTCAATGAATTGCTGTGCTCATATGGGGGGTGACTACAGATTAAGTTTTCTGGATGAGGTTCTTCTCAGCAGCAAACAGGATTTTTTCTATCCTATATCAATATTCTGTAGCAGCCCTGGAAATTTTGGATAAGGTTTCTAGTAACTCGAGGTACAATTTACTAGCGAGCAGGAGATTAGAACTGTGGGGGTATATATTTCAGCACCTGTGTATGCTGTGACTGAAACCTTTAGTTCTTTATAGCTGCAAGTTGCTTCCTCCTTCTCTGTTGACCTTTTGCTGTATGTACCTCGATGAACCTCAAGCCATGACTCCTCCCCCCCCCCATAGTGTGCTGCCTGATACCTAGTGTACCAGACACTGCGGCAAGGTCCCCCAAGACCTCCAGCTCTGCTAAGACCTAGCAATCTACCTCCAGAAGGACCATGCAAGCCTACAATATACAGCTCATTCTGTCTGGATTTCCATCAAGTGCGGTTGTGGCAGAGGCCTTTAGTGTGTTTCTTACATCGCATTGAGTTGAGTTGAGTTGAGTTGAGGTGCACTTTCTATAGCGTGGTCAATTACCCCGGAGGATCCCGACACGCTGGAGCATTGACCCTGGACTTGCTGTTTGATGTTCCATTTTGCTGCCTCGGTTTCTTCTGTTTGCCCCTTTGCTGTGCCCTGGATTTCTAAACTGGGATTGTGACCCGGTGACTCTGGACTTAATCCTTGCTATACCCTGTTACTCTTTCCCCCTACTGTGCCCTAAATGTTGTTATGCACCCTTTGTTATACCATATTGCTACCTTGCAACCTCACTGGATTAACCCTTGCTGCACCTCAGGTCGCGGTTCTGCGTCCCCTTAGACTTATCTCTATATTGTACCTTGTGATCTTGCTGGATTAACCCATGCTGCACCTCAGATTGCTGTCCTGTGCCCCCTGGACTTATTTCCTTGCTTTGCGATTTCTCTACCTTTTGACCCAGGTGGATTAACCTTTGCTGTGATCCCTATCATTGCGAGTCTGGACTTATTTTTAGCTGTGCCATATTACACCCCTATCACCTTGCTACCTGTCCCATGCTGTGCCTGTAATTGCTGTCCTGTAGACTTACCTATTTGAAAATGCAATTGCTTGCTGAACATCCTAATATAGAACCCCTTCAGCCAATAGTCCTAAACCCCTCCTGATCCCTGTGTGCGCAATGTTCCACCCACACCTCTATCACAGGTATCCACATACAGTACCATATAGTGAAGAAGTGACGGTCAGAAATCCACAAAATGGTGGCTATAGCCTATATAGTGTATGTAAGAAATTTAAAATCACTTGAATGATAACATACCTTTTCTCTTCGTCTAACACGTGCGGAGGGAGATCTCTGCAATGTTGTAGATCTGTTAGTATCTCCATTTACAATTAAATAATTTTCTTTTAGCTCATCAACAATGACAATTTCAGATTCTTTAGGCCTGGGTATAGCAAAGACAAGCATATGACAACCACCACATGCCACCTGCAAAGGAAAACACAATAGGGTTTAACACAATATTGGTAATTTATATATTCTGCTCATTTATAGAGTGTAGACCTGATCCTTAATGCTTTATGGAAAACACTAAACCATTCACATCAGACTGTGCCCTAAAGAAGTTTACAGTCTAATGTCTCTATAACAATCATAAAAACATTAGGACCGATTTATGCGACACCCAATTAAAAAATACTAGTAGGTTGCTTGGAAAGAAATCAAAACACTAGAAGGATGCCCGCACAAACAAATGAAGAACGTGCAAACTCCATGCAGCTAATGTTCTATGTGGGAATGAAAACATAATTGCACAGCAAGAAAGAAAATCTTTCTTCATGAATTCATTTAAAGTTTACAAAAAAATTACTAACACACATTAGACGTCTATTTTCTTTACCTCTCCCATGGGCTACCATGTTTAAATCATTTTAAACACATCCATTAACTTAATTTTAATTTGGTACTTTAATAAAATAAATGTATACTTCTGCAGCCTTCTGGTTAAACTCCCTTTATCCATGTGTCTCTTTGAACAATAGGTGGGCAAAAAAAGAACTTTAGTTCATCAGATCTTTGCAATAAGGCTGTAGAAGTATGCACAATTTTTCATTGGTGTTTAATAGCTTTATAGACAGCCAAATAAAAATACATCTTACTGTCTGGCAGTGAACAAACAGGTTTTCAGACAACAACCCCTTCCACCTACATGCATGCCCTCATTTTTTTTTCTTTAACCATAAACAAACATGTTATACTTACCTGCCCTGTGTAATGGATTTGGACAGAGCAGCCTGGATTCTCCTCTTCTCAGGTCCCTCTTCGTTGCTCCTTGTCCCTCCCTTCTGTTAACTGCCCTCACAGCAAGCAGTGTACTATGGGGGCACCTGAGCCAAGCCACAGCTCTGTGTGTCCATTCAGACACAGAGCCATAGTGCGGTCCCACCCCACTCTCTCCTCATTGGCTAACTGGCTTTGATTGACAACAGGGGGAGCCAATGGCTCTACTGCTGTGTAAATATTAGGGGGGCTTCTGCACACAGGTTTTTAATTTGAATGCACAGAATGCATTAAGATAAAAGAAATCCTTCTACCTTTACAACCACTTTAACTCTATTCATTTCTGCTTTATCAGCAAAGTTAAAAAGAAAATTAAGTGTGTGCCACTGGCCAATGGGAATGCATTTACTTCCCAAGCAGGCAAAATAATGCACCAAAAGCCTTATCATGCAACCGTCTTGACCACTTTAGCGTAACCTTAAAAGGTTAGTCTTCCAAAAACAGATATTTAGTTACAGGCGTGACGTGCCGAACTCAATATTTTTTATTCCTGTCGTAATTCTTCACTCTACTTCTGTCCATTTCTGCCGAATTTGCATGTTTTAACACTTCTGCTTACATTCTCTATACCAGTGTTTCTCAACTCCAGTCCTCAAGGCGCCCCAACAGGTCATGTTTTCAGGATTTCCCTCAGATGAAACAGCTGTGGTAATTACCAAGGCAGCGAAACTGATCAAATCACCTGTGCAAAATAATGGGAAGCCTGAACACATAACCTGTTGGGGCACCTTGAGGATTGGAGTTGAGAACCACTGCTCTATACTATAAAAAAAAAAATCCAGGCATGAAAATGAGAACCCTTCATAATAGCTAAGAAATTCATACAGACCTAGGAACTCAAGTCCTGAGATCCCACCAATATCATTTTTTTTGTGGACTAACCTTTTAAATCACTACTTTTGTGTGAATGTACATTTATCTACAACTTGGCCTTCTTCTTTTAATTACAGTTTTCCAAAAGATATCATAGATCTGTAGACACAATATATGAAAAGGCATAAATCCATCAGATCCTTCTGACTTACTGTCAGAGTGCTGCATAGTTACAAGGGCCAATTAAACTATTGTTGGTGAACCAAATGTTTGGAGCATATAAACCTGTTTTTTAAACACATCGAATAATAGTTCATTACTTATTTCTCCTGAGAAATACTGCAATTGCCATGTGATGTTCTGATTGTTATGTTCCCTGCTGTATTCTTTGAAAGCGGAGTTGGATTAACCACCTGCTTAGTTTATCCTGGTCAGGGAAGCTTTGTAAAATTCTGGACTTGATTGTGAGAGATTGTGAATTTTTACCTTTTCTGTTTTGTATACCTTTTTAATCCATTTAAAAAAAAAAAGTTTTCAAATAGTCCATATAGTACAGGTGAAAACGACAAGGAAAAACGAGACCAGTGTGGGAAAGATCACAAGTTTCACAATGGTATAGAAAATTAGTTTATGACCCTTCTACATGTGAAAAATAAGCATAACTATAGCTGCAACATAATAGTTTCTTTGACATGCGATGTGCCAAAATTGGATGTCATGTGCAACAATTCACATTCCTCAACTGCCAATCTTAAAGTGGTTGTAAACCACAGACATGAAATATGAACAAAGCATATCCCGCTATAGTGTGCACTTGTCTCATTTAACCACTTAAAGACCCCTTCACGCCCATATATGCCGCCAGAATGGCACGGCTGGGCACAATCACATACCTGTACATGTCTCTTTATGCCCAGCCGTGGGGTCGCGAGCGCACAGCCGGCGGCATGCTCGCGACCCGGTCCTAAGCCCCTTAACCGCGCGCTCGCGGGACCCGCGGACACGATCGCCGCCGGTGTCCTGCAATCGGTCACCAGAGTTGAAGAACGGGGAGAGGTGTGTGTGTGTAAACACACCTTCCCTGTTCTTCACTGTGGCAGTGACACGATCGTCTGATCGTCACACATCCAGCCCCGCACCCCTACAGTTAGAAACACATATGAGGTCACACTTAACCCCTACAGTGCCCCTTTTGGATAACTCCTAAACTGCAATTGTCATTTTCACAGTAAACAATGCATTTTTATAACACTTTTTGCTGTGAAAATGACAATAGTCCCAAAAATGTGTCAAAATTGTCCGATGTGTCCGCCATAATGTCGCAGTCACGAAAAAAATCACTGATCGCCGCCATTAGTAGTAAAAGAATAAAAAATAAAAATGCAATAAAACTATCCCCTATTTTGTAATCATTATAAATTTTGCGCAAACCAATCGATAAATGCTTATTGCGATTTCTTTTTACCAAAAATAGGTAGAAGAATATGTATCGGCCTAAACTGAGGAAACATTTTATTTTTTATTTTTTTGGGGGGGGATATTTATTATAGCAAAAAGTAAAAAATATTGTTTTTTTTTTCAAAATTGTCCCTCTATTTTTGTTTATAGCGCAAAAAATAAAAACCGCAGAGGTAATCAAATACCACCAAAAGAAAGCTATTTGTGGGGAAAAAAAGGACGCCAATTTTGTTTGGGAGCCACGTCGCATGACCGCGCAATTGTCAGTTAAAGCGACGCAGTGCCGAATCACAAAAAGGGGCATGGTCCTTAACCTGCATAATGGTCCGGGTCTTAAGTGGTTAACCTCCCTGGCGGTATGATTCTGTCTGGAATTACGTACCAAAAGCGGTACAATTATTTTGCATGGAAATTCTGCATTTATACTGTAGGCCTGCAATTTTTAGGAATAACTCACTTAAATTTGTCCAAACCATAGTCTAGTAGACATCCCGGGTATGATAAAGTTTGAAACACAAAATCATAAAATTATAATATAATAAATAACTATAAATAATTATAACAAATAATAATGTAATTATAATAAAAATTATTCACTAATGTAATCAAATCAAAATCACTGAAATTTGCTCAGTTGCAGAATTGTCGCTGTCATTACTTTTATTTTTTTATGACGAATTTCCCCCCCAATCGCTATCGCTCAATTCTGCAAATGATTATAATTTATTATCGCTGTTTTCTAGCTGCTCTAAAATCACTTTTGACATAAAGGGACACTTTTGGTTGCTATGGACAATCTACAGTTTGCAGGCACAAAAAAAAATGTTTTTATTATGTAAAAGAACATGCAGGGCACTGGGCAGACCACTAGGGACAGGGGGGGTGTGTACTTTTTACATACAGTACTGTAATCTATAAGATTACAGTATTCTGTATGTAATGTGTTTGTTTACATTTTTGAATTTGCCGCCGGTCTCCGCCCCCGTGCGCCGTTACGTCGCAGGAAACGGAGATCGGCGGCGCGCGGGCACTGTGTGAGCCGAATGGAGGACGCCACTCGCTCACACAGCGAGGATGCATCGCTGGATCCAGGGACAAGGTAAGTACAGTACCCCGCCTGGATCCAAGGTAAGCCAGCGCGCGCTGCAGGCTCTGCATTCACCCCGAGCGCGATTCGGGGATATCGATATTTGCCTGAAAAATCCAACCCGAATCGCGCTCGGGGATACCGGCAGGGGGGTTAAGAACACCATGGGGGTTATTTACTAAAGGCGAATCCACTTTGCACTACAATTGCAAAGTCTACTTGAAATTGCACTGAACGTGCACTTGGAAGTGCAGTCGCTGTAGATCCGAGGGGGACATGCAATGAAAATAAAAAACAGCATTTTAGCTTGCACATGATTGGATAATAAAATCAGCAGAGCTTCCCCTCATTTCAGATCTACCCCTCAGATTTACAGCGACTGCAAAGTGGATTTTCCTTTTGTAAATAAACCCTCCCCAATTGTCATTTTTGTCTGCTGCTTTGTTCCTCTGCTATTAGCATGAACCACTTCTAAAAAGTGTTCCAGACACCAAGAGAAAAATGGTGACAGGGGAGGGAGCTCCAGCTGATTGACAACCTCAGCTCTGTTCCTGTGTGCGGTCTTTTTCCTCCAATCAGCTCACAGAGCTCTCCTCACTGAGCTCTGAAGAAGCGTGCAGAGAAGATAAGACGGCAGATAGACAGTTACAACTTATGTAGAAGAATTTGTTTTTGTTTCATCTCTGTGTATCACCTGAGGCTAGTTATTTCACCAGGTATAAGTAAGGGTTTACAGCTTTGAAAAGAAAAGAAAATTGTCACCTAACCCCATCCAGTCTATGTGGTTAACACATACAAGCTGTCCTTGCACCAATCCACACGCCATGTCCTCTCCAATCACTTTAGGCTCTGTACACACTGATTTTTTTTCATTCAACCAGTTAGATGAACAAAAAAAAAAAAAAACCCACAGATTCCTGCATTCACACAAATGCACACTGTGCTATTACTGTCTGACAGTGGGGAGTCTCCCTCTTGTCAGAATATACTGATCAGCACTGCAGCGGCTGATCTAATGCTTCTCTTCCAGCAGGACAGTACGATAGAAGCTGGTCTAACAATTGGCTTTTGCTGAGAGGGCTACACACAGAACGAAATCCGGCCAGTCCCTGTGGAACCAGCTTAATTCCAATGCGTGTGTACCCAGCTTCAAATTTTAGCTACATGGAGGCATAGTTAAAGAAAGTCTATCCTCTACCAAAATAAATCATATGGACTCGCAGTTGAGAAAAAAACTTTTTTTTCCCACCATGTCTGTCAGTGTTTAGAATAATGTTAAATGCAGCTTTAATTCTTTTCTTTAATTCAATACTTTCTGGACATTAACATACTGAATGCGTAGAGGCCCGGATCCACAAAGGCTTTACGCCGGCGTATCTCCAGATACCCCGCTGTAATTTCAAATGTGCGCCGTCGCATCTTTACGCCGATCCACAAAGCAAGATACGCCAAAAAACATGGCTTTAGCTGTCCGATGAAACTTGCCTATGCTGGCATATCGTGGGCGCATAGTTACGCTGGACACATTCGGCGTTCCCATTAAAACTATGCAAATGAGCAAGATACGCCGATTCACGAACGTAGATGAGCCCGTCGCTGTAAGCTACGCCGTTTACATAAGGCGTACGTCCGGCGTAAAGTTACCTCTGCTATATGAGGAGCAGCCCATGTTAAGGTATGGATGTCGGAACAGCCGTCAAATTTTACGTAAGGCGTACATGAATGTGCCTGGGCGTAAGTTACGCTCACGTCGTATGCAGTGTTCAACGTATCTTAGGAATTCTAGCCGGCGTAATTCTGAGCATGCGCACAGGAATACGTTCACGGACGGCGCATTCGCCGTTCGTTTCGGCCATGCATCTACATGGGGTCACGCTTTATTAGCATACAACACGCACCCTCCCTGCCTACTTTGAATTACGCGGGCTTACGCCGGCCCATTTACGCTACGCCGCCGTAACGTATGACGCAAGTGCTTTGTGAATACTACACTTGCCTCTCTAAGTTGCGGCGGCATTGCGTAAAAAAAATACGCTACGCCGCTCAGTAAACTCTTGCCAGTGAATGTGAAAACATACAAGACAGCACAATTTTGTCTTATACGTACACCCAGAGTTATCAGATGTATAAAAGAAGAACGACGACTGTCCACCGATAATAAACAGGAAAGGGTTATAGAGACAATGCGTCCTACATAACCCTAGTCTGTTTACAGAGATCTTAAAAATGTATCCTAACATATGAACTATGACTCAGTACAAGACTGCATACCCGAGAGACAGATTGGGTAATTATGTGCACAGATGGATCTACAGCATGGACTTTATCTTTGGATTAGTACCAAAAGCACAATCCAGGGAATGCTTTATATTTAATGTTGTTCTGCTATCTGCTCAAAGCAAAAAGGCAACATGACAAATCATAAAAACATTTTGGTAAAAACACACTTGTCAGACACAAATCTTTAGGGAATTTCCTTGCTACACAATTTGAGCAGATTGTTACAGTGATGGACATTTCCTGTCATGCCATTAGCTTCTGAAATATTATTTGTGATAAATCCCATGACAACGGAGGGTTCCAAATTGCAATATGTGCACTCATTTGAAGTGTAAGTTCACACAGAGAAAAATACTTCTTTAAAGTGGATGTAAACCCACTCTCATCCTTTCTAAACTACTGCCATAGTGCTGATCTATAAGGATATACATGTCTCCTGCATGTATCCTTACCTGTCTCCCCTCTGTCTGTTATAAGAACTGAAAAACTGCAGATTCTGTGGGTGGATCTTTTGCCTGGAGCTCGGTGAGTGGAGTCGTGATGTCAGTAGACTCCCCGCCCACCTCTACACTCCCCTTGTCAACATGCATTTTTCCTGTGTATTTCTTAGGCCGTGTAGACACGATTGAATTTAGCTGCTGAAACCGGTCCGACGGACCGTTTCAGCAGACAAATTCGATCGTGTGTACGGGTGAACAGACAGGTTTTTCCAGCAGACAAATTTTAAAGCATGCTTTAAAATCTGTCTGCTGAAACCCGTCCGTCCGACAGTACACTAACCAGCGGACATATCTGTCCGCAAATGCGTCGAATGGATTAGACGCATGCGTGGAAGTATTTTACCTCCTGGAGTTGTGACGTGGCGGCGTCAACGTCACCCGCCACGTCACCACACTGTCTGCCGACTGGGATTTTGGTTTGATCGTGTGTACATACGATACTCATTTGGGTTACTAAATATTCCTTATAGTCCACTGGCTTATATATAAATTTACATTTAATGATTACTAGTAAAAATATAGAACAAACTGACCAGAGCGAATACAGTATGTGAAAAGATAAATGCAAAATCTAACGTGTGGTTTCCAAACTGCGGCCTGGGGGCTGGATGTAGCCCTTGTTTGCCTTTATATGGCCCTTGGGGCACTATTCCACCAACTGACACCATCAATAGGGCACCATATCTCCAATTAAAACCAATGATGGGGCACTGATGCCAAGGAATCTTAAAAACCCATTAGCCACAGTCTGGCCCCATAAAGCCTGAAGGACAATACATTGGCCCTTTGCTTAGCAAATTTGGACTATTTTTTCCTAATGCCAACCTTTCTGTTAAAACATGTTCTAGTCTTTCCCCTGGCACCTAAATGCAAGTTGTTGTACTAGTACTACTACTCTTCCCCTTAATATCACAGTTGAGCAAGTCTAAATAAAAATTGAAGTTCAAAAAACAATGAATCGGAAGCTTCTGATAATTTATGTATTTTTACATATAGCTGTTAAAAGCACCTGAATCAGTTTTTAACATCAGCTTTATGTAGTTCCCTGTCCAGCAGCAATAAAACTGGAAGCAGAAAGAACAGCATGGAAGAAAATAAGCATCTGCTACACTAGCATGTGCCAAGAGTGAACACACAGACTGTAGAGTAGAGTACACTAGCATGTGCCAAGAGTGAACACACAGACTGTAAAGTAGAGGGCAGAGTGTGGACCACCTTAAAGTGCTGCTAGGACCTGGCTGTATGGTGTAACAGATGTGCCTGGCTACACATTATTACAAAAGATTTGCGAGGTAAGACCGTTCTCATGCATGTAGTTGAAAGAAGAACACAAATGTTTTGAGCACAGCTGTAAGTTCATTAACCACTTGCGGACCGCCCGCTTGCAATGTATTGCAGACGTGAGGCCCGTACAAGCAAAGCAATGTACTGGTATGTGGCCGGCTGTTTGCGGGTTTAGGACGCATGTATGCCCCCTCCGCTGACATTTGCTGTGATTACACACAGCAGGAGTCTGACAGCACGCCCAGGCCAATGATTCATGGCTGGGACCCGCTGATCGGCTGTATCCTGCACCTAGTTCTAATGCTGCGTACGCATGATCATTTTTCGGTATGAAAAAAACGTAGTTTTAAAAAAAAACATTTAAACACATAATTTTTCGGGTTTTGAAAAACGACAAAATTATTTTTTGAACATGCTGCATTTTTTAACGACGTTTTAAATTATGTCGTTTTTTTGGGTTGTAAAAAACAATCGTGTGTGAGCTAAAACGACCTTAAAAACCCGCGCACGCTCAGAAGCAAGTTATGAGACGGGAGCGCTCGTTCTGCTAAAACTACCGCTCGTAATGGAGTAAGCACATTCATCACGCGGTAACAGACAGAAAAGCGCGAATCGTCTTTTACTAATACGGAATCAGCTAAAGCAGCCAAAAGGGTGGCGTCATCCACATGGAACTTCCCCTTTATAGTGCCGTCATACGCGTTGTACGTCACCGCGCTTTGCTAGAGCATTTTTTGAAAACGATGGTGTGTAGGCAACGTCGTTTTCATGCCGAAAAATCATCGTGTGTACGCGGCACTACAGTAGTTGCACAGATATAAAATAATTTGACAAAGAAAAACACAGAGCTAAATTTCATAATATTTTAAAGCTAGGCGATCACTCATCAGCTACTAAAAAAAAGTTTTGATGGGCTTGCATTTTATTCTAGTAGAAAATAGAATTAGGCAATGTGCATTCTTGCCACTACTAGCTAGAATGATTTTATTACCATGTTAACCATCTGCTTCAGATGCAATCCACTATATTTTATTGTTTAGCTTAATGCTAATTAAACACAAATGAACACTTAGCCCACAAAACAAAAAGAAGCCAAGCATAAAGGTTTATACCGACTGGACGATGAACTTCAGAAAATTCCTACACAACGTAGGTGAAAACTGATTAGTGAAATTCTCTTCTCCTAATCCAAGCTTGCCATATCGTCCATCACCAAAAGTATAAAGAAGGCCCTTATCTGAAACAGAAAAAATATATAAATATGAAATATGAGGAGAAAAATCAGCAGACCAAATAACTGTTTGATGATCAAGCATTTTCCACGCATTATGTTAACATAGCCTTTGCAAGTTTTAACTGTATTTTTAATAGCCAGGGTATATACACCACTTCTTAAAGGGGGGCTCCAGATTCCGATAACCAACGGCCAGGGTTGTTGGGAAGAGGCCCTCATCAACATGGAAACAAGGTGCTTTGGGGTGGGCGCGCTTCCCCAAAACACCCACCCCCCATGTTAAGGGTATGCGGCTTTGGTATGGTTCAGGAGGGGGCGCTTGCTCGTCCCCACCTCCTTTCCTGACCTGCCAGACTGCATGCTCAGATAAGGGCCTGGTATGGATTTTGGGGTGCTGACATTGTGGGCGCCCTGGACAGGTAAGTGTCCTAATATTAAAAGTCAGCAGCTGCAGTATTTGTAAAAAAAGAAAAAATCTGCGGAACTCCGCTTTAATGGCTTGTTTACACTTGTTTCAAAATGAAGCATTGGACACGCTTATTTAAAGCACTCTGAATGGCAATCAGAGGCTCTGTCACTAAATAAAATGGTTACCTTGCAGTCCTGTTCAAACAGTTGTGTTTGCCTTGTTTCAAAAATTAAACCTCATGTAGCTTTGTTGGTGATTTAAAACGTCTATAAAACTTCCACGAAAGTATATGACAATGGACTGAAGCTTTTGAGGTGCTTTTATTCTGTTAGTTTTGGAGGTATTGCATGTATGATATCCCAGGATGCACTGGGAATGCAAAAAGCAAACCAAAAAGATGTCATCAGCAGTCACCTCTGGTTCATGTGTTTATATTCTGGAAGTGTCTGGTGCCGACAACACATCTGGTGTGCAACGTGGAGCAGCAGGAAGGTGAGTAAGGTCCAGACTGGAGTGGAGCAATTGGCAGGGAACATTCATGGTGTAAAACATAGGAACGCTATAGCAGATGGCGAGCAGCGAGCTGAGAGAGAGGGGACTGAACGGCAGAGGATCAGCAGAACTAAGGGAACCAGAGCAGGAGAAACTAGCAGATGTCACACGTGGTAAATAGAGTGGGAACAATATAGCGAGAGGTGAGCAGTGACAAGAGAGCGAGAAGGATCAACAAACCAGAGGATCAGCAGAGCTAGGGGTTTACTACTGAGCGGGGGAACAGCAGAACTGAGGGTAATACTGAGCAGGGGATCTGCTGAACAAGGATACTGAGCTGGAGATCTGCTTAGAGGGGGTACTAATGAGCCAGGGTACTTGTACTGGGATCCTTAAAAAAATATATATAAAAATCGATGCATACCAGGCATTTGCCAAGTTTCATTAAAGCTTCAAAAAAGCATCACTGAAGCATCTCAGAAGCACAAGTCTTACATTTTTTTTTTTCAATGCAGAGAATGCATTAAGTAAAAAAACATAAACTCAAGCCTTTAGAACCACTTTAAGAAGGGATAATCTTATAGTATGAAGAAAAATCCCGTCTGTATTTTACAGCCCAAGTCCAGGAATTAAAAAAAAAAAAAATACACCCTTGCAGCATCCCCCCACAAGTGCTTGTAATGTTTGGGGGTCCTTACCTTATTCCTCATTCCAACAGGGTCCCTAAGGCGCTGTGACTGTTCCCCAGTAGGCTGCTCTGTAAGCTGCAACTGGCTCCAGTCGCACATCTGCCTCCTCAGCATACAGTACAAGGTTAATGTCCATGTATTTTACAAATTGTGGTGAGGCACCAGAGTCAAATAGAGTGGGGTGTATAGAATATTGCTTGACTGCATAGCAATTACCTTTTTAACAAATGACTACCTTATTTAGGCACAGAAACACCAATGATAGCTAGAGTTATATAATACAGCACAAGAACAGTATCTGCATCACAAAGCAGTTTTGTATTGTGAAACCCATATTATGGCTTACCCACCTGTAATTACTGCAGTGTGGTTTTCCCCGCAAGCAACAAATCGAACTCTATGTGGCTTCAAAGCCTCCACTACTTTGGGTGTAGGCGATTCAAAAATAAAAGTGCCATGCCCTAGTTGTCCAAACTGACCAAGACCAAATGTATAGACTCCTGTGTCTGAAAAAAGGGAAAAGAAAACCATCAATAGAGCTAGTCACAAAAGAAAAAAAAGGTTATTATACATATGCAGTGTGTGTGTGATATATATATATATACACACACACACACACACACACACACACACACACACACATATACATATATATATATATATATATATATATATATATATATATATATTTATATATTACACACACACACACCAGTGGTTACATTTTTAAACACTGCTGATAGTTCAGATTTAGGTATTACATGTTAGCTTCCTATTCATTTTTTATTGTTTATTTTTATTATTACATTCATGTGACTTTATTTTGCCATACATTCTCCACGATTCCAAATTTTGCATACATGCTGTGGCTATAATAAAGCCAAATGGTTTGTCACACCTCCTAGTTAACGCACAAAAAACAAACAAACTTGGGGAGTCCAAGTGCAAGGCAGTGGACACTATTGCCTGGAAGGATGGGGTAGGGCCAAAATACACTATGCGAATGAGAAAGGTTACAACTCAAACCGCTTACAACAACACAAACACATAATACAAAATACATCCCATCGAACAGTACAGACAAACTAAAAGGTGATTCAGCTTAATGGATAATTAACGATTAGCAGACCCGGACCAATATGCAGGTAAAGGGCCAAACCCCTTTTTTTGCGATTCGGCACTGCGTCGCTTTAACTGACAATTACGCGGCCGTGCGACGTGGCTTCAAAACAAAATTGGCGTCCTTTTTTTTAATCAAAAATAGACCTTTCTTTTGGTGGTATCTGATCACCTCTGTGGTTTTTATTTTTTGCGCTATAAACAAAAATAGAGTGACAATTTTGCAAAAAAATTCTATATTTTTTAACTTTTTGGTAGAATGAATATCCCCCAAAAATATATATATTTTTTTCCTCAGTTTAGGGCCGATACATATTCTTCTACCTATTTTTGGTAAAAAAAAATGTTTTACTACTAATGCTGGCGATCAGTGATTTTTTTTCGTGACTGTGACATTGATGCAGACACATCGGACAATTTGGACACATTTTTGGGACCATTGTCAGTGACCTCATATGTGTTTCTAACTGTAGGGGGGCGGGGCTGGACGTGTGACGTCATTAATCGCCTTTCCCTATATCAGGGAACAGACGATCAATGACGGTGCCAGTGTGAAGAAGGGGAAGGTGTGAATATGTCTATGGGAGCAGCCACGTTGGCTGATAATATATATGTGGACTCGGCTTTCTGCCACGTAGTGCTGTATTTCAAATCTCTCACACCAAATTTACCAGGTCGGATTAAAAACAGATTGTGGCTATCTGAAATAACATAACATAACACATCTACAAAAGTCTCTGTAGCAAGAGAACATGTGATTTACAGTATGTGGTATCCTTTTTTATTCATGGCATCAAAGAGGTTAGAACTTTTTTGTTCTGTAGCATTTGAAGTTTGTGATTTGTTAAAATATATGTATATTCATAGTTTTCTAATATGTTACATTACTACTTTCCCTGAAGTTCATAAGTTCATAATAACAAATGAAGAAGAATTTATCTCCATTTCAAAGCCCCCGCCCCAATTCTATTCCATCCTTTGTAACAGAAGTGGAAATAAAACTTGAAAAAGATTGAACGCTCCCCCATGTGGACATCTAGCATTAACTATTTTTTTGTAGAAGCCAGGAAAGCATTTAACCAAAGATCAGTAGATCGCGGGTGCCATGCAGGTCCCTTGCAGACTAAGTATAAACGGTCTGCCTGTACATGGTACGGGCAGGCAGTTCCACACTGACAGGAAGAATCAATGGACTACCAGTGAAGAGTGCTCAACAGCGCCATGGTAGTCCACTGAGAACTACCAGCTCACAGCTGCAAAGGGTGCAGTTTTCACATTTACAGAACTCTGAATGAATGGCGCAGGCGGAGCCCCTGCATGGATGTGTGTTTTTTTGCAAATTGTGACAGTAAGCGGGGAGAGATGAGCATCTTTTGTGATAGACCAACACAAAGTGCACATAATTGTGAAGTGGAAGGATTATTCTAAAAGTTTTTTAATTTGTTTTTGTTTTTTCAAATAAAAGTCTGAAAAGTGTGGCGTGCATTTGTATTCAGCCCCCCCCCCCCCCTTTTCTTCTAAGATTGCTCTGTATTTGGATCCATCCATCTTCCCATCAACTCTGACCAGCTTCCCTGTCCCTGCCGAATAAAAGCATCCCCACAACATGATGCTGCCACCATCATATTTCATGGTGAGAATGGTGTGGTCAGGGCGATGTGCAGTGTTCGTTTTCTGTCACACATAACATTTTGCTTTTAGGCCAAAAAGGTACATTTTTGTCTCATCTGCACAGAGCGCCTTTTTTCACATGTTTACCGTGTCCCACACATGGCTTCTCGTAAACTGCAAACAGAACTTCTTATGGCTTTCCTCAGGGGCGGACTGACAACTCATGGGGCCCCGGGCACTAGGGAATCATTGGGGCCCCCAGGTTTAAAGATGGCCACCACACGGCAGCCATCTTTCTGATGCAACATTAATGTGGCAGGGCCTCGTGGAGAGGCACCTAGCTTGGTAACATGCAGAGTGGCAGGAGACTTTATTATAGGATTAACTGTAGGTACAAGTGGTAGTACAGAGTTTACTACTACTACTTCAAGTCAGATTTTATAACTCTGTTGGGGGAGGGGGGCTTTGGTTAGATATCAGGTCTAAACGGACCCCCTGAAGTCTCACTTTTGAGACAGAGCCAGGTATTAAGAACAGATATTCCACAGTCCCTTTCTCTGCAGCCTTTGTTGCACTGAAAATGAATGATCAGGAGACAGAGACTATTGCCCGTTCATAAACTGAAGCATAGTAAACATAGTTTACTATGCTCAGTTATGAATAAATACAATATCCATCACTCACTGTGTTAACTTAGAAAATAAAGGGGCTGGTAAATGACATATTTACAGGCACTTTCCCCACTCTTCATCCTGACAGATTCCCCTATGTGCCCACAACTACTGCTGGTGGGAGAGAAAAAGAGAGAGGCTGGCAATGCTGCAAGGGAGGGGTTCAGGCAGTGAGAGAAATCCAGATTAGTGCAGTGAGTGGGGGAAATAATTGAATCAATCTTTCAACTGCTGCAGTGAAAGCCACAAAAGATCGGTTCCAGTTATTTCCCCACCGCTCTATCCACACATGATCCCCCTTTCGGGAATAACTGCACAAGGATGGAGTTGTGAGACAGTTGGTAGGGGTGAGTGAGTTCGTTTTTAGGCATTGATTTCAGTGGCAGTGTCTGTGGGGTGACTGGGAGCGATGTTGGGAAGGTAGAGAATGAAAAGTGACCTTGGAATAATGTCACACAGCTGGGGGGTAGGAAGTAGCTCAAAGTGATGTCTGTCAGCTGGGATGTATGGAGTGGCCTGGGGGTGATATAAGTTCAGATCTATAAATGTGGGGAATGTATGCAAGTGCGTATGCTTTCCCAACATGCACAGAAATGAGCTGGCCCTTTAGCAGATGCACAGCAGTTCTATTAATTGTTAATGACACTCCATGCATCTGCAAACGCGCCCATCAAACTGGACTCTTTCATGACTTTTCCATGTTGCTTGCGTGTAGGGCAGCCCATTGAAATGAATGGGCTGCTCTACACGTGATATTATGTGAAAAACATGCCTATGCTTGGTTGCCCCCTGCAGGTGTGAACCAACCCTAACTGTAAGGCCCCTTTCACACAGGGCACGTTCGTTTTGATGGGCTCCGCGTTGCTCAGCAGGGGATTGATCCGCTGTGCAAACGGATGACAGATCATTCACTACTCACTGTGCAGAGACGGACCTGTCTGTCCCGCTCTCCTCTGAGGACTGCCTGTCCATTTCCATCTCATCCGCCAGACAGATGGAAAATACGACCACTGATTTGGCGGACAGGATCAGATTGGATAGCAGATGTAAGCGGACATGTCACCGCTGACATCTGCCGCACCATAGGGAACACTGGAGGATCCAATCGGGTCCATCTGAAAAACAGACAGGCAGACCTGATCGGAAAGCATATGTGAAAGGGGCCTTGGCACATAAAAAATATAAATTCTCCATAAACATACCTGATTCTCTAAATGATCAGTGTTCATCACTTCTTACAGTAACATGCAAAAAGCCATGAACACTATGCTCTGATATGTTTATTGAGGCATGTTGTTTTCTATATGGAGTGTAGAGTTTGTGGTGAGTGTACACTTCACTGTACAGGGTGTGCAGAACACAGGGTTAAATGGAAAGGCCATAAATGAACTTCTCATTATGTGGGACATACACAGAGTGATAGGGGGATGTTTATGAAGATAGATAGTGATTAGTGCTCTGTACCTGCTTAGGAGATATCTGTCCCGATGTCTGTCAGCTAGGGGGAGGGGTGCTGAAAACTCTGTCAGCTCTTACACACACTTGCCTGCTATTTTAACCCTCCTTTGTCACTTAACCCTTCGCATGTTGCCACAAACATTTACTCTGAGTCCTGACATGAAACTTTGTATTGTGTGCACTGGCACTGCAGCAGCTTACCTGCACAAAACTTTCCTCACTCACTCAGTCAGCTCAGCTCCCTCTCTGCATTCAGCGTGCAGTAGTCGGCAGTAGCTATGCCCCTCCTCCGGGTTCTCCCATCGCACGGCACTGAAGGGGGGGATCTGACTGAGGGGAACACGGAGCGAGTGTGCAGGAGAACACTGAGGGGTAAGACAGAAAGAAGACTCAGAACTTCTAAATACATACACCGCCAGGCAGTATATGTATTTGGAAGCAATGACACTGCTACTGACAAACCCGTGTTTGAGCTCTAACAGAACACCTTCTCACCTGTCCCTGCTCACGGGGCCCCCTACTGGCCACGGGCCCTCGGTCGGTGCCCGAGTGCCCTTATGGTCAGTCCGCCCTGGCTTTCCTTCAACAATGGCTTTCTTCTTGCCACTCGTTCATAAAGGCCAGATTTGTGGAGTGCATGACTAATAGCTGTCCTGTAGACAGATTCTCCCACCTGAGCTGTGGATCTCCGCAGCTCCTCCAGAGTTAGCATGGGCCTCTTGGCTGCTTCTCCGATTAATGCTCTCCTTGCCCGGCCTGTCAGTTTTGCAGTTGTGCCATACGCTTTCCATTTTCGGATGATGGATTGAAAAGTGTTCCATGAGATGTTCAAAGCTTGGGATTTTTTTTTTTTTTATAGCCTTAACCTGCTTTAAACTTCTCCACAACATTATTTCTGTCCTGTCTGGTGTGTTCCTTGGCCTTCGTGGTATTGTTTGTTCACCAAGGTTCTCTAACAAACCTCTGAGGGCTTCACAGAATAGCTGTATGTATACTGAGATTAAACTACAAACAGGTGGACTCTGTTTACTAATAGGGCAATTTGTTACACTAGATTTTAGTTAGGGGTATCAGCGTAAAGGGGGCTAAATACAAATGCACGTCATGCTTTTCAGATATTTATTTGTAAAAAAATTGAAAACTTTATAATTTTCCTTCCACTTCACAATTATGTGCCACTTTGTTTAGGTCTATCACAGGGGTCTCCAAACTGCGGCCTGATGGCCAGATACGGCCCTTTTCTTGCCTATATCCGGCCCTTGGGGCACTAATCCTCCCACTGATATGAGACACTATTCTGACATCTAACACCATGGGGCACCATTTCTTCTCCTGACACCAATAATGGAGCACAATTACTCCCTATGATACTAAAGATGGGGCACTATTCTTCCTAACGGAACACCAAATGTGGTGATGTTTACTCTTACTGATGCCAGTAGAATTTCCACTCCTGCTGGCCATCAATCCGGCCCCCCTAAAATCTGAAAGATGGCGAACCGGCCCTTTGTTTAGAAAGTATGGAGACCCCTGGTCTATCACATTAAATCCCAATAATATACATTTACTTGTTTGGTTGTAACATGACAAAATGTGGACAATTTCAAGGGATATGAATACTTTTTCAAGGCACTGTAGATATCAAATCAAATAATGAAATTGGTTACAAACCTGTGACTGCAATGGTGTGCCCTCCACCACAAGAAACCATCTTCGCCTTCCCAAATATTCCAGGGACATGTTGAGGTTGTCTATGTTTGTTCAGCTTCTCAGCAGGCAGACCAAGCTTCCCATTTTCAGGTTCCCCAAAAGTGTACAATTCTCCATCCTCTATGAAAAGTCCCCCCAAAAAAAAAAAAGACAATGTAATAACCACTTACATCGATTTTAACTGTACTTAAAATGCTTAAAAGAAACGCTCTAATGGTTTTGAATATATTGTATTTATTTACCATTTATTAAAAAAATTAAATGATCTATACTAGCCTCATGTATCAGTTTTCCAGTTTCGTATGGTCTTCTGCAGCCTATCCCCAGCCAAAAAGGTATCCTGTCCACACTCTCCGACCCTTATTTCCTCTATTAGGTCTGTAGTTTGACGGTCCTCTCAAGCATTACATATATTAAACATTGAACTTTATTTGCGGCCCTATGGTGATGTCAGGGACTGCATTTGCGGACTCTTTAGCTTATAAGTTGACATCCATTGGTTTAGAGGAATGACTCTCCTCTCTGCTTGCTCAGTTGAGAGGCACAATTCATATACCCTTCTCCATTCCCCATATGTGCATTTAAAGGGGTTGTAAAGGTTAGTTTTTTATTTTCTAAATAGGTTCCTTTAACCACTTAAGGACCCATTCACACCGATATATGTCGGCAGAATCGCATATCCACGTACATGGCCCTTTAAGCCCAGCCGTGGGCGCGTTTACGCGACCCGGTCCAAAGCTCCGTGACCGTGGACCCGATCGCTGCTGAAGTTCCGTGATCTGAAGAACGGGGAGAGCTGTGTGTAAACACAGCTTCCCCGTTCTTCACTGTGGCGCCGTGATCGATCGTGTGATCCCTTTTATAGGGATACACAATCGATGACGTCACACCTACAGCCACACCCCCCTACAGTTGTAAACACATATTAGGTCACACATAACCCCTTCAGCACCCCTTGTAGTTAACTCCCAAACTGCACTGTCATTTTCACAGTATCTTAAATGCATTTTTTACTGTAAAAATTACAAAGGTCCCAAAAATGTGTCAAAATTGTCCGAAGTGTCCGCCATAATGTCGCAGTCATGAAAAAAAAAAAAAAAAATTGCTGATCACCGCCATTGGTAGTAAAAAAAAAAAAAAAAATGCAATAAAACTATCCTCTATTTTGTAAACGCTATAAGTGTCGCGCAAACCAACCAATAAACGCTTATTGTGATTTTTTTCTTACCAAAAAAATAGGTAGAAGAATACGTATCGGCCTAAACTGAGAAAAAAAATATATATATTTTTTTTATATATTTTTGGGGGATATTTATTATAGCAAAAAAATAAGTGAAATAAGGTGATCAAATACCACCAAAAGAAAGCTCTATTTGTGGGGGAAAAAAAGGACACCACGCAATTGTGAGTGAAAGCGACGCAGTGTCGAATCGCAAAACCTGCACGGGTCCTTTAGCTGCTCCTAAAGGTCCGGATCTTAAGTGGTTAAAAGGGGTTGTAAAGGTTTGTTTTTATCTTATGAATAGGTTTCTTTAATCTAGTGCATTGTTGGTTCACTTACCTTTTCCTTCGATTTTCTTTCTAAATGTTTTTTTTCTTTGTCTGAATTTCTCACTTCCTGTTCCTCCTCAGTAAGCTGTTCTGGCTGACTAACCACTGCTCGGATTATGATGGTGGCAAACTTACTGAGGAGAAACAGGAAGTGAGAAATTCAGACAAAGAAAAAAAACATTTAGAAGGGAAATCGAAGGAAAGGGTAAGTGAACCAACAATGCACTAGCTTAAAATGAACCTATTTAGCAAATAAAAAAATAAAACAAACCTTTACAACCCCTTTAAGCAAATAAGGCATTACATTTTATGTCCTGGAGTGTGACTTTCTATGCATTTTTTACTGGAAGAGGATACCTTTGGATGAACATAAATCAGATGTAAAACATACACCACAGCCTTGATCCCTACAGGAACTGCTTGCATGTACATATATCCAATCAAATCTAGTCTTATCCATCTATCAATAAATCAAAACAACCTGTCTAGATTAAATTGTTCAACTACAAACTAGAAATTATTCCTGCTCTTTTTAAAGATTCTTTATATGTGACATTTAGGATAGGTTTTTATTACTGTCATTAGGGAGATTTACCCCTTCTATTTGTCATATTTACCATTATGACAGAAAACGAAAGTGAAAGAAAATTCCACATTTTGGGTGCGAGACCAATCCGCAGCTCTGTGTGTGAATGGAAATGCAGAGCAGCAGCTCAGAAGCAAGCCTGCTTGGGTGACCCCATAGCAAGCTGCTTGCTTTGTGAGCACTTGGAAGGAGGGAGGAGGGCCAGGCCAGGAGGCGCCGGCAGAGGGACCCGAGAGGAGAAGGATCGGGGCTGCTCTGTGCAGAACACTGCACAAAAGCAGGCAAGTATTTACTTTATTCCCAGTAGCCGATTGGTGGAGAAGTGTAAGGAAAGTTATTTGATGCTAGAAAAAGAGGGGGGGGGGGGGGGCTCATTAAAGCAATTAAAGCAATGTTAAAGCCAAAAGCAAAAATGTATTCTATTGCAGCTTACCAATTATTAGATGTGATGGTTGCATTAGTTTGCTTTTTTAGGCTTTCATTCCTCTTTTTTCATCTGGTAATCCAGGCAGCAGTTCTGTCTTTGAAATCAAAAGCTCTCCAACAGAATGTACCAGTTTACATAAATGAGACAAACCATTTAACACTGGCAGGGGTGATTTAAAACGATCAGCTTTTATCTATGCAAATCCTTTATCCCAAATAGGGAAAAAACGGTTTGCTGTAACTGATTAAGTGTGAGCTGGAGTTTGGCTTCTGTTTGTTAGTGGTTTAAAATCCGCTAATACATTTAACACCCCCTCTCCATATTGACAATGGTTTTTGTCTGCTGTGCCCTCCTGTGCCAATTTTTCCAGAGCGGTGTCTCACTAACACTGGTGTGTTACTGGCCAGATCACCAGATAAAAAAAAGCAGAAAAAAAAGCCAAAGAAAAGCAAAACTAATGCTGCCACCACATAGAATGATTGGTAAGCTGCAATTTAATACATTTCAGTTTGAGGTTTAATACTGCTTTAGCCCCTTTCATACAGGGCATTTTCACCCCCTTCCTGCCCAGACCAATTTTTAGTTTTCAGCGCTGTTGCACTTTGAATGACAATTGCGCGGTCATGCAACACTGTACCCAAATTAAATCGTTATGTTTTTTCCCCCCCACACAATAGAGCTTTCTTTTAGTGGTATTTGATCATCTCTGCGGTTTTTATTTTTTGCGCTATAAACAAAAGAAGAGCGACAATTTAAAAAAAAACACAATATTTTTTACTTTTTTATTTAATGCATATCACCATTTTTATTTTATTTTTTAACTTTTTTTCCCTCAGTTTAGACCGATACGTATTCTTCTACGTATTTTTGGTAAAAAAAAAAGGATTTTTAATAAACAGCCTACCTGTAAAATCCTTTTCTTGAAGTACATCACGGGACACAGAGCGCATAGCCATTACACTTGGGTTATATGGTACCTTCAGGTGTGGACACTGGTGTAATCAATTTCACAGGAAGTTTCCTCCCTATATAACCCCCTCCCACTGGGAGTGCTTCAGTTTTGTAGCAAGCAATTCTCCCGAGGTTACACAATGTTCCCCAAAAGAGGGGTGGGAGCTCTGTGTCCCGTGATGTACTTCAAGAAAAGGATTTTACAGGTAAGCCGTTTATTAAAAATCCTTTTTTCTTTATCGTACATCACGGGACACAGAGCGCATAGCCATTACACTTGGGATGTCCTAAAGCAATGCTCTATGAAGGAGGGAGACCGTAAGGCCAAGAATAGCCAAATAAAAACATTGTCAGGAGAAAACATGGCTCCACCAACAAAAAAACAAGCGGGCGTGAACCGGGCCAGAGGATTCTATACTGCTGCCCGTAGGACCGCCTGCCCAAAAGCTGCGTCCGTACCCTTTGCAACGTCCAACTTATAAAATTTAGTAAACGTATGTACGGAAGACCAGGTTGCCGCCTTGCAAACCTGTGCCATAGAGATCTGATGGTGTGCCGCCCAGGAGGCACTCATGGCCCTCGTAGAATGGGCTTTAACTGATAAGGGGAGGTGAACGCGCTTCCAGACCATAGGCCTGAAAAATCAGCTGCTTAATCCACCTAGCCAAGGAAGACTTT